>MU385714.1:1038438-1374102 GCA_022497155.1 Whalleya microplaca | reverse complement strand
CCCTGTAAGCCTCCCTAGCAGCTGACAGCAGGTGACAGCAGGTCAGCAGGTGACAGCAGGTCAGCAGGTGACAGCAGGTCAGCTAGCCACAGCTATCAGCAGCAGCAGCTGACAGCCTCCCTTGCTGCTGAAGGTGGCATTTAAGTGATAAGGTGTATTAGGGTATAAAAAGGTGTCATCCGATATCGTCGTCCATACAAATTGTATACGTGTCAATAGCTGGCTACATCTAGCCACATACCAACAGCACAATTAGCTTGTCACCGTTACCCATGTAAAAATAGATAGGTTTGTATGCAAAAATATACGGTCTGGTGTCTCTGGTATTATCGCGCTTTATGTTCCTGGTGTCCTGTTATATAAAAAAAAAAGAAAATTCGTAAATCGTAGGTGACAAATGACGTGGATGTAATATATAGATAAGGCAGCTGGCTGGCTATCGATCTGGCATATAGCTTGGTTCGATTTGTATGGAAAACAGGTGGCTATCGGACGAAATGGAATAAAATGGTTCGCGTGCGAAAGTAAGTCTGACAATAGATATACTTTAAGTAGCTATTGCTAATAAATTTTATACCTCCGTAACGTGTAGTACAAAAGACTGTTTTTGCTCGATTAATTAGAAAGCAAGGAAGTTAAGGCCTGTCCGGGGGAGCCAAATGTCTTAAGATAAGGTGTCGGAGTAAATCGAAAGTAAGATATTAAATTAAAATAAGTGTATATTAGCTGCCAGAGCTATATATATATAACTATCTGGTAATCTTTATTGTAAAAAAGTAAAAAAGATATAAAAGAAAAGGTCAGCTAAATACAGGTATATAATCCACTATAAATTGCCTTGTAAAATGCCTTATAAATACCTTGTGAAATGCTTTATAACGTGGCTTTAAAGGGCTTTTAGTGGCTTTTAAGCTGCTATTAATACCTATAATCCCTTGCCTTATAATAATATAAACTGTTAAATATATTTAAACCTTTTTAAAATTAAACCTTTTACCTTTAATTTATAATAACGCCGGTAATACTCTCCGGAACATCGTAAAAAATTTTTACGACAATAAAGCAGGTAAGGTTAATGTCCCTTTAAATTTTTATTTATTTTTAGCTAAAAATAGTGAAAATATCGCGACTTATTAGCGTTTTATTTAAAAGATTAACAGTTATAAAAAAAGCTATAATAATTTAAAATTAAAGATAATATTTACTTATATAAAGCTACATTCGATTGTTAATAAATTACTAGTAATCGAATGTACTCACTAGTGTTATAAATTATAAGGGTTTTTTACTAATTAAAGCGTAACGCCCTAAGGGCGTGTCTAAGCGAATTAGCCATAACAAGTATCTAAAGCTGCGCAATTTAAAGAAAAAGAAAACGGGCATCTTATATGCCACTTATTACCCGGTACGGCGTATTAGCCCCATAACAATAGGTCCTTATATAGACCTCTTCAATAGTACGTATCTGTAATACGGATCTTATCTGTTGCCAACATAGCTGTCGTTAGGTTGCCATACCTTTTGTTAGGTATTCATACATTCCAATAACATCGAGTAGCAGCTAACAGCATCCAATATATGTATTCCTACATCAATCCTATATCTTGTATAGCTTTCAGCAGGTCTTGGCTCCAATCCCCGTGTGACGATCGACGTGAGTCTAGATCGTACAGGTAACTGTTGGCTTAGACAGTCAGGGGCTTTTGTTCTACAGGGCTATGTCACTAGTGTGAGCCAACATCCACCGCCGTGATTAATCTATAGCAAGATCTCCTTGACACGCGAAAGCTGATGCTATTACGACGGCAAATCCTCGACCAGCGTATTAGCTATCAAGGAGTCAACGCAGTACAGCGATGCTAGCGGCTCTATGCTGGCTTTTCGAGCAAGCTTTGCGGGGATCGTAGATGAGCCTCTGAAGCGGTGCCACCTTGCGGAAGGAGCTGAAGCTGCCGGGAAACTCCAACACCTAAGAGACGATGCGTGGGGTCGGCCTAGGTTTATGGTCGTTGTGATGACCTAGTTTCCGACATAGGCCTGTACATGGGACTCCTATATATAGGAATCAAATGATCAAGCCACCTCTACCTTAATAATACGTGATATAGGTATTAATATAAATATATAAAAATGCTCGGAAAGAAGCGTAAACTTTTACCGTTTTAAAATATTGTGACGGTAGACCATGAGGTGACATTAAGATATGTATTATTGATGGTCTCTCCAGGACTGACAGTCCTGGAGGACAGCTATCTAAGGACGGACAATCCGTCCTAGCTCATGGGGCGCTCATGGGGCGTTCCTAACAAATATATTATAAAATATATAAAGCGTTTTAATTATTAATTTATAATTTATTATAAATTTTATATTTAATATTAAATACATTAATATATATTAATAAAGGCCGCTAAAAAAAGTTATATTTTATTATAATTATCACGGTGCGTGGTAATTACTGGAGGCAAGGCTCTAGTATTACTAGCTGTTATATTAAAATCGCAAGATGAGGAAAAAAGGAACGAATTTCCTAAGTGTGCGTTAAGGAAATTCGTTTAAAAAAACCCCGCCGGGCTAACCCCGGTGGGTGACTAATGCATGCACGGGCCATATACCACAGGTGGTCCGTGTGAACCGTGACTATAATATCTTATTTTTTATACCTTTATCCTCGTTTATAATAAATATACCCGGGGATTAAATAAATTAAAAGGTCTTTATATTAAAACGATATATTTTAATTCCTAGCCTTAGCTTTTTATAATAATAACATACTTAATCCTCGTCCCATTATAACGGTTATAATAAAACGAGGAAAAATATAATAAAACAAAAACTAGGCTAAAGTTATAATTAACTTAACTTAAACCTTATATTAAATTAATATAAAGTTAACATATAGCACTTTATTATACGTGTCCTCGTGTACGGTACATATAGTGATCTTTTATCCACGAGAGGCTCTCGTTAAATTGAATTAATTACAATATTAAACTATTCGATCCATTCACTTATGTTCTCGCTTCCTCCATAATTCTTATACAAATGCGCTCTACGTGCTGATTAAGCTCGTACATATGATCGAGTATAAAGATACATTGGTCGTATATGTCAGTTCCGAAGTCCTCCCATCGTTCTAGTTCTCTCCAATAGGCACCGCTGTCACGAAACCATTCCATCATTAATATAAGCCTATCCATGTTAGCCTGGATGTTGCGGCCTTCGACTTGACGGGTGTCGATCACGCAGAGCTCCTTTCTGAAAATCGTGAGCCTCTCCCATACCTCGTCGATGTATTCGGTGATGTCGATACACATGTTGACTGATTGGTAGATTATTGTCGATTTTATGATGTTATACTGCAAATTAAAAAGGAAAATCCAGGGTTGTGGAAATTAGTTGTATTGAAACATTTAATAGCGACTCACGAAAAAACCTAAATGATACAACCCTAAGTCACGGATAGATCGATGCCGATGATTACAAGTTCTATTTTGACAAGAAGCTCACCAAGGACGTCATAGACAAACTGTCGAACCCAATGACCATATGACTGGTTGAACTAATTGTAATTCATTAGTCACCTAATGATGCTCTTTCGCTAAAGGATATCATCAAACAAACTAGTTAGAGGATTGAATCGTAGTGAGTGTAGAGACACATGATCAACTTTACCTCGAAACTCTCTGTAGAATATATTATTGATATTCTTAATGCTTACATCCCGTATAGCTTCCTCAAGGAGATAATGATAAGGGCATTTATTATTACAGTGGAAGGATGTTTTATCACTATGATACCAGACTTTATACAGGCCTTCAAATCGTGAAGAGTACTAAAGTGCGTACGAGCTATTTCAAATAAACTCGGCAAAGAACTTATTAAAGATTATCATATCCCACATGATGATGACGCTTTGTTCGGCGGAAATACATTTTACAGGAGCCCATATGCTAGCGAGTAGTTTATCACTTCCCCTCTAAGGTATTAGCTACATTGCAACTAGGATTACTTTGAGCTAATTCCTATTGGCGTCCAGATGCCATTTTCAACATCCTCTCTGATCTTCCTTACGACTTCTTCAGATGGCGGACCGAATATCCCGCCCGCCTTCTCCATCCATGTGTCCTCCTCCGGGGTCCCCACACGCCCGAGCCGCCAGTTCTGATAAGGATAACGACCGTACTTGTCTAGCGGAGGCTTATGGACGTCCATGAGGCAGAGCAGCCAGAAAGTGCCCTCGGCAACACCACAAGGGCTCGCCGGCCCCCGCGCCATCAACATCTTCGGAAACCCATTGAGGTCCCAGCGTTTCTCTGGCTGCGCGCGGTACGGGTCGCGTACAGAGAGTTGCTGCTCGACTAATGTGCGCGTCTCCTCAGTGAACGCAGCCACGGTGGCGCCCATCTTCTCGTGGTGCACAATGGGCGCGCCGAAGAATATACGCACCCACACGAAGTAGTCAAGCGAGACAGAGCTTTCCCAGCGCGCCCATGACACCGGCCGCAGATTAGCCGGCAATGATTGCAGCTGCAGCGCGTACCTGAGTGCGATCTCGCCGAAGTACGCGTATGTCCAGCGCGTGTCGACGCCCTGGAGTAAGACACGAGGGGCTTGGTCGAGAACGAGCTGGAGGCCAAGAGCCTGTATTGGGAAGTCGGAATCCTCTACCGGAGGCAGGAAAGTCGTCATGTCTGGGATGTTGTCGAGACCTAGCTCGCTGAGGGCTTTAAGTGCGGGCCATGCTTTGTCGCGCACCTTTATATAATCCTCGCTAGACTCGAAGAACACATACTGGATAGCTTTACCGAAGTCAATCGGGTTCGTCTTACTAAGTGGTAGCCATGTTTCTACCATGAGTTTGAACAGGTCGGTCGTTAAGAAAGACTTCAGATCTGGCGCCATCACAGCAATCTGTCAGGTCTGTTCATGGCGAGTCTCGGATATGAAATACGGGCCGAGATGCTCTATGCCGCTTTGAGACATACGCGTGTACATGTAAGCGCAGGGTTATCAGGATGCTACAGTACCAGCTGCCAGGATGTTCAAATGCGGAGAATGTCCGATTCAAGGTTGTAATCCACTCCACATGAGGTTCTCGTGGAGTGGAAACAGGGCTGGCACGTTGCACAATATAGTACGTGCACGCATGCACGGTACATATAGTGGTCTTTTGTCCACGAGAGGCTCTCGTGGAGTGGAGTGGATTACAACCTTGGGACTCCGACTCGCCGCACAATGACTTCTTATTAGTCTTACCTCAACGCTGACTTATCAGAATCTATCATTGGCTCTCTACGGGGCTGATTCAAAACGCCTGCTCTTATGTACTTAGAGTTATTCATTCTATAGAAAAACCCTTGGCTTTCCATTCACATACCTTTCTTTTTATCTCGAAGCTGATTGATTCGATCTAAGCGGTAAAACTAGTTCGAGGGTTTGAATGATCATGGTTTTAATTGTGCGCTACTGGAAAATTATCCGGGGCTATGTGAATCATTAATCAAGACACATCTGGTCGGGTTGAAAGGTAGCACGAGAGTCAAGAACATGAAAAGGAAGACACCAATGTGTCAAGGGCTAAGTAGTAAAACATGAGCAAAAACCTAAAAAACTAAATGCACTCGAAACACGAGAGTACGCTAATATGTAATTACGGCGATATATTTAAATCTTCAAAACGCCAAGACAGAGCAACCGAGTGGTTCTATATTCGTGATTAATTAGTTGCCATATATGGTTTAACCGATATCGAATGCGTTATTACACTCTAGTACTTTTAGGAAGTACCCGCGCTTATAACACAGACAAATTTGAACCTGAGATCAGTATTAGGAAGATATTTTTTACCACCTTCAAGTTACCAATATTTAACACAAACACACACACACACACGTATATATATACCAGAGCAATAAAGAGAGCATCCATATCTGTCACAGTCAAGGGTATATCACAATGATGACGCTTAGCTACATTAAACACCAACATATGATGTCCAAAGTGAATTTAAAAGGAAATCGACAGTCATTTGTATTAGAGACTGATTATTTCCATTTAGGAAGCATCTGACTAAGATACACTAGCCATCCTGCCATGCCTTACGCTTATGAATACGCGCGAGAAGACAAGCAACTATTCACAGCGATTCGTTGGAGTTGTACACTAGCTTCGTCATCTTCTATACCCCCAGGTTATTGTTAGACTTTTAAGGTTTTAGAGTTTACCTGTCTTCAGATGATATCTTACTATTGGATTAGAAGTCATACTCAATTCAATGCTCATTGATTCAATGATTTTCTTTCAACGCGTACAACAATCACATTATACCTAAGCGAGAACATGGCAGACGATAAACGCAACGAACGGGCCAGCTTGGACCAAGTGATGCACGACCGAGACACAGAGCAGACGAATCAACCATTAAGAGCAAGCACTGAACCTATCTCAACAATGGAGAACGCAAAGGCCCAACAAAGTTCAAGTTTCCTAGGGGGAAATAGCGGGGGTTCCACTAGTCAATCTGGAGGACAGCAGTCGTCAGATCCTTTGGATTTCAGTTACGATGCTACAGCTTCTCAACAGCGTCAGAAGCGGCCTTCATCCATCGAACAGAATACCGAGAACAAGCGACAGAAGCAGTAGTAGCTTTAAAGGATCCTGAAGACTCCGTGCTGAGCATCAATCGAGGAGTCAGGAGAGATTAGTCACGGTAAATTGAACTGAAAAATGAAAGAATGAGAATTCAATTGATTAATAGCCTAGCCAGGCTTGTAAAGAACGTATATGTTTCCCTTGCTTTTAGACATTTTCTAGTACATCTTAACCCCCAAGATTACCGCCATTGCCAACGATGGCCACTCCTCGCACGTAAACCCCATTTCCTTACAACCATTCACCCTTCAATCGTTGCCAACGTACAATTCTTGACTCAACCGCATGCCTCCATTAATACCACATTGCTCCCGAAAGATCCAATAATCCCAGCCTGGTATTTAGCTTCTTCCCAGAAACCCTTTAGTTGGCCGGCGGGGGAGGGACGGGGCTTCCAGCCGGGGGAGGGGGAGGAGCATCGCCACGCTTTCCAGGGGGAGGAGGGGGGATGGGGTTGCCAGCTGGAGGTGGGGGAGGAGCATCACCTCGCTTTCCAGGAGGCGGGGGCGGGATCGGGTTGCCGGCCGGGGGAGGTGGAGGCGCGTCACCACGCTTGCTGGGAGGAGGCGGGGGGATCGGGTTGCCGGCCGGAGGAGGCGGGGGAGCCTCACCACGCTTGCTCGGGGGTGGTGGTGGCACGGGGTTTCCAGCCGGGGGAGGAGGTGGGGCCTCACCTCGCTTGCTCGGGGGAGGAGGAGGTGGTGGGTTGCCACCAGGAGGAGGTGGAGGCGCGTTACCACGCTTGCTTGGTGGTGGTGGTGGGGGCTGGTTGCCAGCCGGGGGAGGCGGGGGAGCCTGACCACGCTTGCTCGGGGGTGGCGGCGGCACGGGGTTTCCAGCCGGCGGTGGTGGAGGGGCATCACCGCGCTTGCCAGGAGGCGGAGGCACGGGAGTCTTGGTCGGCGGAGGAGGAGGGGACTCATCCCTCACCTGAGGCGGCAGAGGAGTCGCCGGTGGCAGCGGGGGCTGCGGGGGCTCATCACCACGCTTTCCTGGAGGAGGAGGCGGGAGAGGAGAGTTGCCAGGGGGAGGCGGCGGTGGCGCAGCCACGGCCAGCGAAATAAGAAGGGTCGATGCGAAAGTGCCGAACTTCATTTTGCTTGATTTTCTTTGGGATTGATATTAAGTCTTATGGTCTAAGCGATTGTATGGTGGTTGAGAGTAGAAATTGTTGGTTAGGAACGATGATGAGTGATGTTGTTGTCTGGTCCGATTAAGTTCATTGGGACTGAAAGGCCAGAAGACTTTATAGTAAATCTGGTCATGAGTTCACCGTCTTTCGATCCTACACCCTTGAGTCTCTATGGTGTGATTATCTCACAGCTATCGTCGTCGTCATCCAGCTCAGTGGTCCGTGGATCGTCGGAGATCTTCATTTCTAACGCATATACTACGTATCCTGTCAATTATCGAAACATTTCTATGAGGATGAAGGTACTGAATGACAACGTCTCCCATAACGTGATGAAAGCTGGAGCTGTCGTGCTAACATCCTGTACTTGGTGGATGATCTACACGAGCGCTTACTCGAAGCGCGTTGAGAAACAACTGTGTTTAGCCATTTTGTCACAGCTTACGACGCAACTCAGTTATTTTGTTATTCAGCACGAGGAGATCCATTCAACTGTGGGCTCACGGGTTGAATTAAGGTAATGTCATTGTTGGTTGGTGGAGACAACCATAGCCAATGTGGAGCTGAAGACTAAAGCTTGCGCGTTCAATGCCGTTACCCCTGTCGATACATTAACTAATCTAATTTTATACCTTCCTGACGTCTCAACTGCCGTGAATTGTTTAAGGGTCAATGAACTAGTGGCATTTGTGCTATCCGCACCCCACAATCATAGTTGTTGAAATAATGTACATACGTACGTGTATGAAATTACAAGAGCGAGACATTGAAGTAGAGCTGACGTTTCACCTGACAACTGAGGGTCTTTATGAGATGAGCCTTGCGCTGGAAGTGATGATATTATGGAGAGACTGGTTCATATGGGTGACGCCTCGTTGAAGGCGTCGTCCTATTCCTGCAGTTGGGGCGCTAGCAATGCAACATAAACTAGCCCCCAGCCCCCTCAACACGATTTCAATAGTTGCGTTCAGACGAACAGTTCGCTTTACTCTAATTTCCCCGGCCGGATAAATGGGAAGTGAGGCTCACCTGTGGCATATTAGCCTTACCATCTTGTGTCCGAGGGTATACAGGAGGTCAGTTAGCGTTGAATCTTCACAACCAGGGTATAGCGACCTCAAACGCGTAATCCAGTCCCCTCACGACTATCAAACAAATCCAGGAGGATTTTCAAAACTGAAGATCATACTTGAAGAGGAACACACGACAAAGAATATCGTCGATGTGATGAGAATCTCCGGCAAAACGATGGTTGGTTCCATGATATGATGATAGCACGCAATATGTTCATACAAGGTTTCCTGGTATTGACGAGTCATAGCTACGTGATCTCTTGCATATGAGGGGGTTCAAGACGAATCTAAGATCACATCATCGAGATTGTGGACTTGACGAGAACGACTTCAACTCATCTAACCTACGTTTTACACGTGATTCTATCATGAGTGGCCGAAGAATGCCTAAGACTCAACGTAGCCCAGAGTAGCCAACTGGTATAACCAGTGCTTCTTCGAGTTCTCAGGGACTCAGTGCAGCATTTTCGATTTCATATTACTATTGACTAATACTATGCTTGCTGCTTTAATTGCTAGATTCTAGAATGTTATTGTAGTACTTAGTTGCTTTACTGGCCTCCTAGTTACTCATAAAATGATAGTCATCTGAAACCACTTGTATTTTGTCTGCTTACCATATAGAGTATATCAACGATAGTGTTTAGGTGTCCTAAAACCCAGATAGCTTTCTTTATGTAAATCAATATGTATGATCCAAAGCCCTAGAATGCCTTAACCTTGTCGAAATTTATTACTCCGTGAAGGAAAATTAGCTCCAGTCAACATTGATGTTCGTATGAAGACTGGGAAGCACGAAGGCTCACATAGGCGGTCTCTGGTTAATATAGATAATGCTAGCAATCATGAAAGAAGTGCAAGGAGATATACCTAGTCACTTTAGGCTGAATTGTCGATGGAGAACGACTGGACGTAGAGGTATTTCTGGCTACCTGATTTGCTGGACCGGTTTGGTTGGTTTCGTTGGTGAGGCTCTGTGCAATAGAGTGGTAGAACAGCCGACGCGCGTTCTGGGGGCTTGAGTGGAACATGAATGACAGTAGGGAGGCGTAGCGCCAGGATCCACACCATGTCATGATATCCATCATTTTACCATAATGGGCACATAGCAAACGTTCATTCGGAAATATTCATTGTTCGGAAATAATATATTCAAGGAGTAAGGATCTAGTCAAGACAAGCAGACCAACGAACCCCCTTCAACATAGTATACCCAAGGAGCATTGGTCTAATCAAGACAAGCAAGTCAACAAGCTCCCAAGCTTCTTCAGAACAACAGCCTGCTTCTCGGCAGGCGCGGTCGTCTTGTCCGTCGAATCACCCACACTAACCGAAATACGACAACCACCTTCGTTGATAACATCCGTCTCCGTCGGCAAACGATCGCTGTTACAAGTGAAAACGTCCTTCTCAGAAAGTACTCCTGGGTTAATCCTGCTCAGCACCCACTTGAAGTTGGCGGGATCGGTGCAGTCGCCTTCAACCTTCGGAAAATTCACATTCAGCCACACCTCCTCGGGGAGGTACGGAGTACCAGAGTTCAAGATGGCAGTCGTCAGCTGCGTGGCCAGCTTTGCATACACGGTGCTTCGAGCCGGGACGGGACTCGTATTATAAGCTAGAGCGCCATCCGACGCGCCAGAGAACGCGATGGCGGGAATTTTGGCGTTGTGACTGGAATAGACGGCTACACCAACGGTACCGGAGAACGGCACCGCAAGAAAGAGGTTGCTTCCCACGTTCGGCCCGGCGACCACAAGATCAGGCTTCTCTCCATTCCAAATTTGGGGACCAAATGTATCAATCCCATAGCGGACTGAGGTTACCGGGAAAGAGTTTACCCAATTCAAGCGAGTGTTGGTAGCGTTCGAACCCACGGGACCGCTATTAGCAGCGCAGCTATCATATTGGCAAGCCGACGTCCGCGGAGATGGCTCCTTGTCAGATGATCCTGTAGTAGCGCGTTAGTATCAATACTACTGACCGCCCAAGACGGTATCCACCACGGTTCAGCCTACCTGAGCCAGACTTGTTCTCAGCCGGTCCGGATAGCACGACGTCATGGCCAGCATCATTGAGCGCGCCGTTCAGAGAGCGGATATAAAGCTCGGCCCAACCGTCGTCATTGGACTGCAGGATGCGAGCGCCTTGCGCACCCAAAATGGGCAGCACGGCCAGGAACGATTGAAGGCGCATTGTAGGACGACTGGGCGATGATCCGTTACAGGACGACAGGAACCTGAGGCTGATGCCCTCAATTTCCTCATGAGGTCGAGCGCGTTTAAATATATTCTGCCCCTGAACTTTCGCTCAAGTAAAGGAGCCAATCAGCTCATTCGCCGTGCGCCGATACTAGTCATCGAAACTCCAAATTCAGGGCCGCATGAACGCGCCTAGCTTCTAGCGCCCGCCAGCGTCGCATTTGATCAGCCACGATCCTATCCAATCTTCAGGTACACGTGGGGTCTACCGCCTGCTACAGATCTCTCGAAGATCAATTGAGGCCACTATGAAACCACGGATAGAACGACTCAGTACAGCGCCATGAAGACAACGCCGGAATACACTAAGCCTTCATTGCGACGTCCGACGGCATTCGTATTCGCGACGCTTATCGACTTCCTATTGCTCTATAGACTTCACGACCGTCTAAGCGGTAACCATATTGTCTACCGACGCAGACAAAACTAGGTGGGCTTCTTCTAGGTCGTTTTATCTTAAGAACAGTGCCACTTGGTCACCTTCCAAACCGAGATGTTGGATCAATAAAATCGGGGTCACATCACATGTTCTAAGCCAATTTCCTCCGAGCCACGTTACATAAGCTAGTATTTCGGGTGTACAGCTCGGGAGGCTAGACCAAAGTTTATTCAAGCTACGGCATAGCACATTGAGGAGGCTACCTATTATTAATGAGAGGTAGAACACATGTGTTCCGACACAACAGAAACGATTCGGAGAAAATCTTCTTTTGCAGAACACCCGCGGGTATTCGTTCGGAGATAATGAAAAGTGGGTCGGCGCTTGGGTCGCGACTTGGTGAATTAGGAAATCTTCCCGAAATAGAGAAACAACATGTGATCAAGCCTGTCAAGCTAAGTTTCCCTCACAGCCTCATCCATTTACTAACAAAAGACCTTTCGCACTTTATAGAAGCGCGATGAAGGTACGAGCGGTGCAATCGACTTGTTTTATATTACCGAATATCCTAAAGTAAGTCGAATCGCAATTATCCAGTTTTGCTTGGTATTAAATATACCAACCAGCCAACGAGCCAGCGAAAGGCACGCTCTATTAGGAGCTTCAGGATCTCAACGTCTTGTATTCTTCAAAAACAATCATCATGTATGCCTTTTAACTGCCTCGCACGCGTAAACATTGTGAACGGGATGATTGCTAACTTGTGGAAGAGCTATTAATTCTTGAAAGATCGTCCGTTAAATCAGGTGGCCCTGAGGACCAGGGTTGTAATCCACTCCACCCACTCCACTAGTGTCTCTAGTGGAGTGGGTGGTCCTTATCCCACCATATAGCTGTGTGGAGTGGATCCACGGAGGGTATATGTGGAGTGGGTGTACACCAAGTGGACGTGGATTAGCCATAAGGGTAAAGGATATTAGCCACAGATATGAGGCGTATACCAGCCACAAAGGTAAGCCACAGTTAAGGCGTATACCAGCCACAGCTGTCAGATATATCACCTGTTAGGAAAACTACTAATTTTATTAGTAATTACTAACAACAGACCTTCCACTCCACAGTTAGTCCACCCACCCACCCACTTCCACCCACCCACTTCCACCCACGAGGGCTTCAAGTGGACGTGGATTAGTCAGCAGCAAGGCCAGATGGAGTGGAATGGAGTGGAGTGGCTCCCACAAAGTGGCCCACGCGTGGATTAGCGTGGGGTGGATTACAACCTTGCTGAGGACGTGATCTCAAGGGCAGACACATTCCAATAAGACTCGTTGAATAGAGCCAGTGTTGTTTCTTTAAAACCCTTGTCTTACATTCTAGTGTACACGACACTGACGCTGCACGTCATCTAATATTTGGTCTTGCGTACATCTTAGATCACGGCGATTGCCGAAATCGAGATCGAATCCTTTGCCAAGTCAGGATTCAATCCCTAGGCTGCAGCATCCGTAATGGAGCGTCTCTTTGACATAGTAAATGAGCTTCAAAATACTGCGAACCGTGTCGTTCATCTGTTCTAGTAACTACTTCCTCTGGGGCAAGTTGCTCCTGTGGAACCCGACTTGCTAGTATGAATCGCTACTGGCTTTTTCATGGTGAGCGACATATATCAATACCTTTCTTGGTCTTGTTGCCTGACCTTAGCTTTGTTGAAACCCTTTCGGCATATAGGACTTGTCTACGATAAACATTGATGATAAGCCTAATGGCCTTGGACGAAGTGGATCTTGGATATTTCTTAATTCTGCCTCAAATTATCATCAACACCAGTTTATCGAGTTTCATGTCGCGAACAGTAGTCTTCATAATTAGCAACTTCCCCTTACGTTTCCTTGATGCCCAGTCCGTTGTAACCATGCCCATATGGAGCCAATATTTCGTGATCTACACTTGGACGGCTTTGGAGGATCATATATGAAGAAGACTGAAATGCCTTACATCTTCTAGAATACCACCGTGTCATACCGAGCAAGCTTCCTTGGGAAGGTTTTCTCCTGCCGTAACGTGTGATGTAGCTGCGCTGCAACCCGAAGAGTGGTGACACGAGACACAATTGTAGTAGCTCATCGTGCGCATATTGTGGATCTAGATTCTAGGATAAAGAAGATGGCTGAGTGGCAGCCTAGGTCGAAGGTATTTCTGCTCGCAAACATCCAATCAGCAAGCGATCAAGTCATTGTCCTTTAAATTCACATTCTACGGCACACATCGTCTTCTCTTTGGGGAAGTAGGGACTTAGGCCATCAAAAGTCCGATGGCCAGGATGACCTTCATCACAGCCTACATATCACTGCACTAACGACGTAGGTGTTTACAGGTATGGATATAAATTTTGACATCGGAATAAAGCCTAGTGGAGACTCAAATTGACTTCGGCACGGTTCGCACTCTTTTAAATATGTCATGCTCAACCGGGCCGCTCTTACACAGCATTACAGCGACCATTAAATATAAGTCTTCAGCCATATTTAGCTTCGCAGGCTTGTCCTAAATATATTTCTGTCGACTGGGTAAGGTTGAATTCTCTTTGCACTCGTTGTTCTGACAAGTGGGACCATCGTCGTTAACTATCGATCCTGCCGGATTTTTGTGGATAAAGCCACCACAAGACTAGCATGGATGTATAGCGGGAAGCGGGCGTTTCTGTGGGCATTAACGTTGAACTTGTCTATAGGTAGTTTTGTTTTCCGGTGCATATTTACTTCCTACTTAACTAAGGCCGTGTTTACTAAAATCTTAGGACTGCCACCACTGAGCTCTATATATACAAATCGGCCTATATAAATTGCATTGCTAATTAGGTAACTACCGAGATGTATTATGGACCTCTTTAGGTATTGCTACCGCTATAACTATCGGCTTACCGCTGCTTTTTTAGGTTACCTTAAATTACTGCTTATTATTAAATTCAAGCGTTTATTATTATTTTTTTGCGTTATTTTATATTGTTTTACGTTATATTATATTATATTACGTTTCGAAATTTTTTATAAGTAATTAACGATATTATTAATTTAAGACCTTTTTTTTTAGCCTATTAAAAATAGTTAAACTATTAAATTACAATTTCCTAAAAGTTAAGAAATTAACGATAATTTTTTAAAAGCTAAACTCGAAAAAAAGTAGGACAATTTTATTGCTGCTATTAAAAATAAAGGTTTACAGTTTTAAAATAATAATACTTAATTATTTTTATCTTTTTATCGAGATATTATAAATAGCTTAATAATAAAAGTAAACGTTACTGCTACTACTATTAATTATCGACTAATTAAAAATGTTATAAAATTAATTTTATATAATTTTATAATAATAAATATTATTAATAACTTTTTTAAACTTTTATTATATTATAAATTACATAATATAATATAGCCGAATAAACTTACCGATACCTTTATTATATTATTTATAAAAGTTTATTGTTTTAATATTTTAAACAATAAAATACTCGATTATCGAAAAAGCTATCTTTTATTATAAAAATAAATAAAACCTTATTTTTATAACTATAGTTTTTTTGTTTTTTTAAATAAAATTATTAATATAGCGTTTAATATTAAATATAATTCCGAGAGACGAAAATTTAAATAGTTCGATACTTTTTTAAACGCGCCGGTAACCGGGAATAAAAAAAAATTCGATAATTATATAAAAACTTTCGATATTGTTATGGGGCTAGTGTGCCGTGGCACATATATATCGCTTGTTTTTTTCTTTTACTTTTAAATAAAACATATATAACTTAAACGGCCTTGTCGCCGAGAATAAACACATCTCTCCTTTCGATTAATCGCCGTTATAAGTGACTTTTTTATTTTATCGCCTTAATTACCTCCGATTAGTTAAGCCATGAAGTGGCACCTCCTTTACCCTAACACCTTGTCTTAAGACAATATAACTTATTAATATTAAAAACGGTAAAAATATAAAAATCCAGGTTATAAATAATTAAAAAATAACGGGTTTTTATTTTAAAAAAAATACGTTAATTATTTCGATTTTAATATAGCTACCGGAAAAGCTACTTATAAATTACGTGTTACTTAATATAATATTATCCTAACGTTCCGGCGCCGGCTTAAAAATAAGATCGAAAATACGGAAAAAGTTAAAAACGTTAATCAAAATATAGCAAAACTTTTTATAGCGGTAGCGATCCCGCAAAATATTAGCAATAATAACGTAAAAAAGTCAATATTAAACTCAAAAATAAGGATTTAACTTACTAGCACGCCGGCGTTATATAATTTATTAGTTTTACTTATAATAGTAATAGAATTATTAACTTTTACTATCCCTCGAAAAAAAAAATAACTAAAAAAATATTTAAATAAAATAAATAACCTCCTAAAAAAATCTATAATAAATAAATTAATAGTGCTAAAAAAGGCACGGAAAGCTCTTTAGTTTATTAGCCGATTAAATCTAAAGATATCTAATAAAATTAAGCTAAAAAAACAGCTAATTTATAATAAACCTAACTATATAGCCTTATTAGTTATAAAGGATAACAAAAAGAAATTTTAAGCTTATTATAATTTACTAATAAAAAAAGGTAATTAAGTATATATAACTAAAAGGAATACTATTAAAAAAAAGAGATTAATTATAGCTATTTTTTACTATTAAAAACAGATAAATTAATTACAGCTATTTTTTGCTATTAAAAACAAATAAATCGATTGCAGTTATTTTTTATTATTAAAGGCAAATAAATCGATTACAGCTATTATTTACTATTAAAAATATATAATTTAATTAAAAGTATAAAATTTTTTTTTTTTCTTATTAAATAGGAATCCGAATATTAGTTACTTTATCCCTAAGATATAATCTATATTTAGTTTTAATAGTTTCTTTACTAAAACTAAATATAATTAAATATTTCCTATAATTTTAATATATATATTTAATTATAACTATTAAATTATACCTATTACTGCCTTTAATTTTAATTTATTTTTATATATATAACTGATTTTAATTAAGTTATGTATTTTTTTTAATCACACTTTTTTAACCTTTTTAACAGCAAAAATAATACGGGGCTTTACGGGCCCTTATCCCTCAGGGCTAGCTTAGCTTAAATAAGATAAGGTAGATAAAAAAGATAAAAAATTCTAAGCATTTAGGGTGCAGCTCCGCTATAACTTAAATGCTTAATCTCTATCTTTCGTATAATATACTACTTCACCCCATACATTTTATATTAAAAAAATAGCTGTAATTAATCCCTTTCCCTTTAATAACACCTTTTTAACAACACTTTTAATAACGCCATTTTTTAATAACTTTAATTAATTAGCGCGCTTTTTAAATTACTACAGTTCCTACTTTAAATAAACATAATAATCCTATTACATTTTTTTTATAATAGCTTTTTTTAATTAATTATAATTATTTAAAATTACTTCGTTTATAGGTAAATTAAAAAGTCTTTTATTAGCGCTTTTTTATTATGCCGGTACGCTATATTCGGTTATAAATATTATAATATCCTTATTTTCGACTTTATTAAATATAAACTTTATTAGCGCTATAAAGTTATAAATTGCCGTTAAAGCGTATACGAAAAAAATCTAATTAATAATAGAATATTTAGGCGCGTTATTTTTAATAATTTTCTATCTTTTTTTTAACGTTCCGAATACTTTTTTAACCGTTACTTTTAATAAGTTATACCGAAAATTAAATAACTTATAATAATTCCGTAGCCGTTTACTTATAACCCTTTATTTTTTTAGGTAATATTTTATTTTTTCGTATAAAACTAATATTTCTTTTTTTTAGTTATAAATAATATTAGCTAAAACGTATTTTCCTATAGGTATAATAAAACCTTCGTTTTTAATTAGCCTTATTACCTTATTATTATATATAAAATTTTTATAGCCGGTAAATATATATATAAATATTCTATTAAAATTTATAACTACTAATATATTTTAAGCCGTTTTGTTTTTCCGAGACTTTTATACCCTTACGTTAGCTTTAGGGACGAAAACATGTATAAAAGTACTATTAATAACGCCGATATAATTCTTAAAATATAGCCATTTTTTAAGATTACAAACTACCTTATTAAATAGCTCGCTATCTACCTCCCTTAAATATATAAAATTCTTAAATAATACCTAATAAGCTTAAAGGACCTTATAAATAATAAAACTAATTACTTTTATAAAATAATTTTATAACAGCCTAACATTTTGTTATAACTTATTAAAAATATATAACTATAAAAATATCATTAATTTTTAACAGACTAAAATATTCCTGCTAAAAGCTAAATAAATAGTCGTTTTAAGCTATTATTCGAAAAATAATAGCGTTATTTTAATTATTTTAAAGGTATTTTTAAATAATTTATCTATAATATTAAATGATACAGGGCCTTACGGGCCTTTATCTCTTAAGGCTAACTTAGCTTAAATAAAATAAAGTAGATAAAAAAGATAAGAGATTTTAAGCATTTAAGTTATAGCGGAGCTATAACTTAAATGCTAGATCTTTATCTTTTATATAATATATTACTCCACCCCATACATTTTATATTATTAAATATATAATAATTAACAAGGTTTTCGCCGTCCGGAAGCTCGAAATTTATTCCGAAACGAGTAAAATTAATAAAATTATTCTCGTTTTTTTTAATATTAATAACCGCGAGTGCTGCTACTTTTATAAATGCTATTATTATTAATTATCGGGCGTAATTATTATTTATTTTAAAGTAATAATAATTTTAATTAATAAAATTACCTAAAGATTTTAAATAAAAAACTAACTTTATTTAATAATAATATATAGCTATTATTATAATTTTATTTACGGCTATTATAAATTATAATAGCCGCTATAATAATTGCGGCGGTTAAATTACCTGCTTTTTTAAGTAAAATTACCTAAAAAACAGGGGGTATATAACCCCGTTTTTTATAAAGCTAACTACTGCCGCTATAGGAATTATATATAACTTATAGCTATTATATAGCTATAAATCATACCTAAAAAAGGTAAGGTTCAATAAAGAGACCCCTTTATAGTAGCAAAAAAATACATTTTTAATCGAAGCCAGTGGCCGCAGTCAAGTTGGTAAACACGGCCTAATATTAAAAAAAATGATTCCGAATAAGCGGGCTCACCTCCAAGGTTATAATCCACTCCACGCTAATCCACGCGTGGGCCACTTTATAAGAGCCACTCCACTCCATTCCACTCCATCTGGCCTTGCTGCTAACTAATCCACGTCCACTTGAAGCTCTCGTGGGTGGAAGTGGGTAGGTGGATGGACTAACTGTGGAGTAGGAGGTTTGCTGCTAGTAATTACTAGTAAAATTACTGATTTTCCTAACAGGTAATATGGCTGACAGCTGTGGCTGGTATATGGCTGATAGCTGTGGCTGATTATGGCTAATGGCTGTGGCTGATTATGACTGACGCTGTGGCTGAAATACGCCTCCCCTATGGCTAATATACGCCTTCCCTGTGGCTAATATACGCCTCACCTGTGGCTAATACCCCTTAATCCACGTCCACTTTGTGGCCACCCACTCCATATACACCTCCCGTGGGTCCACTCCACACGGCTCTATCGTGGGATAAAGGCCACCCACTCCACTTAAGCCACTGGTGGAGTGGGTGGAGTGGATTACAACCCTGCTCACCTCTTCTTGGCCCTGAGCAAGCTAGATAGCTCCTTTTGTTACGACTGGGAATATGACAAGACCTATTTAATTATACCTGCAGAGCGTCAATATTGACCTTCAGACTAGCGAAGTTGTGCACAAAGACTTGCGAAGTGACGAGAAGATAGCCCGAATAAAATTGGAAGAAGTGGGATGCTTTCCTTTCCCCCGCTGCTCTCTGAAGTATCATAAATATCTGGCCACAACTGTGGAATTATATGCCCATCTTCTCCATTATTTCCATGCCTACCGAGGTTAGCTATCTACGCTACCTCGAGCAGAAGGGCTCGAAAATTTGCTAGCTTCTTAGTATAAGAGTTAATAAGATAAGAAGACCAAATCTATAGCAATAACGGCCACGTCGACCCTGTCCTGCAAATTTCCTAACTGAAAATGATAACTCTGTCAAAACAAACCGAAAGTAGGAATAATAAAGATTTGCATTATTAGGTGACTCTCATGAAGTGACTATATAAACTGAGACAGGGTCGGTAGCACTTTAGCTGTCAATAGTACCACTGTACGCATCTATAGGAACCTAGTGTTGTTTGAGAACAGCCGGAGTCGAAGGAGGAGTCCATGCGCGCCCAATATTTTCTCTGCTTCGTAAGATACCGGGGGCGTAGTGTAGTTGCTTGTCGATGAAATATGCCCGTTGGATACAGGTAGAGCCGGCATGTAAAGACAACCTTGGACCTGGCGGGTATTGACTAGGTATCTACTTGAGTATGTAAGTGCCCCATGCCTCATAACTAGCCGCTGCTACTAGTATATATATATATATATATATATATATACACGTACATACGCGTGCCTGACTTATAACCACAGACTTTCCAAACTACTTATATTATTACTGTTATAGCCTTAGCCTTCGTAAGTTCAGTTACGACAGTGGCATTCAGAAGACACATCGAGCGCTTCTTACAGCACAACAATCTAGTGCTCATTATTGTCGGCTGTTATGGACTAAGTCGTATAAGAAATAGGCATTGGTATCGAGAAAAGTGAAGTAAGATGGCGGATTATAGGGATGTGTGGCTGTGATAATCTAGGTGGCTGGGATACCTTACAAACTGTGGCTTATATATAGGAGGACTCCCTCCTGTCAGACTCTAGTGATGATACTTCTCTGATAATAACTACTATACTACTTATAACCTGCGTCTATTTCATCACAAGAAATTAGAGTGGTTGACGGACATTGAAAGCGAAAACGAGTGAAAAAGTTTCATTTTTATTTCATTTTTTATAGCCGTAAAACTAACTTTTAATGGCTTGATCTTGCTGCAGGTGGGTGGCTTGTGACAGGTAATTGGTGATGGCAAGCGAATTGTAGATAGTGGTGATAGTGTAAGAGTAAGGAGGAATCAACAAAGCTAAGGATGAAGCGGGACTTCATGTATCCACTCGGAGTCCTCGAGAGAATTAAATATCTGAGACAGTGCATTTGCCGTCGGACTTCCGAGATGAACAACAGACGAGCCTGCTCTCTTTAATTGCCAACTACAGATGTCCCCGGTGCGGGTCAACTTTCAGTTATTATCAGAATAGTTTCAAGGATTTTCTTTAGTACAGAACTCCACAAAATTACTAGAGGTATTGTACTAGTGTATGAAGTTTTGTATAGGCGGGATAAGTTCGAAAATCTGGTTCTCCGTTGCAGCTTGGACCACCAGACACTTCATACTCAAGTGTAGGCCAAAATTTAACCTGTGGTGGCTACTATGATTATCAAGATGACTTTAATAATTCCGTCGTAGGTGCGGCTTTTAGTCAACTAGAATGATCCTGGGGTTGTTTGTGGCCCTCGCCTTTCCTCTATACCCCATGGCCTGTGGTACTTTAGCCCACTAGTACTACTCTGCTAGCCCCGTTCTGCTAGTCTTACGCTTGATCACTGCCTTACTTCTGGCGTTGTCTGAAACCTCGGCAGAGATATTTGGAGTATCTCAATGTCATGAAATCTGTGTCACATTGATCTGCTCGATCTTTCTGTTACTACTAGGTAGTCTTTCTCTTCAGAACTACCTTTGTTGGGTCGACCGGACCTTTTGGAGAAATTAGAGACAACCTCTATGTCTGGCATCTGTGTCATGCCCATCTCCTGATATCAAGGGTTTGAAAGTATTTCAGTTCTTCCTTAAATATTGCATCGCCTGAAGCTTCCAGATATTGGGAAGAATCTCTATGTCAGCAGTATCGAGCTGATTCGTCTGTTCCATCTTCCTGCTGGAGACGCGTCACGATGCCTTCAATTTCGACATTGATACACCCATGGCTAGGAAATTCGGTTCGTCTCCTGCAAGCATGTTGCTAATGCCTCTTCTGAGAAGGAAATTCATTGGGCCAAAGTCAATTGTCAAATGCGGTGTCCTTCCCTATGCGCCTTCTCCGATGAGACCCCTCGTGTTCAGCGCGTTCAGGGACTCACGCATTTGCTTTTGGGAGTTCTCCAGACTCCAGTACATAGCGCCATAAAGCTTCCGAGTCTCCCTCCAAGCGAAGCAGGCCGCCTTGCTTGTTATGCCCTGAAGATTGAAGAGCCATTTCTAATCTCTGACATCTGTTTTATAGAGACCTAGCAGCTGGCTGGTCGTTGGCCTCATGAACCTCGTGCTGGAGAGATGCTTCTCAGTGCATTTTCATTGATACTCTTTCGTATCCAGGGCATCACTTTGGTTCTGGAGGTGGCACTTGAGTCTCCAGCATCCGACATGGATCCGGTGGCCGAACTTAGTCTCGATGTGCATATACGCGCGTCGAGCCTGGCCACCGCACCGCCATTAACTCATCTAGGATCGGATCAGTCCATCACAACGCCTCCTTAGATTTCTCCTCGATGAGAGACGGTTGGTTACAGTCAGTGTTCTCTGACCTGGGCAGCTGCATACATCTTGGCTATTTCGTAGCTATCTCCTTATGAGTAGCCTTCCCACCGAAGGAATCATTAACAGCGAGAGCATCTAGCACAACATGCCCCTGAAATTCTCGTTCTGGCCGCGCTAATTATACGGCTTTGCGCGCATGGACATCGTCTTACGAGCTATCTGACTGATCAAAGAGAGTTACCTTGTTCGCAGTAGTTAGGCTGAACACGGTACTACTCACTCCGGTTGTGAGGAGGAACACGGGGACGTTGGGGTTATCGTTAAAGCGTTGGATCTCTGGTAATCCACCTGCTTGGCAGTGAGGCCGGTAAGCTAACAGTAGAAAATATCGACGTGGTGTAGGGTCTCTCGAAGGAGATGCCGATTGTCGGGCACAGCAGTACCGTCCAGAACAGTACGATCGAGTGCATCATCATCATCACTCTCGCCCTGGAATGGTCTGTTTCTTGTTCGACTTCTCCTGCAAGCTAATCTGTTCTCGCTTTCGCAGGGACAAAGTCCAGTCGACAACAACGCCTCTCCTTGTTCTGATCCACTCCACGCTTGGACAAGGAGGATCTGCTTCTGAACCAGGTCACCTGTGTCGAACCTGCTATACACGAGGCATCGATCGCCTGACTTCATGTAGCCCCGGAAAAGTTTTGGACCTTGGGGCTTTCCTAGGACCAGGCCTTGGACAGCCTTGCCCGGAGCTACCCACGTCTGCAAGCTGGAGTCTCCCCCCCCCCCCCCCCCGGCGGCTCCAAGCATATTTCCATTGGCATACGAAGCCAGTTGGAGGCAGAGCGCCATTTACCTCGATCCCTTTCGGATGGTTCCATCATCTATTATTCTGCCTACTCCAGATCGGAGAGGTTCTCACAGCTCGTGTTTCTTAAAGAAAGTGAAGGAGATTGACTACCCTTCGCTTTCTATGGAGGGAGCGGGAGTTTAGATCACACTTTGGGTGAACTCTCTCCAGGCTGTTCCGCCTCCACCAGGGGTATATATATCTGGTCCAGTGGCTCAAAAGGAGCATATTTTACCAACTGTATAAACAGTGGTGTAGAGTGGGCGCGGTCCACTTCGATATCGAAGTTCTAGCTTGGCTAGAAGCTGATGTTGGTATCACAATGGCGCTTGGAGTCGAAAGTATGATTCCAAATTTCATCAGGTCGACGTAGTCTACGTCGACGCGAGTTAGGGTATGCAGAGTTCCCTGCCTGTCTAAACCCGAATATTGGTTACATTATTGACTGTCGTAATAGAGCGAACTTTATTTATGTAGAGCTCCAAGAGGTGTCTAGTGTGAAGTCGGAACAGAACTACCTCATAGACCTAGAGGTAGCCGTACTAAGTGTTTGGATAGTTGAGGGTACAAGAGACGCCTAATGCGCCGGACTAGAAGTCTAGGCAATCCAATTGAGGACAATATATCTGCGACTCTTCAAGCTATGATAGTAGTAGTAGTAGTAGTAGTAGTAGTAGTAGTAGTAGGTAAGTTATTCCACTCTGATTCTGCTTAGACTCATCGTTGTTCCTATACTTATTAGGATGATAGGCTAATTCTTTTGGAAAGAAAAATCATGATGAGAATGATGAAGAGCTTTAACGAGGCTTGTTTCGTTGTAAGAGAGAGGTTGATCAGCAGGTCGGCTGCTGGTAACGCGAAGAGTATGAACTCCATGATGGATCCAAGAGCTCTCATAGGCTTCTAGAGACGGTGACTAGTTGCTCCATCGTTACGAGAAGATATCAGTAGGTCTTTGTCAGAATATGCTCATCCATATCTTCATCTTCGTGGTCGTCTACGCTCGGCATGGTGATCTTATTCTAAGACACCATAATCGTCCCGCCATTGGTGAAATTATCGGCGGCACCGGCTCTCTCACCTGCAGGGACATAATACATTTGGAGAGCTCGGTCAAATGCCCCCGTGGATACTCGGGCGCCCGACAAGCATTTGCCGGCGTTCGCCGCCAGGTACTGTAATAATCCTGAACCTATGTCCCTTTGCAAGGGACTCGGCTTCATCCCTGTCGGAATACAGGGATGTGTGGCTGATAATTCAGGTGGCTGGGAACGCCCCACAAGCTGTGGCTTATATATAGGAGGCTCTGCCGCCTCTGACTCTAGTGATGATACTTCCCTAATAATAACTACTATGATACTCATAGCCTGCGTCTATTTCAACAATCCCCGACCCGACGATGGGGGGTAGGGGATAGTAAAGGAATTTTGTCGTAGCCTTTACATCGGCATGAGACGGTCGCTTTGATATAGTACGTAGAACCTCAGCGGCGACAGCTTCGGTACCAGTCTCAGCCGGTGATGATATTCTTGACCCAGTGTTAAGGTCGACCGAGTGATCCGGTCGACGAACTAGTTGGGTCGACTAGATTCGTGCAATCGGCGGGTCTTTAATAAATTATTAGCATATTGTCAATATATCTCTAATATCCATTCCACTTACGGGTGAGCTCCCAGCCTTGTTGAAGATTGGGGAAAAGTCTTCCTCCACTATTACACGACGTGTTTCTCAGGGTCACCTTACTCTCTATATCCTCCCAATCGGAGTCATAGTCGGAATCCCCGCGGTACCCCTCGACCCTATTTTTGACATTAGCCTAGCCTCTGTCGAGCATATGTTCAATGTATACTAGCTGCAGAGGTAGTTATATGCGGACTGGTGGGTGACTTCCTCCAGACCCAGCAATAATCATAATTCTCTTCCCGCTAATAGTGTACATATTGATCGATGGAATCCGAAGCATTGCAGTCTATAATCTCTTCAGAGACTCACGCTCGGAGGAAGAACTCATCTGAAAAGTCTGAATAGTGACTGCAATATATGACTCGGGAGGCGCTCTACCCATTATAGTACGACTCTTCGATGCGATTCTCTTGGATGTGGTTGAAAGAAGGACGATGAGGAAGTGGAAAAATTGACACTTCTTCTTACCAACGTCACCAGCATCATTTCCTCTGGCTGGCGTAAAGAAGCTGTTGGACTGAGCATCACTTGTAGAAGTGGCAGCAAGGACGTCTGCACCAATTCTGGATGCCATATTGTTCAGTCGGGCACTTGTGAACAGCGCGACAACAGGAGGTTACAACGATGGATGAAAGGAAAATTGCCAGAGGGATCCCCTTTGAGGGCTGTTTAAGTGATCAGGTCGACCTAGTGACTAGGTCGACTCAGTTATTCAGTCGACTTAATTGTATCGATGGCATTCTTTGATGGAACCGTCATTAAGTGGCAGGGGTGTCGGAGTGACTCGCCATCAGCAGCTGTTGTTCCTCCTCCAACAAGAGAACAGGTGGAGAGAGTAGGCTAATCAGCCTCACGTGTCCTTGATGCACCTTGTAGATGTGAGGGTTAAGCAGCTCGTCCATCAGACGGGCCAGTAGATAGACCAGCAGACAAACAAACCTTCTTCAGATAGGTATGATAGGTATGCTGGAGCTCGGCGGTAGGAGGGAGCAGGCTTCCCGTGTCCTCTGGACAGAAACGTCAGATATTCTGGCACGTGGCGGCATGAGGGAGCTCTGGTTGTTCCTCGTGCCCTGGATGTGCCCTGGGAATTAGAGGGCTCGGGTAGATTGACTGGCAGCACCCCGTCCTTGGGATGGATCTTTGGCAGCATCTTTCAGGGAGTTGAGGTCCGAGTAATCGTCCTTATTCTTCCTGTAGGGCATGGTTTTAACAAACGCCTGCGTGCAGAGATAAAAGGCTGGGATTTGGTCATCGAATGATACCAAAGCTGATCAACTCCGTGTGCTTGTAGTTGAGAGCGGGTTCTCCGATCTTACAACTTCTCGGTCTACCACATTCATCTTTTGGCACCTTGAGCGCGTTTTCATCAGCCTTTGGTTATGGATTACACGGGCTATCATAACCCTTCAACTCGTTCCACCATTTTCTGCCAGAGTATACTTAACCCCTTGCTCGAAAATGAATTGGGCCTTCCGATGAGAGTATATCGTGAACTCGTCGGTCGCCAGCGATGCTTAGACAAGACCAAAGTGCCCCGAGGCTCTGGCGTTGAAGAGTGTTTGGTGGTGGTAGACCAATCGTTTGATATAGGTGTGATTAATCATCACTGTCACCTCATATATCGTCAACCAACCCGATGGATAATCCCAACCGACGTCGAACTTCGTAGACCTGGCGTACCATCCTCCTAAGAGACCGAGGAGCCGAGGCGTCGAGACTAGAGCCTGGTTGGTCTAGAGCTAATGGCCTACCACCTCCTATTAGTCTCAGTAAAGCTGGCTCGTTTGGTGTTGTGCGAGGCATCGGAATTGGTGAACCTGGCGGAAGAAGTTGCTCGGTATCGAAGCCGCAGGAATGTGAGGACACAGGATTCGGGATAGTTCTTTGCGCCCGTTAGTATATGCAACTAATATAATTTAAGTTCAGGTATGCCTACTTTTACCTGTCGGTTTGATTGCACAAACCTTAGCTTGGAGTGTGCCTTAGACAATGGTATCAAGACTATTCTCGCCATCAGCAAATAATTAATAGTACAGAAGGTAGAATAACAGGGAAGGATATATGAACGAATATTTGCAAAGGTATACTGAAGATAAAGTTCCTGCCCACCCAACCAGGAATAGCAAGAAAGCAAAGGACATTTGGAAAGGAAGTTAGAGAGATGAAAAGAATCATGAATAGTATATATGGTGTAGAGGGTTCCAATTTTAGAGCTTATCTGGGTTGACGGACTGTGTTATCGTTGAAGAATGAGGAAGCCAGCTGGTGCATATAACTTGTCTCCTAAAGAGGGATGTAAGAGGCCACCGCTACAACATTATGTATAATGCTGAGCAGCAGATACAAGGCGGTAGTGAAGCAGCCATCCCCAAATAAAATGTAGTTAAGGCAAATGCTGTATAAGGTGACAAGTACTTACTATCTTCAGTCCATGAAGACTTCACCATACTGCCACCAAAGCATGCTTCCGTTTCCCGACCTCAAGTGTAATGCATATTTGCCTACACTAGCTTTAAATAACTAGCTGAAGGGTTAGATCACCATTGATCCTCATTCCTGTTCGAGAGTTTAGCTTGTGTATAAGAGAAAGTAGATGACAGAACGGTGTAAACAAGTATCATAGGGAAGCAAGAAAAGGTGTTAAATTGGGGCAAGGTATTTATTTTAGTCTGAATGTTATGCATAACAAGGCAGAGCCAAATGAACAATGGATATTCAAAGGTAGGAGGTAAAGGCTATGCAGATAATGTTAGGTAGAATAGAGGAAATAAGGGGTAGCAGGTATGTTTAAATGCAAGCTTGATAACTTACTGGCGAGGGCCATCAAGATGGTTTTAGTGTTGAATGCTGTGCAGCCTATGTCAGTTATCGGATATATAATGAAGAGAGTGTATAGTAGACGGGGATCTATAGTGTATGGAACAACTTAATGGAATATATAGGGGGCATAATGGACGGGATGGAAATGCTGGAATGGAATCCGTAATGAATGGTTGTAGAAAACAGTGTGTGATACGGATTAAGCAGTCAGAAAGTTGAAAATGATGGGGGGAAATGGTTGAAAGGGCAAGCAGGGCAAGCAGGAGAAAATGGCAGAAGCGGTAGGTAATAAACTGCAGGTGCAAGGTGAAATGCTTTGAAACAATCTGGTGACAGTATAGTGAAACGGTAGGGCCAAATATAACAGTAGAAAACGGTTAGGTGAGAACAGCATGACAGTGTGAAACGGAACAGTGTAAAATTGAACAAGTGCTGCAAGACAACATGGATTATAGGGTGTGTGACTGAGGCTATGAAAGTGCAGAAAGAACTTGCCAGTAAGATGCAAAAAATATGCTGAAAGGCCATGCATGTCAACTTTTGTGATTAAATAGACAGCCCTTGATGGTGAAGAAGGCTGGGGGTAGCAAGGTTGAACAGGTGTGTACTTACTTATCAGGAAAGATATGTGCCCAAGCATTATTAGGCTGTTGAATATGTATGTTCTGAAAGCTTGTGTAGGACTTTATTTGAGAAAAAGAAGAGGAGGGAAAAGATGGACCTGAGGTTAAAGGGCCCTTACTATTTATGGTTTTCCCCGGAGAATTGTTGAAGTAAGTGATGAGGAAAGGAAAGCTGGAGAGTGGTGGGGGATCTCAGATCATATACGTTTTGAAGGTGGCAACTCCTGTGAGTCATCCTACAATGGAAAGAAGCCGAAGTTGTCAAGAACAGCCCACTGCTGTTTAGAGAGGCATACCTGTTATAACAAGGAGCCGAGAAAAAATATGTTTCCTGACAGGGAAGTAATAATGAAAGTGCAAGTGCCTAATATAGATGTTATTCCTGCTAGAATGTTCTACATAGCTTGGGGAGTACGGTAACAGCCAAAATGGAACCAAAATGAGGTTTGGTGTTGAAAGGCGGGCAGCCAACCCGGGTTTTTGCGGGTCCCGGGCCGGGGGTGGTCAAAGGCCCAGGACTCAGCCTCCGGGATCCACGCTTTAGGAAGTTGCCAGCCGGAGACTAGACCGGCTAGCCTGTAACCTGCAGTAGCCGGGGCCTGGGTTAAACCCTACAAACGAAAGCCATCTCACAATGTGGGAAGCCATGAAGTCATGCAATGACCACGGTTGTGATAACTCCTACAGAGGCGTAACATGTATATTAAGACAAGATCTTCTATAAGAAAAATGTTCTGCAAGGATATTGGGTACCATTGTACATATATCATGGCAATAGCTAAATAGCGAGACAGAGATCTTAACTTTTAAGGGTATTATTGAAGACAAATAGATTCATTACTAGCTATAGATTGACTGATGACTAACTTAAAGGTTCAAACATACCTTTAGTTATAAATTAAGTGGTTCACCCCCATGCCTCTAGCTATAGAAGTAGCATGTTGCCTAACCTCTACCCTGGTAATGATACTCCTTGGTAACGGCTCCTATAATAATGACCACCTGCTTCTGTTTAAGAACCATGTGCAGACTATAATTAGGAGTAAACCGGGACAGAGGAGAGAATGATTATGATGGGAAGAACCAGACAACGTTAAGGGAGATGGACCGCTAGTTCGTTATTAATAGGCAATATAACACAGCAAAATTTAAACCAGATGTGTGTCGAGCGGTGAATGTGGTGGCTGTAAGCTAGGAAAAGACCTTTTCAAGTTCAACCCGAGGGTTCACAAAGATGTGCTTGAATCTTAATTAGGTTATCATATATATTGCGTTAGCAAATCACAGGAGTTAGGCAGGGCCAATAATCCAAAGCACCCATGTACATAGAAAGAAACAGTGCAGTCATCCTTTGTATATGATCGTCAAGTATACGCCCATGCTAGGTGCTCTGTGATCAGCAACAAGGAGGAATATATATTCATGATTGAAAGTCTAAGTATACTGCTGGAATTTAGAGAAGATGTTTGGAAACGTATTTGTCGAGTTTACAGCAGTTAAATATAGGTTATAAGCAGTTCAGGGTTCTCTGGCAACTATGATGACATGTATTCAGCCATAATCAACTTGGCGGGGTAGTCATTAGGAGCGTGGAATCCTGGTTGGGGAAGATTGTGTGGCATAAGCTTTTAGATCGGAGGTTTGGAGGTAATTTAGTAATCGACGGTGTAGATTGATAGATCGTAGGTTAATATCATCGTAGCCAGTTTCAAGCCTTGAAAGGCCCTTCAATACAAGTGCGGGGCTACTTGTGAAATGCTTTGCAAACGATAGCTACGGCTCTCGTAAACAGGAAGTGTAGAGAAAAGCTCACCTAAAGTGTTTTTGCTAGCATTAATCAAAGTGCGGTAATATATTCGATAGTAATGATGTCCCTTATATCATGGCCTCGCCAACTATGGTAATGTAGCAGCGTCATTCTCGGTCTTTTAGTCATATCGAGCTTCATATGATGGTACTTGTTTATTGCGCTAACTAAGTCAATCACCGACAGGATTCAGTGTAAGATGTATGTCTAATTAGACTTCAGAAGATGCTGCGATACTCTTTTCATAAACAGCCTCCTCTTGAGTCGCTAGCATATTCTTTCCTCTATGAGGTATGATTTTCTCGAACATGTGTTATTAAGGGGATACTTCAGAGCTCGATCGGCTGCTGTTTAGTTGCTAAGCAGTTGAGGAGTATACAAACATCTCATCATGTATGTGACTACAGTGGTCATTTAATTTACACAGCAAAAGCCAGCGAGTGAAGGTTCTCTCCCGGTTTCCTTTTAGTGCACATTTTGGGTATAGGACACAGCGAACGATAATTAGCGGCCCCATCTCGCGTAGAAATGAATGCTTGACGCATCAATCAACCGAACTGGGACAATACCCATCCCAATCCACGAGACTAGAGCGTCGTAAAGGCCTGGTGATTGACCCCTGAGAATCCCCAAGTGATGACCGAATCCTGGTACTTTGAATAGGCCATAGTAGTCATGCACTTGTAGACCGCAAGTTATAACAAAATGGTAATAATGCGATGTAGTGCGTGGGGGCCAGGAGAGTATCGTCATGTTGTAACTAGTTCATCCAATATCGAAACAAATACTCAATAGTTATGAGACCTACTAATCAATGATAGGACCTCATTTTATTGCCTGGGAATCTGAAAGCATCTAGGCTAGGATTAAGCGCATTAAACAACGACCCATACTCCTCATTCGAAGCCTGAACAAGCGCTTCGAATTCAAGCATTGCGATAGTTGGTGATAACAAACGAGGCGCCCCTCATCAATGCAAAGTGTGCCCACTGACTATTCACATATGCCGGGCTCCCCACATAATTCCCATTGCTGAAGAAGATAGTAGTGACGAGTCCGGGGACGGCTAGGCAACCAACTGCCGTACCGACAAGAATTGTGCTTTTTCGGTGTTTGCATTGCGACCTAGGCCACAGGTCACTAGCCACAAAGCCAGTGAAATTTCTTCCCAGGCTTCCTGTCACTATACCGTCAAGCGCTATAGGGTATTTTTACAAGTAGTATTCCATCTCCTCCTGTTCCTGGAGTCGCAAAAGTAGGAATTATCAGGGGGCTGCCGTAGTAACTCTGCATTCGCCTTCCCAATGATGGCCATATCACAGAACTCAAGTCCCCTAGAAGCTGCTAGTCAATGTTACCAGTGCCTGAGAGCGCCCACGGGGCATCATAGGGGCCATGGAAGCATGGCCTGCGTCAGTAATGACAGCGGCATAACCTTCAACGACCACACAGGCCATGTGGTTGCTAGATACCGAAAATCGAAGACCTACTATATATCCGTGCTCCAACACCTTGCATTCTATTCTTCTAGCCACACGTTTGGTGGGACACTCCACGGTGACTGTATCATTCTAGCCGATATGGGTGTAGGCACCAAGTTGTAACGTGGCACGAGCTTTCCCTTAGCTGTGACGGCCTAATGGGGTTGCGTAGCCACCTAGAGACACTTGAGACGGATTTTTCGACTCCCCGTTAGTTACAGTATGGTATAGAGAGACTGCACACGATGATACACGCTTAGGTCAGCAATCTTGACAAGGTATCTCGATATATTTAGGGTCATATAATCTTTTGTATGGGCTTTTGGCCTCATATCGTTCACACCCGCTAGGCGATTGTCTACGACGACTAATAAGGGATACAGCCAACGGCGTATTAGTCACACTGGATAAATAAAATGGATTGGATAGGAACCCAAGATTTTCAGCTTTTCATTGGTTTATTCAAAGAAGTGCAATGACAGTGTTCCTGTGCAGAGCAGGCAGATGTGACCAAGAATTCGATTGTGGTAATATCTCCAAAATTAGCAACTCCTATTCGTTCGACCGACTTGATCTTGAGCTAAAGCTACGATTGAACTCCCTACTAATGTGCTTACTACTCACATCACGAGTAAAATGATAAGTCACTAGGCGTATGGACGTAGTAGCGGTGAAGAGGAGGCTTGGTAGATAATAGGGCGGTTTAGACCGGTTGATTTTGAATGGTGCTTTATCCATGCGTGCCGATTATCAATCACCTCAACCTGTTGATGAGATCTAAAATACTCGGAGGGAAAACCTGCCGTTGTTTTGGCATTATTTTATTCAGAGCAGGTAATTCTGCCTATTCTATTGACTGTGGTCTGCCTGACATAAAGTGAATGGCTGCGACAAGGCTTGCTCGAGATGATGCTTATTCCGCCGTGTTTTGATGACCAGGTCTCTCAAATTAGGCGTTCACACCTTCTTCCTGCTCAATCTCTTCCTTGCTGGGACACCACTTGTTCTGTAGGTTCTTGTCAAGAGAAAGTTGGTAGACGTCCTTCGGCCACCACTCGCCCCAGCTTGTTAAGAAGATCTGGTCGGGATCTTGAGGGAGGTCATCCCGCGTGAAAGCGCGGTAGATGTTTTGTGCGCCTACCATGGGGTTAGATCATGAACGTTCCCTGTATTGTGAAGACCTCGGGTGTCTAACGTACCTTCTTCGACGCTCTTCGCATCAGGATGGTTTACAGGTGCTGGCATGTTATTGGAGACGAAGAAACCGGAACCGGGAATCAGACCGGGCGACACAGCGACGACCACACATTTACCCTGTAGTTGGCGGCGCCACCAGTGAGCTCCGAGGAATTGGATAAACTTTGTCTCGCTGTACACGCTGCGCTGTGTCTTGGAAGCGCCCTTCACATCATCATCGAGTACGCCTGTGGCACATTATTAGACCAACGCCTCTTCGGAAGACGGAGCTTAGCTTACTAGGATCATCTATATTACGGATACCTCCAGAGGAGACGAAGACAACGCGCGACTTCGACTCTTCTAGCTTCTCACGAAGCAAATGGGTTAGGTAATGTTGTGCTAGAGTTCGAATAAGCACACATCAGCACTGGGAGAATGATATACGGATGAATGATCAGGTGCCTACAGAGGTGATTGACAATGTAAGATTCAGACCACTTGGAGCCGTGCGGACCAGGCTCGTCAGCATTCTTCCCGATGCCAGCGTTGAGCAATAAATAATCAATCTTGTCCTGTCCTAGCTTTTCGAGTGTCTGGCTCGCGAAAGTCTTGACTGTCTTCAGGTTTGACAGCTCGAGTGGGAAGATAGTCAAGCTGTGCTTGCTGCTATCATACTGGAGACCGTCGTAGGCCGCCTGAGCTGCCTGCGCATTCCTGGCCCCAAGGATGAATTTGTACGGCTGGGTCTGCGCGAGGAGCTGCTTGACGAGCTCAAACCCCTTATACAATAGTAAGAATCAACATGTGTCGAAAGGGGAGTATCACGAGGGTATGGGGCGAAGCTCACCAAGCCCGAGGAGGCGCCTGTAGCTACGATGGTCTTCGCAATGCTTGCCATGATTGGAATTTGAAAAGTAGAGCTAGTTGTATTGTTGGAATTAATATTTGGTATTGGATATGTATGTCAAGTTATGTCAAGCTGGCCTTTATGTAGTTTACATGTCTCCCAAAGTGGCCGAGGCCGTCACGTTCGTAAATCACAAGTAGGTACAGTGTTCGAAGGAAGACCAACTGCACTCCATTTTTTCTCTGGATCAGCCAGTTATGTAACAGAAGTTTATAACAAGTACAGAATTACAGCCCTTACAGCTCTTGGCCTCGTTTGAGTTGGCAATGGAAAGTTTTGATGACAAAGCGGCTAACATCCTTCCCTACATGCTACCTAGGTAGGCATTCGATTGCTGTTGCTGACTTAGAAAGGGCGCGCATCTCTCGCGACCACTAGGGATAAGTATGCTAATTGAAGCGGACGGTAAATGTAATCGCATTGAAACTATCCCGTATAAACTTTTCAATCGAGGTACAACCTCAATCTACGCGAAAAGAATTCCACGATTTTCCATGTTACCCTCTGGTCTAACTGAACTCTATGAACGCTAGTCCATTTACGGTCTAGCGCCAATTGACCTCGGCCTTCTAGCCCTTTCCTCCGCGACGGCCTCGACCAAAATTTTTGAAGCTTCTGCTCCCCAGATTCTCCAATTCACCTTTTTACACCTCTCACCTCCCACAACCTCAAGCATCTTCCTCTCCTCCTGCATTGCGATCGGTGGTCCTGCAGTATAATACTCTTTCAACCCTGATTTGATTTATATATACCACAATGCAGCGTGCACTGTCCTCACGGGCGCGGGCTTCGGTCCTGTCTTCCGCCGCTACTGCTAGCAAGTACCGAGCCGGTGCAGGTCTTTCGCAACAGCTCCGGTTTTCGCACAAGGTTGGTATACCCTTTTATAAACTCCGTTGACCCGTCTAGAATGACCCCTCGAAGCTTTTCTATTATTCCAGATTATACTAACACATTTGTTGTAGGAATTGAAGTTCGGTGTCGAGGGCCGGGCGGCTCTGCTTGCTGGTGTGGAGACTCTTGCAAAGGCCGTTGCCACAACGCTTGGCCCCAAGGGACGAAATGTCATAATCGAGTCGAGTTATGGCTCTCCGAAGATCACAAAAGGTATGGGAATACACCGATTACAGCTTGAATTTTCTTCTTTTTGAACTGAGAATGCTGACTTGCGACTTGGTTAGATGGTGTTACTGTCGCAAAGGCGATTAGCTTGCAGGACAAATTCGAGGACCTCGGTGCCAGATTAGTACAAGATGTCGCATCAAAGACAAACGAATCTGCTGGTGATGGAACGACAAGCGCCACTGTCCTTGCCCGGGCGATCTTCTCCGAGACTGTCAAGAATGTTGCCGCTGGCTGCAATCCTATGGACTTGCGGCGGGGTACTCAGGCCGCTGTCGATGCTGTCGTCGAATTCCTCCAGAAGAACAAGAGAGATATCACAACGAGCGAAGAGGTTGCTCAGGTCGCTACTATTAGCGCCAATGGTGACACCCATATCGGCAAGCTGATTGCCAACGCTATGGAGAAGGTCGGCAAGGAAGGTGTTATCACTGTTAAGGAGGGAAAGACTATGAATGATGAACTAGAGGTCACAGAGGGTATGCGATTCGACCGTGGCTTCGTGTCTCCTTACTTCATTACGGACGCCAAGTCACAGAAGGTCGAGTTTGAGAAGCCCCTGATCCTACTATCTGAAAAGAAGATCTCTGCGGTACAAGACATCATTCCTGCTCTTGAGGCTTCCACCCAATTGCGACGACCTCTTATCATCATCGCCGAGGACATTGATGGCGAGGCTCTTGCCGTCTGTATCTTGAACAAGCTCCGTGGCCAACTACAGGTCGCCGCTGTCAAGGCTCCCGGCTTTGGCGATAACCGAAAATCCATCCTTGGCGATATCGCTGTTCTTACCAACGGTACTGTCTTCACTGACGAACTTGACATCAAGTTGGAGAAGGCCACTCCTGACATGCTTGGTTCTACTGGTTCAATCACCATTACCAAGGAGGATACTATCATTCTTAATGGAGATGGAAGCAAGGACAGCATTGCTCAACGATGCGAACAAATCCGGGGCGTGATGAGCGACCCTACTACATCCGATTACGAGAAAGAGAAGCTACAGGAGCGACTTGCCAAACTCTCTGGTGGCGTCGCCGTCATTAAGGTCGGTGGCTCTTCCGAGGTCGAGGTCAGTGAGAAGAAGGACCGATTTGTCGATGCGCTGAACGCCACCCGTGCTGCTGTTGAGGAAGGTATTTTGCCTGGTGGTGGCACTGCTCTTCTCAAGGCTGCCAGCCAAGCTCTCAACGATATCAAGTCTGCCAACTTCGACCAGCAACTGGGTGTTACTATCGTCAGGAACGCCATTACCCGACCGGCCCGGACGATCGTTGAGAACGCCGGCCTGGAGGGCTCCGTGATCGTCGGTAAGCTCATGGACGAGTTCGGCAGCGACTTCAACAAGGGCTTTGACAGCGCCAAGGGCGAGTATGTGGATATGATACAGGCCGGTATTCTTGACCCTCTCAAGGTCGTCCGGACCGGCTTGGTTGATGCCAGCGGTGTTGCGTCCCTACTAGGAACGACAGAGGTTGCCATCGTCCAGGCTCCGGAAGAAAACAAGCCTGCTCCTCCGATGGGCGGAATGGGTGGTATGGGCGGCATGGGCGGTATGATGTAAAAGACGCTTATGAATGAACTTCAGCTTGTTCTGTATCAAAAATCTGGGTTAAAAGGAGCATTGATCTCGGTGTTATTGGACGGATCAAATGTGGCTATGTAATTTCTCTCCCCTCTACTCTCCCCATCCTCTGTTCATACTGGTAGATATCCCCGAGCGGCGTTCTAAAGAGTTGTATAATAGGAGCCACGCACTACAAAGTATATGAGATCGACGTCATCCTATTCAGACTAGGTACTTGTTCGTACTTGTTCGTAACTGTTCAAGCAGTGGTCTTATTGATTCTGCCTGATTGCAAAGCTAAGTTGACGCTGATACGTGTAGTTGATGACGAGTCCCTGTGGCTCATCCGGTTGATAGGCAGCATCTATGTAGGTTCTTGTACATCGTCTAAAAGTACGTATAATGTAATTTGTATGTACTTGGTAGGAGTAAGCGCATACATAAGGTAGCTACCTAGGTCACGTGCGAAAGTGCTGTGACTGACTTGTAAAATTGTCACCCGATGGCCGACCTGGCTAGGAAGTGGTTACATTAGGTTATTATTTTTTTATTGTCTGTGATTGATGGTCAAGTCAACAACCTGGCAACCAGCCCAGGCAGACCTGCCAACCTGCCCACCCTTGACGCCCACCCCGACCCTGGCCGCCCACCTCTGCCACCCAAAACTTGTTAACCCCACCAAGGCTCTGTGTTGATTGTGTCCCTCTTTTCATCAGCCCGACTTTCCCCTCCATTGCGATAGATAGCGTCTACACTAAAAGGAGACACACCTCTTTCTTTCTCTTCTTTTCCACCCGTGAAGATCGCCAACTCCCAACTCTTAAATCATCCCATCCGGCCGGACACGCGCACCAGCGATTTAATGTCAGTTCACCACCTCAACCCCTCTACCAAGCCTTCGCGTCCCCATCCACTCTAATCTCGGATCTGCTTGTACGAGTTTTTAAAAACCCCGCTGACGATCAACGTCACAGCTCGTCGCCAGATTCTCATTTGATACCGTCCACATCGTATACCGCCAAAATGGTGAGCGCTTCCGCCCGAGCACCCTCGCTGCCTGGTGATGCTGATTTTTGTAGTCTCAATCAGGGTTCGTACTACATAGTAACTACAGCACACTTGCTTCTGTCGTTTTCCCGCCTCTTGCTTGCCTATGACCCCTCTTTGCGCCCAATCGCGCCGGCCGTCCTCTGCCGCGTGCGCGGTCGATCGGAAAGATGTTGGGGAAAGACAGAAAAGAAACTAACGGTCGTTGCGTAATCTAGAGCGACAGTCTCGCAGGACTGCATCACTAAATTCAACGACCTCAAGCTTGCCAAGAAGTACAAGTACATCGTCATGAAGCTGTCGGACGATCTCCGGGAGGTCGTCGTCGAGGAGTCCTCGGACGAGAAGGACTGGGAGGCCTTCCGCGAGAAGCTCGTCCACGCCAAGACCAAGGCCAAGAGTGTAAGATCCCAGGCTACAGTTTTAACTTACGACGCTTCGTACATACCATTCTAACCACCGTCTGCTGTTAGGGCGCTGAGGGCCCCGGTCCTCGATACGCTGTCTATGACTTCGAGTACAACCTTGCCAGCGGAGAGGGATCACGGTGGGTCAATCTAGGATAGTGCTAAATGCAACCATACTGATGGTATACAGAAACAAGATCGCCTTCATTGCCTGGTCGCCAGATGATGCTGGTGTCATGGTCAGTATAGAAGATTACCATTGGTGTATCCTAACTATTGATACTAACTCTTCCCCGCACAGGCCAAGATGGTGTACGCCTCGTCCAAGGAGGCACTGAAGCGCTCGCTCAACGGTATCGCTGTCGAGTTGCAGGCCAACGACCAGGACGACATCGAATACGACACAGTACTGAAGGTGATCAGCAAGGGCCTGGGGGCTTAAGCTCGCTTTTGTTCCTAAGGAACCCGAGGGAATGCGACGGCGTAATTTAGGGTGACAGTTGGAGGAGCAGCAGCACCCGTGTGCCGAGGTCTACGACGTTTATGATAGCCCGCAAGATGGATGATGGATGGATGATAGACTCCCTGCTATACCGCCGAGTCGAGGCAGTTTGGTCACTTTCCTTATAGGCAGGCGTGACATGAATTTCCAAATTTGATGTTAGCCAAGGGTGTTCACCGCAACAAAAAGGTCATACTGGAATGTAGAGCATTCTTATTACACTGTCCGAATCAGGTGCATGCATGCCCGTTATTCCTCCTAGTCTTGTCTTATTTCTATTCCATAAACTGCCATTAAACCTGACGTATACCACGTAACTGAATGCTGGCTGATCTATAATGCACAATCCATTGAAACTACTACCTCTTCGCCTTCCAAGCAGCCTGGAACGTGTCCACCAAATCCCCAGACGTCTTCTCGTCTCGTATCCTCTGCAACAAGAAGCCCCTAAGATCATCCCAGAACTCGGGCGTATCCAGCACCTCGCCACCGCTCTGCCCCTGCGCGACGTCGGACTGCTGCTGCACCGGTTCTGTCTTCTTAACAGCGGCAGCAGCCCCGCCCATGACCATGACGGAGAACTCAGCGCTCGCGTCGCCCTCGCCCACGAGGTCCTTCAGCACCTTGCTGTCGGGCACGGGCTTCTTCCGGTACAGCAGCTTCATCTTGTCGACGGGGATGCCGGACTCTTCCGACACCGCCGTCTTGATGTCCAGCACCGACGTGTTCGGCGTCTGCGACGACAGCTTCACGTCCAGCGGCGGGTTGCGCAGCGATTTCACCGTCACGGTTAGGCTGCGCTCCTGCCCGGGGGCCGTGTGTGTGGGCTTTCGCTTGCTCATGGGCTTGGGCATACGGGGGAGTATGTACTGTTGAACAGACATCCTTCTGATTAGAAACATGGCTTCGCGAGTGGGATCTGTGCGAAGAGGGAGACGACTTACCGCACTCCGCGGGGCGTACCGCTTGGGATCCTCGACATGGTCGGCGGGCACGACGATGGGACGGGAGTCCAGGGCCGCGAGGAAGTTTCTGGCGAAAGATACTTCTGTCATTTTGGCGATATTCGTCTATAGGAGGCGTGGGAGGAGGGGGAGGTGTGGTGTCGCAAACGACCTGGCGGGACTGGACTGCTGTACTTGGCTCCGGTGGTGGTGATGTCCCACATTCGGCGCGCCACGATAATATCCCACCTACTTGTGGCTGAAGCTCGTCACCGTGCCGAGGTGTCGTGTGTCTCAGCCACACCGTGCTAGTCCGGATGGTTCAGTGCCGTGCTCCCGGTGAAGTGGGGATCCCTACGCATGTACCTAGGTACCTACTAAGCGCTAGCCGCGCTAGTCACTATCAGCTTATCGCAAGAAAAAAAAGTTCACTACACCAGCAGTGCGGGATGCGAACCGGCATTGAATTTTCCAGGCCAAAAGTTTACAGTGATACCCTTTTTTAGCATTTATACGCATTTCTCAGCGCCACTCGACAAAATGGGTGTCGGCCGTCGTATGAAGAAGCAGGGTCCTCCTGAGAAGCTGTCGGAAGAACATTTTGCGAAGTTAAAGCGAAAAGCCGGCCTGCCTGTTGACGATACCCCGGCCGAGGCACCGAACAAGAAGAAGCGAAGAACCGCGAAAGAGGCACCGTCTAAGAACAATGGTGCTGCTGCGAAAAAAGGAGCGCTAAAGACAAATGGAAAATCCAATGGCGTAAAGGCTCCGCCAGTCTCCTCGAAATATGGAAAGAGCGTCAAGTCGCAAGGTGTAACCTCTGCGCTAGCGGAGGACTCGGATGATGTTCTCAGCGATGGCCTCGGGGAAGGATTCGGCGATTCAGACATAGAGAATGACGAGTTCTCTGATCTTGCAGGCGATGATGCCCTAGGGGACGACTTCATAGGCTCGGATGACTCGGTATACGATTCGGATAAAGAGGACCGGAAAGCTATGTTCTCAGAGGATGAGGATGATTCAGACGCCGAAGAGCAACTCACAGCGGCCAACATTGTTGGCTTATCAAGAAAGTTAGACCAGCAGAGAGAACAAGATGAGGCAGATGCGCAGGCGGAGCTAGAGGAGGCCGCCTTGCAGACCAATATCGACATCGAAAAGCCGCATGTTCTTGGCGAAGAAGAGGAAGACGATCTAGCGCTGAAGACCAAGGCTCTCTTAGCTCCAGATTTGCAATTGTTGAGAACGAGGATCACGGATACGATACGAGTTTTGGACGATTTCGCCAATTTGTCGGAAGAAGGCAGGTCAAGAGCTGAGTATACGTCACAGCTATTGAAAGATATCTGCGCATACTACGGCTATTCTGAATACCTTGCCGAGAAACTGTCGAACCTGTTCACACCGAGAGAAGCTTTTGCCTTCTTTGAGGCTAACGAGACGGCAAGACCTGTCGTCATCCGCACAAATACCCTACGGACACATCGCAGGGACTTGGCTCAGGCCCTCATCAACCGTGGCGTCACTTTAGAACCTGTCGGCAAATGGTCGAAGGTCGGTCTGCAGATTTTTGAGAGCAACGTACCCCTGGGTGCTACGCCTGAGTATTTGGCGGGTCATTACATCCTACAAGCTGCATCCTCTTTTCTACCCGTCATGGCTTTAGGGCCACAAGAAGGAGAACGAGTGCTTGATATGGCCGCCGCTCCCGGTGGTAAAACGACACACATGGCTGCGATGATGAAGAACACTGGTTGTGTCTTTGCCAACGATCCAAGCAAGTCCCGTTCGAAGGGTTTGATTGGAAATATTCACCGCCTCGGTGCTCGCAACGTCATCGTCTGTAACTACGACGCTCGAGAATTTCCGAGGGTAATGGGCGGCTTCGACAGAGTACTTCTTGACGCCCCCTGTTCCGGCACAGGAGTCATCGCCAAGGATCCTTCTGTAAAGACCAACAAAGACGAGAAGGACTTCATGGTCTTACCCCACACCCAGAAGCAATTGCTGCTATCTGCTATCGACTCCGTCAACCACGCTAGCAAAACTGGTGGTTACCTCGTCTACTCGACATGTTCCGTCACCGTCGAGGAGAACGAGCAAGTGGTGCAATACGCACTGAGCAAGCGCCCCAACGTCAAGCTCGTCTCCACGGACCTGCCCTTCGGCAAGGAGGGCTTCACGAGCTACATGGGCAAGCACTTCGACGAGAGCCTGCGGCTGACGCGGCGCTACTACCCGCACACGTACAACGTCGACGGCTTCTTCGTCGCCAAGTTCCAGAAGGTCGGCCCCACGCCCGCGAACCTCGCCAAGGACAAGCCGTCGTCCGAGGCGAGGTCCCCCGCCGCCGCGCGCGAGGAGGTGGTGGATAAGACGCCCATCGCGGCCGACGACAGGGACCGCGAAGACGACGGCTTCGGCGGCTTCGATGACGATGAGGACGAGAAGTACATAGAGCGCGCCAAGCGCAACGCCATGCGCAAACGTGGTCTGGATCCTAAGTCGTTGGAGAAGCCTAAGGGGGAGGCGGCTACACAGCCGAAGGAGAAGACAAAGGAGAAGGTAAAGGCGAAGGCAAATGGGGATACGAAGGGGAAGGGTGAGAGTGGGGAGAAGAAGACGAAGAGTAAAAAGAAGGCTTAAGTAGGAGATTAGGGCGTAATGTCATCTTTCCACGTTTGATATCACGGTTTAAAAGTTTGGGGAATGGACTGATTTACAATCGTGATGATATGATATATGCCTGGGCTCCCTCTTTTCCTTGGTATGTTCCCTGTAGTCCTCGAGAAGGGTGCCGGACTATAGAACTGACCCAGTCAGGAGTCTGGATGTGCGTATCAGGCTTATTGTTTCTCGTGAGTAGTGAGAGTGCGAATCAGCAAAGCGCCACATGATTGGTGCGTTGATGTAGGTATATGCAGGTCTAATTGCCTACCGTTACACGACACTCATTGATATTCCCTACATGTATATCATTGGGTCAGCTTATATGTCATTTCTGCCTGGCACAGCCTCGCCTTCTCGTTTGCATTCTCGGGCGGGGTAAGGCATAATAAGACGGTGTGTCGCTTCATTCCCATTGCTTGTCCCGAGACTTCTCCTTTCTCAATTTCTTAACAGAGCCATAACATGAACTCTAGTTCGATGGTTCTTTGAGCAGTCTTGTGCCCGATTCGAACATGGATCCGTTGTCTGCTCTGAGCCTTGCTGGCAACATTGTCCAGTTCGTGGATTTTGCTTCTAAGCTCTGTCATAACACTCAACAGATATACCGTTCATGCTCCGGACAGTCAGCCACTGTTGAACATCTGGACGGCATCTACGATAGACTCTTGGATTTCGACAAACTCCTTCGGGTTCAGACGGAAGCTCGTGATGGGGCCTCAATCACGACCACAGTTTCAGAACACTACGGTGCTATAGAGCCTCTTCTAGATGGATGTAGACTCGAATGTGACAAGCTTCTCGAAATAACCCTTAAGATAAAAGCCAAAGAGGGCTCGAAAGGACGACGGTGGGAAAGCTTTCGCAAGGCTATGCATGAAGTTTGGCGCACTGAAGATATATCACGGCTCCAGATCAGGTTGCGTGACTATCAAACAGAAATTATCATCAGGCTCTGCGCTATTTCAAAGTGAGCACATTTCAAGAAGAAACGTCGTGGATTTCTTATCGCTTACCGCATCAAGGGAGAACACAGAGCAGTCTATTGAGAGAGTACAGCGGCTTACATCAGAACTCAGCTTGCTCCGAAATGATCGGATGGAACAGCTGTCTCAATTGGACAGGTCATTGCAGGATCTTTCTAACCAGGTAAAACTTGTGACTACGAGGATCTGTAAACCGGACGGCGAGCAAATCACCCGGGGTTGCACGCATGAGGAGTTTGAGATACTGACGACGAGGGTCTCCCAACTCTCTTTGACGGAGCAAAGGATTGCCCAAGAGGAGACTATACTCACGAGCTTGAACTTTGACCAACGGCCCGTCAGACACGAAGCTATCCCTGAAGCGCACACACGGACTTTTAGATGGATATTAGGTCAGGGTACACTTGCATCAAGCTCCCCGGCCCATGGGTTCACCAAATGGCTTCAGGATGGAGATGGAGTCTACTGGATTTCGGGAAAGCCAGGCTCAGGAAAATCTACATTGATGAAGTTCATTGCCCAGCACATACAGACAATGAGCCATCTATCGTCATGGTCAGGCTCAGGCCGCCTCGTCGTTGCTAGCCATTTCTTTTGGAGCGCCGGCTTTCCTGTCCAGCGTTCTCGAGAGGGTTTGTTAAGATCGCTCCTTTACGACATCTTAAGCCGAGTTCCAGAGCTTATCCCAAATTGTTGCGAGCAAAGATGGCGCCAGTCGAAACAGAAGGTGTTCATGGAGAAGCAGTGGTCTCTTTTCGAGCTTCAGGATGTGTTACGCAGTATCGTTACCCAAGAAGAATTCCCTATGAAGTTCTGTTTCTTCATCGACGGCCTTGACGAGTTCGAAGGAGATTCCTTCGATATATGCCACACCTTGCTAGATCTTTGCGCTTCACCGCACGTCAAGATGTGCATTTCGAGTAGACCGGTAAGCAACATTTAGCGTCTAATCTTACCTCCGCATTTCCCCCTTTTTTCCTTCCACCTGGACCTACAAAATGGATTTCCTATAGGAGTCTGTTCGGATATGAGAGCTCCTTAACTAGGCAATCGACTTGCAATTACTCGTCGAACTATTTAGAAAGGAAAAGTACTGACGGTAGATTCTGTAGTGGAACGTCTTCGAAACTTACCTCGGTCAAAGCAAGGAAAACAAACTTTACGTCCAGGATCTGACCGGTGACGACATTCGCAATTACGTGGAGTCCGAGTTACGCTACCATCCCAAATGGAATGTTTCTTCTGCTTCAGGTGTAGAAGTAGCGGAATTGGTCAACGAGGTCACAAACAGGGCCGAGGGAGTTTTCCTCTGGGTCTTCCTGGTCACGAGGATGCTTCGCGAGGGGTTGATGAACGATGATAGTCTGTCTGATCTCCGAGCGAGACTCGACCGCATTCCAAACGACTTGGAGAAATTCTTCAAACACATCTTGGAATCGGTCGATCCATTCTATCACGAAAAGCAATCCGGAACACTGCAGATCGCTCTAGCTGCTAATGGCCCGCTCTCCTTGCATATTTATAGTTTTCACGATCTTGAGTATACAAACGAGGATTATGCGCTTGGTCGTGCTGGACATGCTATTAGTCAACAGGAACTCTACAAGTTCCATGGACCAACAAGTCGTCGATTAAATGCACGATGTCAGGGACTTTTGGAAACTCGAAGACAGGAAGTCGAATTTCTGCATCGGACTGTGCGCGACTTTCTACGCACACGCGAGATGTCTGATTATCTCAAGGGCCGAACTAAAGAGACTTTTAATCCAAGTCTGTCACTTCTTCGGGCTCATATTGCGATAATGAAGAGTAGGCTCCTGAATCCAAATTATTGGAAGGCTGTTTCGGAACCTGGTACCTCATATTATACCATGCTAATGCATATCCTTGAGTGTGCCCAATCAGTAGAAGAGCAGGGTAAACGCTATCAGAGGGCATGCTTTGAGCTTCTGGACGACTTGGACCTGTTTATGCAAACAATGGCCCTCACGGGACAGCTGCCACCCATATTTAGAGGATTAGACAACAACGATCCGGACGCAACAAGGTTTATCCAATCAATCTTCAGGTCATGTGTCCTAGATAAGGACCTAGCCTGCTTCGTTGCATCAAAGCTTGAGAAAGACCCTGGTTATTTTGATAGCCTTGAGAAAGGCCCTCTGCTCATGGTGCTCGGGACTTATACTGACCACTTCAGTTCCTACTCAATATTCTACAAATATGACAGAATGGGAAGACCAGGCAGCTCTCCCAAGTCCACTAGACTCCTGCAGTTCCTCCTGGAGGATGGGTATAGCCCTAATCAGATATTAATATTGAGTCCTTCGAATGGATTTACAACACCTTGGACCGAATTCATGTCTCGCGTCGTCGATTTGACATGCAGTAAGAGCCTAATTTACGACCTCCCCGAGCCCGTGGAGGCATGCTTTCTTCATGCGCTGACCTCAGGTGTATTCTCCATTCTCCTGCGCCATGGTGCAAACCCCAATGATCGAATTCCTAACTGGCGGGGTATGACCACTGCGGACACCGCTCCTACAATTGGAACAATATGGATCTATCTTGGCCTTAAGTCTAAGTCTGTCTGGAAATACGGCGAATTCTATCTGCGTGACCTGAAGGCCATGGTTGCGGCTAGGGCTGATTTTGGAGACTTGCGATTAGAGGAAGCCTTCGAGCTGCGAGTAGAAGAACTAACCGACACCGAGAATATGATCAATGATATGAACCGCCAGATTTTTGGAGACCGCGATGGTAGTAAGAAGTTTGATCGTGAGCTGGCTAAATGGAAAGAGATTATCGAGGCGGAAAAATTAAAAGATGAACGAGAGCGAAGACGCAAAACGTACATGCACAGCATCCGGCGAACACGATGGGAGATGCTTACTGAAGACTTACGGGATAATCGAATCCCCGAGAAACAGTTATTCAAGGCACGAGTGATCATCGAACTAGCAAAAGCAGATAAGGAGAACAGCCTTCCGTGGGCAGAACTCGAGCCGAGTCTTCGATCGTTCTTCCCCTCGAGCATTTCGCAAATGATTCTAAGAGAGATCCGCGGGGGAGAGGTTTCGCAGGCGTAAAGATAACGCAAGTGGGCTGGTAAACTACGTAATGGCCATCTGAAGTTGTTACAAGTAATATAAATTATACTTGTACATTCAAAGAACTAAACACTATCAACCTTCCTAACTAGGCCATAACTCCTCAGTCTCACGATAAATTTCCTTAGTTAAGTCTCATAGTCCAGATGCCGGGTTATTTGGATGCTTAAACTCTTTAGCACTACATACCTCTTCTAGCTCTTCACCTAAATTATATATATCCACTCTGTGTGAAACAACAGACGAGGCTGAATATAATCAATCCTTCTGCATCACTGCAACTCATCCATTGGTTCTATTTGAGCGGAAGGAGACCGATCGCCGGCCCCTGTAATAGGGGTAGCTAGTGAATAACTACTTCTTGAGCACCAATAACAGTGTTGATGCATGATAGATACACCTCGTCGCTTTGAATATATATGTGTTCAAGACGTATGGAGCCTTTTTTACAGACAATTTGACTCTTCCTAGTATAATGAAGGAGATAGGGGAACGATAATGTACTTATATGTACATGTAGAACCTCGGAAGGTTCTAAAGGGGTGCGTGGGGCTTATGCGGCGCAAGTCCCGAAGCGGAAGGCGGTGGAAATCGGCAACCAATTCGCGAACACCAACTGTACGCGCTGCTTGGGGATCGATAAACGACCAACGAGTCATATCTGAACCTCGGCCTCACTCAAAACGATCAGTTTAGCAACCGTACGGACATACCTGGTCTGATACTAGCAAGTAGTCCATAGTAGAACTCTCAAGTGAGATTTCAATATGGCAAGTGTATGTGTGCTCCCGACCTTTCGTTTCTCTCATTTCCTGCAAGTCCAGCCAGCTAGTAGCCCGGTATTGCTAGTTGACTAGGTTGTGACTGCTATAGCATGGCGTAGCCCGTACCACTCGGATACGCACTGAAGAACAGCGACTGCAAGACCTCCAAAAGATCAAAACATACCGCGACCTCGAGAACGAGATACGCACCCAGGCAGCATCGGGAACCTACGGCCCTGCACTCTTCCAGCTTACCACCAAGCTCCTGCGTCTGAACCCCGAGTATTATACGATATGGAACGTTCGCCGCCGCTGTCTGATGTCTGACTTATTGTACAGACGGACTGATCAAGAGGGGTCAGAAACTCAAGATCAGCCGTCGGATGTCCAGAACCAAGAGTCAGACAGCAACATCCTACAGGCCGAACTCGCCTTCACCATGCCGCTCCTGGTGGAGTTTCCGAAGTGCTACTGGATCTGGAATTTCCGGCAATGGATCTTATCCCAAGCTATTCTTCGGCTGCCTATTCCGGTCGCGCGTAGGATATGGGAGACGGAACTTGGTCTAGTGTCCAAGATGCTTACTAAGGATCGGCGCAATTTCCATGCCTGGGGTTACAGGAGGTCCGTGGTAGCTAAGCTTGAAAGCCCCGTGTTGCAAGGGAAGAGTATGGCCGAAGACGAGTTTGCGTATACGACCAAGATGATCGGGACCGACTTGTCCAACTTCTCAGCGTGGCATAACCGAAGCCAGCTTATTCTGAGGGTTCTCGACGAGCGAGGCGCTGACGATAAGGCGCGAGCGGCTTTCCTCGTGGAGGAACTGAGCTTTGTGCGGGGGGCCTTGAATGTTGGCCCTGATGACCAGAGCTTGTGGTATTACCATCAGTTCTTGGTGTCGCAGGTGATCGATTATGGAAATCGACATACCATCGCACCAGCTTTGACAGTGGACGAGAGGATTGCCTATTTACGGCGCGAAATTGACGAGATTCGGGATTTGTTGGAGGATTACACCGATGTCAAGTGGATTTACGAGGCCCTATTAGAGTACACTTTATCTTTAGAGCGTCTGGAGCGTCCAGAGCGCGATAGTGACGGGGCTAATGGCCCTCAGACCTGGCTGGCGAAGGTGCAGGCTCTCGATCCCATGCGCACAGGTAGGTGGAACGATATCCGGAAAGAAATTGAATTGCAGAGGGATTCATAATTGCCAAAATGGTGACATGTGGATTATTCATTGTCATCCATATCCTATCAAGGGGAGTGATACACACATCACCAACCATTTAATAGGTAGACTTAGACAATGCTTGGCCATAAGAATGCTGCTTGTAAAGTTATGAAACTCGTCATTCTCTTACACTATCATTGATGTATCTATGGTTGTGGATACTATACATAAACTTCTAAGTTGCGCCCTCTCTATCTAATAGTATATGATCATAGACAAAGGAATCTCGTACAACCCTTTCATACTTCTACAGCTTACTTTTCACCCGCTCATCCTTTTTAAACAGGACATTGCTGTCCGGATACGGGTCGAACACCACCTTATTCAATGGGTTGAGCTCACTAGCCCGGTAGAACATGTCTTCATAGACCTTGCCATCGTAACGGCCAAGGCTTGAGTCTAATTGCCAGTCGGGGAATTTCCACGCGTCAACCAGCCTCACGGCATGAGGCCTGATCTCCTCGAGCAGCTTCATGACGGCCTTGCGCGTCAATGAGATCTGTCGCACCGTGGTCGCGCTGCTTGAGAAGAACTCGGATGCCTCTCGCTCTAGCGTGTGCAGCGCAAACAGACGGAAGAGCTTGTGTAGTACCTCCACGGTCTGCCGGTCGAGGGAGCTGCGAGTAGCAGGGTCGCCTAATGCGTCGTAGAATGACTTGACTACCATGTACTGGGCGTGCGCCGTGCTGAGACGGTAGAAATCGACAAGCAGGCTGTTCCAGGATTGCTTGTCGTCGTCGCGGTGCTGTAGTGCCTCGAAGGTCAGATACGCTACGCGCCATGCGAAGGCATCGACAAGGTCAGTGTCCGAGGCCAGGACATCGAAGGCAGCGCCTGTGTCGCGCCGGGCGAGGAAGTTTTTCAGGAAACGCGTAGTATCATTCTCGGAGGCTTTGCCGGATATAACGGCCCTCGCAGACTTGAGAAGATAACGGCATACCTGTTGTGTGAGCATGTAATTATCGCCCTCCCAGGTCACGGTAGGGAGGTAGTCGGCGTACCAAGTGCCGATACCGGAGAATGAGCTATAGCCGTGACCGCCGCAAGCTCTACGGCAAACCTCTAGACCCTCGGCAGCTACGGTACTGCCATAGGCTTTCAAGGCGCAAGAGGTTGCATGGAGATCGGCTAGTAGATCAGCGCCGGGGTTGAGCTCCTCCGGGCCTGGCCGACGGTTCGTCTGGCTCAACTGGCCCGCATCGCGTTTAGCTGACATGCGCTTCTGATTTTCCTCATACAGACGGATCATGCCGCGGCCGGTGAAATGGAGCGCGAAAGTGCTAGCCAAAAGCGGTAATAGCCGAATTTGGACCATCGTGTAGTTAAGGACAGGGTTCTCGCCGACATCGGACCCCTTGGCGTCGAGATCCTGGAACTGACGACGTACGGCGCAGTAGCGCGTCGCGATGGTGACGCCGCGAGCTAACACGGAGCCTGACTGAAGCACAATGCTACTCCGAACATACGTAAGAGTTCCGTATATCAAAGATGGGTTCGCCGGGCGTTTGTATTTGCCTGTTTCCGGGTCAACATGCGAGAATCTCGCAAGCATGCCAACGTGTGGCACCTTGACATGATTCAGAAGGAGAAACCCGTTGTCCATGGTGTTGTAACCAAATTTAGGACCAATGTCGCCCACGTGGACGTTTTCGAGCGGCTCGTGAGTTTTCAAATCTCGAATTTGCACCACGAACGGATGTGGACCATAATTCTTTCCTTCAATGATGAGCTGCGCCATCACGACAGCATGATTTGCCGCCTTTCCAAGCGATCCAATCCACCATTTAGAAGATGTGAGATGCGGCGAATGAAGCGTGAACGTCTTGTCCTTCTGATTCCAGATGGCTGTCGTTTCCAAGCCCCGGACATTAGAGCCGTGCCCAAGCTCCGTCTGTGCATAACATCCAATGATCTGATAATTCTCTGCTTTCTCCAAGAACAATTTATGTTGCTCTGGGGTACCTTGTTCACGTAGCGTCACGAGAAACATGCTCGCATGAAGTCCATAAGGTGTTGGCTCGCTGAGGAGTTCATTGGCGCAGAAATTTTCGTCCTGGGTCCAGTTGTGCTTGACAGACAGCTGTTGCAGCCGCTTTGCCTTGGCGAGAGAGGCTTCGATTCGAGCATCGCGACCTTGAAAGTAGTTTTGTGACTTGTCGAAGACCGGATCTGCAACAAGAATCTTGAGAATGCGTTCCCTTAGTTCGAGAGCCTCCTTTGTAAACATAAACTCGGCAAGCTGATCGACATTGATGTTGCTCGCTGATCGTTCCTTTGCAAGAAGATCAGCTCCTTGCGGCTCAGCCGGAACTAGCTTCTTGACCCATTCCGGACTTGACGCCATGTTGGGCTTATAGATGCGTTGGTAGAATTAACTTCAGAAGATTAGTTGTTGTTTACACAGAGGATTAGGGACCCAGATGACCTTAATAAAAGGTCGCCGAGCATGTGCTCGGCATCATTGAAATAAGCAGCCGAGGCTCATGGTGTAGACGCCCCAAAGTTCCCCCCACAATTCCCCGTACTAGCGATTTTAGACTTGACCACCTCGTGATGTCAGTTGTGCCACTTGTACTAGTTAAAGTTTCAGCCTCAGACTAGTTGTGCATAATATTATACACGTACCATTCCATGCGGGCCGTAATTAACATAACTGATAGCGCGTCCCACAATTATTGGAATGTGAATATAATATCATCTGTTGTATCAGGCAAACGAACGGGGTTTTAATAAGACTCTTCTTGTTATCCGTGTTATTTACTTAGCGTAGACAAGAATTGATAGGGTATATCGCATGTGTGGCTGATATCGTTGGAATGTGAGTCACGAGAATAACACATATACATATAGACATACAGAATAGAGATATCAGATTTTACATAGTCCGGCCTCACATCTACATCTGAACTTGGCGATTTGGACAAATTCTGAACTGAATATTATAGAATCTGATCATGTGATGGGCTAGAACTGGACGAGTATTAGGCAAGTGATATACTCGCTTATACATACTGAGATGTCTTTAAAGAACCCACATTCAGGAATTCTAGAAGACTAAACAGCGGAAAAGTCATAGCAACAAACACAACTAGAGGGCCTCCAATTACCTAAAGAGGCTGGATTGAAGGGACATCAAGGGCACTATGCAGCTATGGCAGGTGCCAGGCATAGTGTGTGGGGATTTAGTTAACACCCCTAATCCATTAGCTAGTGGAGCGGACATGCGAACTACTCAGGTAAGAAGCAACTACAGCAGTGGGACCAGTTGTGCCAACTAATATTGCGGATAAATTCTAAAAACTGGACAGCATGAAGTTCTGTGGTGTTTCAAAAAGTTAAAATCCTCATATGTCTTTCACACTTAACAGCCACACTATTAGACTCTGACATTTAAATCACATGCACGAGGCACCAGGTAGAGTTTCAAAGAGCAGTAAATATCACTTTTGCTCGACTCCACCCCAGTCTGCTATCTCAGTATTGATACCCAATTTATGACCTCGATCTCAGATCCCATTTGTCAGCTTCTATTGATCTGGCGTTGATATTCTACGATATAGCTTAGACGTTGTCTGGCCAGGCCCTGGCTGCTTTGCTTTCTGGTTATGGAAGGTAAATTACAACGCTACTCTATCAAATGGAGACGCTCCTGTAGACGGGTAACATATAAATACTTGGTCGTCTAAAGCTTCGATAACACGGCATCTGCACATCACTCGCTCAGGAAATAACTTGGCAATTCAACATAGCCCTTGAATGACAGTGAAATACAAGACAATACTGGAAATTTGCAGTAGTCAAGGGAGTTTAGGGATTTAGATTGATAAGCATATTATCAGACAACCAAGTCCTATATTCAAACCGTGATTCCTCTTAAGCAACGAGTTGTTGTTGCTTTCCAACAATCATGATACAGCTATAATATCATAGCTCAGTATATTAAATATCGACCTACCGGCCCTTGGCCAGAAGGTTGCGGAATTATCATGGAGATTTACATGAATTAGCTTAGTCTGGCGGAACAGAGATAATAGATCGTAACAACACGTCGCAAACATAAGTACTACATATCTAAATACTGATACGGTTATACTGAATTCCATCGTGCAGCGCTTTTCTAACACTCTACATCAGGTACCCGGGTGTCATACTATGTCGCCATCTTGCATCCTAGACCGTCGAGCAGGGTCCAGGAGTTCCCTCGAGCTGGGGCTACTAGCATAATTAGGCCCGGACCGACCACCGTCGATGTATCCATCATACCGCGCACTTGATTGGCCTTTTGTATGCCCGTCACTGGTGACAGGCAGCGGAAGTGTCTCTGCTTCCTTCCCTGAACGCACCGGTCGCCAACCGGCCCGGTCCGTAAACACCAGATTGGAATCTTGACAGCCTCCATCCCATACGAATGCAGTGCGCCGGCTAAGGGGGATGTGGTTGATGCGCCAGTCCCAGATGCTGGCATACACCATGCGATATCCCGAGAATGCAAACATAGTACCAATGAGAGCACCTGCAACAATATCGTACCAGTTGTGAGATTGGTCGACCGTCAATACACCACAGACAAGGACGGCACCCAGGATGGGGCAATACAGCAGAACTAGTTTCCACATCGAGGGATGGTAGTTTGCGAAGACTTTCAGCTTGGCATTCAAGTACAGGTACAGGAATACGTAGCCAGCGAATACAGTGGTTGAATGGCCGCTCGGGAAACTTTGCATCGCATCCCATAATTTTGCCTTGTCCGTGTTGGTACAGACTTCAGATGTAAACATGTATTGCTGGTAGCCGATGCCGTTCAAGCCCGTAGCGTCTGGTCTGCAGACGTCGTAGAAATTTGGTCGTAGACCACCGACCAACCATTTTATCATAACGTGGAAAGCTGACGCTGTCTCAGCGGCATAAATGAGACCGATAATGGCATTGTTGGTATCCCAGAAATTTCTGATACGGATTTGAGCAAGTAAAATGAATATAATGGGAACCACTAATGCCAGGGCCGCATCCAGCTCAGAGGGAATGATATAGCTGCGGTACGGATACGCGAATTGAGGATAGACGACCTCATTGGTAGTATCGCCAGTAATAGTGCTCGGCACAGTAAGAGGGAAGGTTCGCGTGGCTACTGGGCCTAATCTATGTACCTATTGTGCATCAGTAAACCGCACGATGCAGAAGAGTTTCTGGCCTACACCGATAGCTATCCCACCAAGAATAAGCATAGTTATGATATCGGGCCATGTGAGCTTAAGCCATTGAGCGAAGGTAGGCCGCGTTTCCATGCTATATGCCTCGCTGTGTAGATGTTGGCGCCATGTCTCGGGCTTCTTAGTTGTTGAGGCATGTTGCTGCGTTGGGTCACGACGTTCTTTCTGGCTTTTTGAAAAGATCCCCATCGATAGGATGTATGGGGTGCAAGATAGCGGAATGCAGCACGTGAAAAGTGATAGCAGAGAGGACGTCGGCGAAGACAACAGATTTGCGAGTCTGATTAAACCCACTAGGTAGATACATCGACAAGGACCCTTAATAGGAACAGCAAAGGAATCTGAAGGAGAAGGCGATTGAGCAAAATTACTAATAAGAATTACACGGTTGCTCATAGAGTTGTGGTTGCACTTGCAACACGTTACCATCGCCGCTTACCTAGATTAACTTTAACACGTCACTACCCTCCCAAACCAACCAGTACATGAATGTTTCTTATCGATCATATTATGTTATTCAACTTGAAGTCATTGGTTAGTTTGTAGCATGCCGTTATTTATATTGACAGTCCTCGGTTCCTTCATACTTAGCAAGCCTTTGTTGGAAGTCCGAATGAGATAAAATGCATGGAAGCATCAAGTTGATCACCTGAATGGCCTGTTGTTTGATACCTATCAGGCAACTAACAAATCGTTGCCACTACTTTTGTCAACAATGTTCATGTTAAGCAAGTTGAGTTGGGTTTCCAACCTCATCGTTAACGATCCAGTAACTGTCAGGGTAAATTTAACAACGTCGTCTTTACTCGAGCCTGACAGTATGGTTATTGGTCAGTTTAATCGACCCCGGCATAGGTATTCACACATCTCAATTTGAGTCTGTAAACATCCAAGCTCTATTCCAGCCTTCAAGTTCGTATTGTCCTCTCCTCAATAGCATCCCTGTTGGAATAGACACAGGTTATGAAAACCATAAGAGATGCTAGTCATGGCGGGTCTGATGATGACTGCGTGTTTGTAGTGCACGAGCATCGACGGGATCATTCTCGGATTAGAGATCATTCTCATATAGAATGACACGGGGGCGAAGAGCACTAGACTAAGATGGCGGCGATAGAGGAGTTGGTCGGGAGGGTAGTGTAGGTTGTAAATTTGACGAACTAGGAGAAAGCTAATGCTACTGTTTCCGAACTAAAATCATCAAGGGGCTTTAATTTTCTATATGATCTGGAATATACTATTATATGAGAAGCTTTGTAAATAAATCCACTCATTTCAGCTTGCGTACCCAAGCGAGATTCCTACCGACGCCTGGAAATCAGCCCAGGAGCCCCGACAGCTAGACAACCAGCACTTGACCCCGGGGCATGAGAGACTGCGGTGCCTCCCAGTCCGTGTAGTGTCACCATCTCTATAGCTCGAGCAGGATCGGACATGTCATCTGCGCGTGTGGAGCTAGATCTCCTGGCTCCTCCGGTATCTGCGTGAGCCTCGCCAGAATTTGAAGACCCATTTGCTTCTTCATAAGTAGGCGGTTCTTCGTCCCTAATTCCGATCAATCCATCATGATCCTTAAGATTACTCAGCGATTTCTCCTTTGCTAAGCTCAAATCAGGCAGGCGAACACCCGACGCTAGTATCTGTGCGCCGATAACCGCCACAGAGACAGAATCGAAATAGGAGGCAAATGTGGGTACGCGATATATGAATAGCGCGAGAGCCAGGAGAGCAGCTATTTCTACAAAAAGAAGTATAGAAATAACTATCTTTGCCGGTAGTGCCACACTGGGCTTCACAACTGTCCTTCCACTGGATTGATAGATCCTGTGGCTAGGAGCTAAAACAGCCGCGGCTGCAGCAGCAGTTTCTGTTAGGAGGGCTTCATTGGCGAAATACATGGCAGAGCCCAAGTTTGCCAGAGTGTAGTTGGTATTATTGAAAGCTCCTAAGAACCATTCGTAGGTGATAGAGGCAAGATAAGTACTAGCATAATCACGCCCAATGCTGTAGTCAAGGCGATTGCACACGGTGGTTGCTGCCCAGAAGCCGTGGGATTCTTGGAGTTGAGTGAGCGGAAGACCTCTGGAGCAGATGTCGAGGTATACAGCATTAGCTACTTCGAGGTTATCTGAGTTTATAGATGCGTTTTGAACGGCTTGGTACCAGCTTCCATTGCCTATCATTGCTAGCAAGGAGGCCGTGAACGGCCCAGGCGTAATCTGTGAGTTCGTATTAAATGGATCAGAACCAACAGTCCATCCCAGTGAGGCAGCAGTGGTATAATCGGATCTAGGAATAGCATCGCTAGAAACTTCTTAATCAAAGAACTCCAACGATACGAAATATATTGTGGGTCTCATGCATACCTCTCTGTAGGCGTCCTTAGATCGGACATATATCTACCAATTGCATCGTTAAACTCCGTTTCAAGGACTTCTTGGCTCGGCCATTTCTCAATCAATGGGCCGGCTTGGAACCCGTTATAATAGTTAGGAAGCTCAAAGTAGCCTCTAGTAGTGCTCGCAGTGCAGTGGACCGTGAAATTGCCGTTCAAGCCGAGGGTCTTCCTAAAAGAGCCATCCCAAGGCACAAACACGTCGAGGAATACTTCTTCAGTAATATCCTGACGAGACCGACTGAGGGACCACGGCGTGGTATCATAGGCTCCAGGGTTACACCATCGAATTTGTAACGCATCGGTACCATTTGTCCTAATTACAGAGTCGCTAGTGAAGGGTCTGTCGCCGGTACAGGTGCTTGGATACTCTTCTCGGGCAAGGGGCGAGCAATTGATCGATGAATTCAGTCGCATCGCGTGGTAGCGAAGTACGCCGGTGTCGATGCTGGGCGGGAAAGCGGACACAAAGAACGGCCTGAAACGATCTGCGCTATACCCGTCGTTATAGTAGAGTCCTAATGTGTTATTCGGTATATAGACGCTGGGAATGGAAACCCGGCCTGACCAAGCATATGTATCGAGCCAAATATAAGGTTGAATGTCACCATCACCTTCAACAGCGATTTTATTTGCCATGTGTTGAGTGATAGCATTGCTTGGAGCGACAGCTAGCAACGCTGGCTCTGGATCATATCCAATCAGAGTGTATGTTGGATAGCGGTTGGGATAGACATTGGGGGTATCGTTACTAGCTGCGACTTGAAGGGCCTCAGGTGACATGACCGCTGACTGCAGCACAAGTTGGATTATTCCTAGTGAGCATAGGTGAGTTCCACGATCAAGCAGTTGAACAGTGAAGGAATTATCATGGAGTTACCTAAAAGAACTAACCCGACGCCAGCTATCACAACACTAGGAGACTGTGGTATTTGGCCCAGACCCAGTCGCGACCAAGGCGCATTGGCAAGAGCCAGCAGCCCCGGTATGCTAAGTTGCTGACCGTGTCGCCGTCGCTGTACATATACCACGGCAGCGTGACTCAGGATAGCAGAGATCACAGGAACAGCGAGCGCGGCGGCAAGTGTATTCAATATGCGAATTGCGCGCGTCCACCTACCGACAGCTTTGAGGACATCCTCGCTGTATGTACCCCTGGGCTCAACATATGATGAGCCAGCTGTTGTCATCGGTTTAACGTCGAGCATGCATGTTGCAACCCAGGGAATGACGACTAGGGGTATATAGAACACAAGCAAGATAGCAGTAGTCTTGTGAAAGCGCAACACCCTATTTGATGTTCGTTCTTTTCGTTCTGGGGCCATGCTTAGGTATGTCGCTGATCTTGTAGCTCAGATACTAGAAATAGGCACATGTCAAGACCGATGAAGCTATTGCTAGTTACAGGTAACATGGTGTTGGGTGGTCTGAGTACATAATCTGTGGGTGTTGAGCCTGACTTGACTATGCCTAAGTACCTCAGATTGAGGCGCAGGAGGAATCGTCTCGTGGGCAATCCTGGCAGCGCAGGTGAGCCCATCGTGGATCGGTCTAGAGCTCATCTTCCTAGGGTAGGGCTGACAGGCAGAAAGTGGAATGTTATGCACGGCCAATGCAACCCAAAAAGCATGATTCTAATGGCTAAGATGCGATGAAGCAGTGAAGGAGGGTGCCCGCGACCTATCAAATATAGTTAATTCAAGTATTGCCAAGCAACTTGACGAGATATGCAGTCCTTGTATACCCCAGCGTCACTCTTCAGATAAAGGTTAGCCGTTCTTGCCTATTGAAGTAATGTTGCTTATATCGTCAGCTGGATTTGGGGGCACCACATGCAGTAAGTAGCTAGTAAAGTAACAGCAACTAGATACAGTTGCAAGCCTAACGGCTTAGCAACTAAAAGGAGAACTACAATAGTCATAGCGTGGATAGACAAGTGTGAACAATACTGCTTGAATCGATACCTCTAGCTGCTTGAGGCTGAAAAGATGGTATGTATGTTAAGTCTAAGGCACCACAAAGGCTAAAAATAGTTGCGCTTCAGCTAAAATTTATTAACGATGCCTGAATACGACATCATGGGTTAGCATTGAATCTAGGCAGTGATTCCTCAAATCTAGCTCGATCAATATTTATTGAAATAGTAGATCATATTGGAATACAATTAGCACGGTACGCCGGGATCTGCCTCAGCTGCCCGTTGAGCAAATGTCAAACCCAAATAAAGCGAACGCGGTTCAATTTGACCAGCTAGAAAGACATATTGCTTATCTGCTGGTTTTATAACCCAACCATGCCCCCATAAATCCCGTGAAGTGTTCCGTGTGTATAGGAATTATAGGTTGCAAATGAATGGAGTCAACTGCGATACAATCTAACCGTCCAGGTCCCGTCATAGCAACTCTTAGCACTCCCCACTAGTTCCAACTAAGAAGAAATGGAGCCCCGAGAACAAGGGAGAAACTTGATATGCTTGCTCTTCAGATCCTTCAGTAGCTAGCTTCCAAATACAGGTTTCGGTGGATGTAATCTCCAAGCGAAGCTTCCATGATTGTTGCTTAAGAGGCAAACATCATGACACAGAAGTACTGCGCGACGATGAAGGCGAACATAAGGAACTCGATGGCGACGGAAGCCGCAAAGATCTTGGCATACAGCTTAACCAGCCTGACCCAAGCAGCGCGTGAGAATGACCTCCAAGCATCAAGCATCGATAGGTACTCCTTGCCCTCATCAGTCTGTAGCTGCAAAGTGCGGTCGACCGGGACAATAGTCTCGGCCTCCAGAGGGAGCAGGGATGCTTGGACACGGGTCAAGATCACGTGGGTGGGGACGACGAGGAAAACTAAAAGCAGGAAGTAGACGCCGATGACAGAGAATGGCTTCCAGGAATGGACGTTAGACCGAGCCTCATTTGCATATATTACTCTGGCCAGAATGATGGGGACTTCTTGCGTGATTCCGACCGAAAGGAAGCAAGCCAAGGTAGGAAGAGCAGTGGCGCGGAAGGTGGTGCGGAAGTTCGGTAGACGTCGATAGAAGGGCTCTCGGGTCGGCACCGTGAGAACGATGTGCGTCCAGGCCGTGGAGAGCTGGACGGTGAACAGAGACGCGATGGCGACACCGACAGTGTGGGGAATGAAGGGGATGGCGGAGATCGGGGCGCTGATGAGCCCAATTGCGAATGACAGGACAAGGGCACATGCAAAGCCTCGGAAAAGTGACGGCCAGCCTCTAATAGAGTATACTAGACGATAGATGGAGCGAAGGCTCGAAGTGACGGGTCGGGGTCGTTGTCCATAGCCTTCTTCAGCGACGGGAGAGTCTTTTCCGCCCTTGGTAAGTCCTTCCTGTTCATTCTCATCCTTAAGGGCCACTGCTGAATAAGCTGGCGGCGCATCATCTTCGACGATGGCCAGGGTTGGGAAGAGATCGCTTAAGGAGTATGAGAGCTACGAGCGTCAGTGATTAAGTAAGATGTAAGGGGAGCTAGGTTACATACGAATAGAATGATGGGGAAAAAGATCACGACGTTGAGAAGAACGAGTCCCGCGCCGATTATTCGTGCAGTATCATCATCTCCGCGAGCGACTAAGTCGGCCGAGCGCTTGGAAATGACTTGTGAAATCTCACCACCTTGGAATCTTTTAGCGAGGCCAACAGCCCCGACTGCTAGGTAGGACAACATGAGGAGCGCGACTCGGTACTGATGTAGATGAATGATGCTATCACGAGGCAGACGTTTGAAGGAACAAATAGGTTCAAGTGGCTGAGAGAACGACGTAAAGTAGCAAGTGAGTACAAGGAATTGAAAGGTGGACGATTTAAAGAAGGTGGGATGTTCTGATGTTCTGACTCAATTGTTTCTTTGGTAATCGGAACGTGGCGCAGCCTAGAATGATGCCTAGAGTCCTAGATTCAGTGCCGCACTGTAGGGCAGAATCCTTCTAATTATGGAAATAATCCAACCAACTAGGCAACCTCAGACGTCTGAAATGACAAGCAAGTGTCCGTACTGCCACTCACGGATCCTTTAAAGGTTTGACCTGTCAGCCAGTGCGGTGTCATCTGAAGATGGGAGTGAAGTCATAAGATTATAATGATCAACATCCTTAATAGAACAGGCACACCAAACAGCCACCAAAACCTCAATGATTATTCAACGGTAAAAAACCGTCAACTACGCAGTATTTATTATTCGGCCTGCTTGACGATTGAATGTTTGATCAGACGGGCAATGATATACGTAGGCAGTACAAACTGTCCATCATCAGGCCTGCTTTTGCAGCGTCTCATTGCGCCTGTCGACTACATCCTTCAACAATGCACCAATAACCGACACCCATAAGCGGGTGTGACTACGAGTTATTTATTCGGTTAGAGTCATCAAGGGGTAGGCTGAAGCAATACATACGATCGCGACTACGGATTAGACGCGGCAAAGCTGAGGCAGGGCACAAAAGCCACAGGAGGCATTCGCCTGTATGGCTCTACTTGCAATGCATAAAACTGCGTTTCATCCGCCGTTATTTCATGGCCTACGAACTGCAACTACACTGCAAGGCTCGGCCTGTCTTGGGGACATCACTTGTCCACCTTGTCTCCTCATCCTTATCGCCCTGGTACTCCACGCCATCGAACGTGCGACCAGCCCAACCATCTTCAAAGGGGTGCAGCGCCATGTGCATGACTCTATCCAGGACGTCTCTCTCGCCGTCCTTCTCTACTCTCTTGATAACCTCATCGAGGATCCAACTTCTGGGAATGAAGTTTGGGTTGACTGCTTTCATGGCCTTGGTCCTTTCCAAGTCCTGTTCCTCCGAGACGGTTTGCCCATCTCCCCAATCCTCCAGGATGCGTAGCCGCCACTTGCCCAGCCACTCCCCAACGCGTTTGCGGCCCTCTGCCTCGCCCCCGAGACCTGTCACGCCATCCTGGTAGAAGAAATACCCCGCCTTGTCCTCGCGCGCCTCCTCTGTCTCAAGCTCACTAAGCTTCACCGAGCTCAACCGGCGGAAGAAGAGATTGAAGTCTAGCTCTGATGATTCCATGGTATCAAGGAGGTTGCTAAATAGCTCCTGGAAGTCGCTTTCTTTGAAGTTCTTGAGTCCTAATCGAGCTGTCATGGTCTTCTTGTACTCGCTCAAGAACACGGACTTGTACTCATCACCAATCTGCATGATGACCTTCTCGGCCCTCTCGATAATGTCGCCAGCCTCCTCTTCTTTAACACCGTCCTCGACGAAGCTTTTGTCATCTACCTTTGCGCCGCCGCCGATTAACTCGCCTAATGCTTCGCCCAACCGCACTAGGTTCCACCATATAATACTTGGTTGGTTGCGATAACTGTATCGCAACATAGCGTCATCATGATTAGGAGTGTAATTGGGATCAAAGTTGTCCATAAACGCGAAAGGGCCGTAGTCGATGCTGAGACCGAACAAGGATGTATTGTCCGTGTTCAGAACACCATTCATAAAACCGTAGGCCTGCCACTTAGCAACAGTAAACGCGTTGCGCCGCACGATCTCTCTATAGAGCCTCGTGAAGCGATTCTCTGCGGATTCTGGTGGCCCCTCGATAGCATCGGCAGAAATGCCACGCTTTGGTGGAGCTGAGTCATCTGGCTTTTCAGGATCCTCAAGACGGCCAGGTAAGTTCTCCCAGCCACCAAAGACATCTTCAGCAACGTAGGTAGCAAGTTTACGAATGAGCTCACGGTCTCCTCGAGCTCGAAGAATATCAAAATTGCCAATGCGCAGCCAGCTCTGCGCGAAGCGGGCCACAATAGCTCCTGGCTCGGTCGTTTCCCGCCGCACCTTAACGTGCGGCAACAGCGTCAGGCTCAACGCTCTTGTGGTTGGGATTTTTAGCGCATTCAGTGCCTCGCTGACCACGAACTCTCGTATGCTACTCCTGAGCACTGCTTTGCCATCCGCGAACCGACTATACGGCGTCATACCCGCGCCTTTCAATTGTAGCTCGTAGCGCACGCCTGTACTCGGATTCGTAGTTTCGAAGAGCGATATGGCACGTCCGTCGCCGAGCTGACTAGCCCACTGACCAAACTGGAACCCACCGTAGCATTGCGCCCACGGGTATCCTCCTTCAAGCTTCTCTTCGTCCCACCCCTGTAGCTTGTTTCCCGCAACTGTGTTCACGAAGTCTTCAGTCTTCTCGTCGCCCTCCTTGATGCCCAGGTCGCGCATCGCAGCGGGGCTGACAGCTAGAAGTTCTGGCGACTCGACGGTCTGTGGTCGCACCCATGTAAATGAGGCATTCCGCACTTGGCGCGGCGCTATTTGGTCGCGCGGGGTCTTGTGTGAGTCGGCGGGCGTCGGGAAGACGGAGTCGGGTGGGAGTTTGGAGGTGAAGGTCCATGATTTAGGGATATCGTTGATGGATGCCGCCGAGGTATTGCCAGCAGCAGTTTTCGCACCATTGGTAGAAAATTGAGACGCCATTTGCGTCAGTCGCAGATGTGGAAGACTCAGATGGATAGCGCGGCGCAAAAGCATCCGGGCGAATGAAAGGCAGCAGAGGGTATCAAAGGTGAAGAACAATAGCAAGCGGGAGTAGGTAGTAAGTTGATATATTATGATTGTATCAAACGGTTTATGGTTTATAAAGTAGCGATTAGGTTATGTAGTATCTAAATGCTCTTGATGACGCAGGGTTGTTCGAATGTGGCAAGCTCCAAAGCTGTGAGGTCACGTCAGTCGCACGCACTCAGCACCTGAAGGACCTCGGCAGTCTCTAATCCCTGAGTACCGACCGGCTGGCACGACAAATAGGTTATGTGGGGTTGCTATACTTCAACCAACTCGACTTGCTCATGCACATCATACTCTATCAAACACATGGACACAGTATATACTAAATCCTAATATTACGCAACTATAACACCAAGTATCATTCAATCAATCAATGCAGAATAGTAAATACACATGTATATGATATATATAAATCCGAGATATCCGGCCACAACCTATGAAGTAAACTTAGCCACAATGAGAGACGATCCTAGGTAGTTCAGCGCTGCTCACAGAAATTAACGGACAAACCGAACAGAAGTTAATTTGACAGGTAGGCCTAATGTTTATGTAACTTGTCGGATTAGATGACATCCTCTATGTGGCTAATCATGAAGTTAAAACATATGCCTCTGATGAGCTTGGTTGTGAAAAGGGGCTAGTGTTCTGGAGGCGATGAATTGAGTGGATGTAACAAAATGGTGGGCGGCTCTCAATAGATAGCTATAGAGTTTTATTGGAAGTAGAGGTAATGTTTCCTGGCCCTCAATGAGATTACCACATTATGGTTAGAGCTGCTGTAGCCATATATCGAAAAGACAATTGGCTGAGTTTACATGTAAGTATGGTAACTAATCATGATGTCCCCAACACATATAACAACACATATAATAAAATATCCTTACTAATATGGAATAACATATCGTAATCTTCCTCCTATCATATCTCATCATACTTTCGGTGCTTGCTTTTCATCGCTTTCGTCAGCCTTTCTCATTATACTATAATAACCAGCATGTCAGTTTGTCGATATATGTCCTGGTGTGCTTCATTGAACTTACCTAGGAAAGAGAGCGCGTGCTGTTTGGTGATAATGTGTAGCCAACTAGTATATATGAAGGTGATGTCATGGTCTATACGTAGTTCATGCCTTGCCTGTGTCGGAGAAGTAATATCAGAAAACCCCTTGTATCAGAACTGCTGTAATAGGTGTTCCTAGCTTCAAGGGCCGAATGGATCCCAATCTTTATCAGGCCGAGGATATGGAACCGGAGAGTGCTCGGCCATTGGGCCCTTGCCGATTTTCTTTTCGTACTCGGCTATCTCTGTATTGCGCGCGTTCCCTTGGTTGATATGTAGCATGTACCAATTCTCTGCGCTTGTCAGGCGAAATAAGCAAGATTTTATGTTCGGCGGTACGATCTCTTCAAACTCTTTGCCATCCTCCACACGCAGATATCTCTTCGCGTTAGGCTTCTCTGGCTCGAATTCCAGGTCGTCAACTGTCACGAGTTCTGCACTCATGAGTATCTGCTGATCCTCCGGTTCCTCGTCGACATTCATTATCCAGTTCACGATAGATGATTTATCAACGCGTAGTATTCCGTGACGCGTGAGCGGATATCGAATATCAGAGTCTATCTGATCTTGCCAAAACTTCTCGAGCGATACCTGGGCGGTGTATGGCCGAGGAATAAGTTTCAGAACAGGCTTTTCAGAGAGATCTATAGACTCCCGGAGAAGATGTGAGCTTAATTCCCGTGCGTCCCAGTCCGAAGGATGATTTTCCAGTATTATCACTACGGCATTCCAAGTTAGTATACTCTCCTTTCTAGACGGTTTGGCAGATACCAGGGGCTTAGATCCGCATTTTAAGAACTTATAATACTATGAAATTCTTGCTTCATGAATAGGGCGGGTGGGTAAAAAACGACAGTGTGAATTACTCACCAGAGTCCTCTGTGCCTGGCGGTAATTGTGAATGAGTAGTACGCCAGTAGTTATAGTCCATTCTGAAACATTTGAATATGCCACCATGATATTCATGAAGTTGAGCGCTTGCGACGATGCGCTGCGCATCGGGATCCTTCTCATTTAGGAAGCGACACAAGTACTCCCCAGAGCAGCCAGCGCGCTTACCCTGGAAGCGTTCCTCTGCACTCACTATGGATGGTGTTTTATGCTGTGCCATTGCCTAAGGATGGAGGTAATTGAAGTCTCGAACCGAAGATGGGCTAAAGTATGTTTTTTCGTTGATGACCGTGGAGAAGCGAGAACACATGAGCGATGATACAAGAGACCAGACGACAGATGAAGAGAAATATCCAAACACTTGAGTCGTGTTGGGACAAATAGACAAACTGAGAAGGCTAAGATGCAGCGATTTGAATGGGGTGGAATAAGAGACAATATAACCATCTCGACTAAGGGATGGGGGTCGAGCGAAGTCTGAGCCCTTCACCAAATAGCTCGATACTTCGAACCATGCATTTATAGTCATCTCCTATTTTGAACGAGTCTAGTTTTAAGGGATTTCATTGGAAGAATTATGGGAATAGCTTCAAATTTACTTCTATGGGGGCTGGCTAGCTGACTACACTACTTGAAGGTTCAAACTATGGGGCTGTTAAATTCCAACTAGCAAGTGCTACTAGATTTCTAGAATCTTAATTAAACAATAAAGTGGTGAAAGACCCTCGTTTCACACGAAAAGGTAACTCAATCTATTTTGTGTTTGACCATAGACATTTCTTACAGTCATTCTGTATTTAATCTTATGATTTGAATTTCATCGCAGCTGTTTGAACTTACCTTACAACCTAGGGGTCGTGAACTAATCAAGTTGGGATTCGCTTAAGAGCTATCGTCAACGACAGCGATACCTGAAATAATATTAGAAGTTGGTCTATGAATCTACAATAAAACCTGGCTATTACTAATGGCCTACATATGGTAACCTAAACTGAGCACGTTAACCTCTAGAGGCGGTGAACACATGTACCCCTCAACTATTTATGATTTGCATCAAGACCATGTATGTAATATCTTAACTCCGCAACATTTGTATCACGCAGGTAATATTATGTACGTTATGTAGATTCTTACACACCGCGTTCCAGTGCTAGGTGTCTCCATCCCTAATACAACTCAACCACATCCACTTGTTGTCGTGATTTGATGATGGATAGTGAGGGGATGGTGGGGGATATGTAATGGACACCGAGGAAGCGGCTCCACGGATGCAACATCACCCACCAACAAAATATGTTTCGTCATGGAGATGTCCACCAACCAACACTACTCCGCTTTCGTCGTTTATTAATAATTATTGCAAGTTAACCCCCCTCCGTTCATCCCTAGTCATAACAATCTTGAAACCCGGACGACAAAGTTTTGCGTACAATTGCTAAGCCGTGGTAACTCGCGGCACAACAGAGTCGTCCAAAAAAATATCTTTATCGCAAGTGGCACATAGTCGAGTGTGACGAGTAAGACCAGACTTTGTAGTGAATATCGAACGATGCATTCTGAGGGGGCAACATTCACGCCAGATGCTTCCGGCACTTCGCCGAAGCAGATGAAGGACATCCCAAACCTGAAGCTGAACGACGGCAATGAGATTCCCATGGTGAGCCACCCTCAACCGCTAAATTGCACACGGACACTGGTAACTTACGCTAGTCTCCGTAGCTTGGATATGGACTCGGCACGGCGCGAATGGGCTGTGGGTCGGAGGAGGTCACTAGCGTAGCCATCATGGCGATTAAGAACGGGTACCACCACCTGGACGGTGCTGAGAGTAAGCAGCAATAGCCTTATCAGCTAAGCCCCCCCCGCTAACGACCTCTAGTGTACGAGAACGAGACCGAAATGGGCGCCGCGATCAAGCAAGCCGGCGTGCCGCGCGAGAAGCTCTTCGTGACGACCAAGCTCACCGAGACCAAGCCGCAGGACGTGCAGGAGGCCTTCGACGAGTCGATCGGTAAGTTGGGACTCGACTACGTGGACCTGTACCTCGTGCACACGCCGTGGCGGGCGAGCACGCCCGAGGGCCTGCAGGATATCTGGGCCAAGATGGAGGCGATCAAGGCGTCTGGGCGTGCGAAGTCGATCGGGGTGTCGAACTTCTTGCAGGAGCACCTCGAGACGATTCTGAAGACGGCTAAGGTGCCGCCGGCCATCAACCAGATCGAATACAACCCCTACCTGCAGCACGGGGATCTGATCGATTTCCATCGCAAAAACAACATTGCAGTGTCGGCGTTCGGTCCGTTGACGGCGATCTCGAAGTCGCACCCGGGTCCCGTGGATGGGATCTACGCGGACCTGGCGAGGAAGTATGGCGTTACGCCAGGAGATATCGCGTTGAGGTGGTGCATTGATCAGGGCATCGTCGCGATTACGACGAGTGCAAATGAGCAGAGACTCCAGGGATATCTAAATAAGGTGCCCAGCTTCAAGCTGACGCCGAAAGAGATCGAGGAAATCTCGACCTTGGGGAAGCAAAGGCACTACAGGTATGCCTGGACTAATCACTTCGCAGCCGACGACACTCGATGAAGGAGTTTGGAAAGATGCTCGTTGATATGGCGATTTGGGTGCCTGCAGAAAATTGAAAATTGTTAGCATGTCTGGATGAAAATCACCAAAAATGAGCATAGCTGTCGAGTCCTCGCATCGTGAATATGTGATGTTATTGTGTTGATTTTATACGGCAATATATTCACAATTCCTCGTCTGACTCCTCGTCTAACTCCTCGTCTAACTCCTCGTCTAACTCCTCGTCTAACTCCTCGTCTGACTCCTCGTCTGGCTCTATTTCATCAGCTAGTTTTGTGGCACGAGCCATAGCGACCGCCTTGTTTTTCATAAACGGAAGACTCCGCGGTGGAGGCAGTGCTTTGTCGTCTTCTTCCGAGCTGTCGGTCTCAGGAGCCTCTTTCGCTGTTGAAGCTCGAGCGCTGCGTCTCGGCGGTGCAGCTTTGCCTTTACCCTTCTGTGTCTTCGCCGTAGGCGCAGGCGGTGGCGGCTCGTCATCGGAGCCTGTTCCACTCGCGGTCTCCTCCTCTTCAGTAGTCATGTCTTGATCCAATCCAACATCTGGCTGTTCGCTTCCCCCGTTGCCATCCTGGTCAACATCCATCTCCTCAAACCCATCGTCGCTGCTTTCGGACTCCTCCTTGACCTTCCGCTTCGAGGTGCGCGAGGCCTCAGCTGCACGCTTCCGCGTGCCCTGGCTTGCACCAACGTTGGCTAGCTTTTCAGGATCGACATTGGCGGATGCTAGGAGGCGCTGCTGTTGCCGAATCTTGACCTTCTTCTCATTTAGAAGATCTCGGAACTTCTCAAGGAGCTGTGTCTCATCTTCTTCCTTCGTCTTGATAAGCTCGTCTAATTGGCCTTTGAGCTCCTGAAACGAGTTCTCCAGGTATTGGACTTTGGCGGAAGCAGCAACTAGATCTTCCTTGACCTTCTCTCGGGCTGCGATGGCTGAAACGCACCAATCAAAAGGGAAGGCATCAGCATTCTCATCCTCTTCTAATTTGATAGATCCAAGTCGTTGCTAAGCATCCCCATTAGTGACATGACCGGAGGAAGCACTCCATCCGAAGTACGTACCGTGATACCCTGTATATTCTTCCGAAAGGATAGATTGACGTACGAGCTGTCTAAGTGGACACTAGCTTTGACCTCGGTGTCAGGAACGGGCTGGTCCGTGACAAAGATCGAAATCAGAAGCTTCTCCCACTCCTCATCGGTGCAGTGGCCACTTGAAGCCCTATACTCGGCGATCCTTTTATGGCGTACTATAGGGGCAGACAAATTAATTTCACATTCGGGGTCCGAGGGGTTGATAACGCATTGAATTCGCGTGCCGGGATCTGATCCGGCCGTGCTTACGCGTGTCCGCGGGGTTCATCTGGTTGAGGGATGGACTTACGCTTCACGACGAAAACGGCGTTGCTTTCCGAACCGACCAACTTCAGGTCCAACGGCTGCGATCCGTTTGAGGAAACCTCCACCAAGAAATACTCGTTTTCTTTGCCCGAGATAGGAAAACGCAATACCGAAGATTCCCGCATATTGGCAACTTTAGGCAATGTAAAGCTACGGGAAACCAAGGTAAAATGATCTCGCAGATAAATGCGGCTACGGTTTGTGACGGTTAGTCGTTGGTGTCGAGTTGGTGTAGTGAAGTAATCATATCAGACTGGAAGGATGCAGATGATAGAACACTATCAGGAAGATGTCCGAGACATTTGGGTGAGAAAATGGTGTGAACGCCTCAGGTGCTAAATGGACGGATGTTTCAGGTGTCCAATTGGATGGTATACGTTAGAATTATATCATAATAAGGCTGATAATACTCCTGATGTTTGACAAAATTAGATGAGATGAGGTAGAGTGCATGCATAGGCCGGAGTTAACACTATCTTGGCAAAAAGGCACTCGGAGTATCAGGGGGACGAACAGGAGAACGAACTACTCGATAGAAATTATAGACGAGAATGCACTGATGTGCTGAGCAGAGAGACGGTGCAGGCGTGCGTTGTCTAGAAAAGTGGAAGCTATTTTGCTAGGCAGCTATCAGGCAACGATAGGTTGAACGAACAGCATGAAGCGATCTACCTGTAGGTACGTATGTATGTACATGGAAAGTAGCAAAGCTATGTTAGAGCTAACATCTTACCTATCAAGAACATCAAATCATTAGATCGGGAGCTAGCAATAGTTTCTAGTCTAGGCTGAAAAGCATTCCAAGGCTCTTGTTCTTACTTGTAACATAATATTATTCCATCCAACATTTTATTACTATGAATAGAAAAATCCGTATTGAGTGCTTGGAATGGTGCGAAAGTTTCTTGTTCCTGTTGGAGACCAATAATTTCTTATTCTAAGAGGGGCAGCGTCAATATCACAATTCGCGTGTCTCGCGTCACTACCGCGTCTGTACTGCCACAAAATACCGCCTGCGTTGGGGGGACACGTGCGGTGCCAGTGCCCCGCCTGCCGCTAGATACGCCATGTGGAAAATACCTAGGTACATACATATTGCGCCTGCCTGTAGAAAATATATCTATTAACAGTGCATGGGCCTCCCAACCTCCGAATATATGTACTCTTGAAAATTATTTCGCACATTTTGAATTGCATCATATTTGTGCCTTAAACCCTAGGGCCTAGGTACGGTAGTCTGTCCAGTCTGTTCAGCACTTCTTTCTTTTCCCCCCTGCTGCAGCTCACCCGCGTTCCTGATTTGCAGCCTTACATACAGTTACGGGCCGATCGTGCACAGACCACAAACTACCCAGCCAACCTTGCCAACCACCCAGATTACCAGATCACCCAAGAGGTACATGGGTGGGGTACCTTTGATTTTTTTAGAGCGAATCACCTGCCTCCTGCCATCTCTTCCTACCCACCACACACCTGCACACCCGGCCACCCTCTTCCACCACTTTCAACATCACACATTCAATCACTCATTGTCTTGACCTGAGAATTCCATCAATTCCATTCTTTCGCAAGACCCCAACCCACACACACAAGCCAACCGGTTTTCCCTTTCTCAATCTTCGTAGCCTCACAGCTATTATTGCATTGCAGCTTCAGCTTCTGCATCAATACAATTTTCAATTTCTGCATCTTTCTCGGACCTGCAGATTCTCTCACACACCCTCTCTCTCTCCACTACCCACATTCTTTTGATACCTCTTCTTCCATCTACATACCCTCTTCTTCCTCTATCTACGTCACTCGCACCAAGTCGATTGGCCTCATCTAGACCTGAGACTTTTCGCGTAAACGACTACTTGCGACATCATCCTTCCTCTTCCTACTTACCTCGAGCACCTGTCAAGCACCTGTCAAGCGCGTCAACAGATATATGACAGTTGGTTACTCGAGACGTCGAGACGATGCGACAAGCTAGAGAGATTCATTGATGAAGGAAGTGGTTCTCGTACATTGATATCGATCGTTGTCTTTTTCGCCGGTACTGCTGATCTCTATTGACACTGACCTACGAACAACAACACCCCTCAGCGCGCAACGTGCTGTTCTACCTAAGTATTTCTACTGTTGCGATCGTTGCGATTGTCGCGCGACAGGAAACCTTACATTTCACTTTCGCCTCACCTTCACCTCACTTCTTCTTCTTCTTCCCTTTTCACTGTCATTCTACTTACTTGATACCCCGCCATAATGCAACCTCTCCGACTCAAGCCTCGTCAGCCCGTGGAGGAGGCTGTCGAGAACTGGGATGATGACGACTTTATGCTTGAGAATGATGATGACCTTACCTTCCGAACTAATTCTACCACGAACCCTCACGTCCACCACCGCGACAGCCAATCTTCCTTCCGATCCGACCGCGAGTCGCTTCCTGGAAGTGACGAGAGACACGTCCACCTACCCGGCGACGATGAGAAGTCCACCCTTGACGCGATCGCTGCCGCCACTCACGCTGGCATCCCGATTCCTAAGAATGTCCCGACCTCGGCCTTGATGGGAGGTACTATCAAGCGACTGGGTGGCAGGAAAATCAAGAAGATTTTCCAGGAAGACTGGGGAGATGATCTTGAACTCCCTGTGACCGGCCAGGCACTTCGTCTGAAGCCCAAGGAAGATGGGAATTTCCCTGACGTCCTTCGGCAAGTTAGTAGCTCGTCGAATCCGAGTCCGGTCAAACAGTCCTCAACTACCACCAACAAGTCACTCTCGCCTGTTGCTGGCATAGAGTCACCTCGCAAGCCGATGTTGCCGAAGAAACTAGCGCCTCCCATCAATCTGGAGAAATTCCGAGACACAGATGAGGATGAAGATGTATTCGGCGATGGAGCTGCAACCATCAAGGCGCCCAAGATGCGTTCTCAGTCTCGACTTATGTCTTTGATCACTCCACCCACGCCGTCTCCACAGAAGAAGCGCGGTCAGGATGACTTTGAGGATGATCTCGAGTTACCATCTGACGGAAAGTTGAAGCTTTCTCGGAGAAAGGACATTCCAAAGACTCCGTCTTTGCACACGAACGACGACTTGGACTGGGCAGAAGGTAGCCTAGGAACGCGCTTCGGCGGTACAAAGCGAGACGCTTTTTCGACTCGCAGCTCAACGACGTCAGCTTTGAGCCCCAGCATTGCAAGCTCGATCACAGCAGAGAGCGAGGATGAGATCTTTGACGGTCTCCTGATACCCAATGGGCCTCTAGATCTTGGCGAGCGGTTACAGCGACGCAGACAAAGCCGATCGCCAGATAGAGCTGAAGCAAATAAACAAGCCCAGTCATCCAAGAACATGCTCCAGGTTGCGAAAGAGCAAGAGGACCCCTTCTCTGGCCTGGACTTTGGCAATGGCGACGTATTTCACGCCCGGAAGCCGTCATTACATCGCAATGTGAAGGTCAAGGAAGCTCGAGCAGCCAGTCCTACTCGACCCAAGACCGCGGTATCCATTACCTTTACCAATAAGCCAGTGGCGTCACCGCATACGTCTCGTCTACCAAAGCCCAAGCCCGGACATGAACGCACGCACACCCAATCTTCGCTTGAGCCGGTTTCTGAAAGCGGTGGACCTATCCCCCCCAAGCCAGCTAGAAGAGCTCCCTCACGTCTCGGTCACGCCAACCAATCTTCAGTCTCAAGCGTTCATACGCAGACTTTGTCCTCGTTCCAGATGGGCCAACCAACCACGCCCCGAAGAAGAGAATTAGGGCAGAAGGCGTCCATTGGAGCCTTACGGAATGAGCCCACTACGACCAGCGCGCAATTATTGCGACTGAAGCGATCTTTGCCAGTCATGCGACCTGCTCCATCTCCAGCTAAGCCAGCCTTCTCTCGGGCTGATCGACCAGCTTCCCGTACTGACTCTCGCGCTGACTTGACCCGCCCTCAATCTGGCCTAAGACCCAAGACTCCTCCCGACCGGGCTCAGGCACGAAAGAATCCGGTTCCCTTCTTACCTGCCGGGGCATCACAAATCCAATCACAACACGTTAGTGCCAAAGGCCACCGTATCAGCCCTAAGAGCTCTCGAGTTTTCCAGCGCCATAACTCTGACCAGAGCCCGGAAACTGGATCGTTGTCACGTGCAAACTCACGTTTTACTAACCGATCGTCAAGCCCAAAAAGCCCAAGAAGCCCAAGAAGACCAAGTCCCAGAAGGGTTCGCAATGACAAGGTGGCCGTTGAGCCGATGTGGCAACAGGTCAACAAGCCACGTCGTTTGCGCCGCTTCGGTGACGGCCACGAACTTGATGCGTTTGATGACCTTCCTACTTCGGCACACACGGAGTCCAAGTTTATGAAGCAACCAGTCGGAAGCGGAAACAGAACTAATATCCGAAACAAGATGTACCAAAACGTGCTACCGGATCGGCAAACTCCAAGTCCTGTATCCCCCTACTCACCTGCCAAAACAGAGCATCTACCTCGCTTTGCTCGTGACACTGCCGCCAGCCGAAATGCCAGAGAGGCAAACTTGGCCATGCGAGCGCCAGGATCAACACCTCTAGTTCCCCTAACTGTTCAGCGCGTTGCCCAGCTGTCAACAAGAACAAACCTCAACCCACCCCATCTACACGGTATGAGACCCAAGAAATCTCGAAAGCAACCGCCACAGTCGAAGCCGTACTTGATTTCGAACTTGAACGCTGCGAAGGAGTCCAAGGGTAAGCATCCCGTATCTCAATACCCAAACCCCAAAACACAAAGACCCAATACACAAAAGCCAAAAACACAAATACCCAAGACACAAGCACCCAAGAGTCAGACACTCAAGACTCAAGTTCCCAAAGCACAAGTGCCCAGAACACAAGTGCGCAATACACAAGTGTCCAAAACACAGGTAAAGACACAAATATCCAAGACTCAAGCACCCAAGACTCAAGTGCCCAAGACTCAGGTGCCCAAGGCTCAAGTGCCCAAAACACAAGCACCCAAGAGTCAGGCACCCAAGACTCAAGCACCCAAGACTCAGGTGCCCAAGACTCAAGTCCCCAAGATGCAAGTGCCCAAAACACAATCACCAAAGACACCATCACCCAAGACACAAGCACCTAAAACACCATCACCCAAGACACAAGCACCTACAACACAAACACCTGGAGTATATTCACCGCTAACAGCTCCAGTTATCAACGGAATGACATACAATCCCGCAACTTTCCGCTGGGAGGGTAATGAGAACGTTCTGAATGCATTCGACGTTCCAGCTTCTTCGCCATCCACGACTTCCGTGCCACCGTTGATGCGCGAAAAAGAAAGTTCGACTCCGAGACCTGTACTTATCACCAACATGAGTGCCACTAAGGGTGTCAAACGAGTTGGTGACATGGTTTTCGATCCGCAGAACATGTGTTGGTTGAAAGTGGATACTTCGACACCCTCGGCTCTTCGATCCCATGATCCTATGGCAGGCATCAACACAATCGATGACGACGACGACCCTTTCAAAGACATACCTGATCTTGAGGACAGAGACAAGGACTCCGCCTCAGGTGGTCTTGGTCGCATAAGCGACGTCAGGGAGGACTGGTTGGTAGGCGAAGAATTTGACGTCGGTCCAGAATTCATCAGGCGACAACGAGAAGAGGAATCTCGCTGGCGCAGAAAATGCGGCAAGTGGTCTGGCCTTGGCGAGCGCGATCAGACTGCTTGGCGATGGGCGATCAGGGATATGATCATGGATAGTTAGCCACCAAAATGCGGCCAGCTTGCATATCCCGCTATGGGAACACACTCACATTTTACGACACGCACATGACGACGCATCAGTTTGGCGTCTTCCAACAAGCAAGCAATTTTTAATCTAGGCGCGGAAAGGGGACGATGGTATTTTCAATTCTTCATTGTTGTTTTTACTGCTTGCTGGTTGGAGGGCATAATGATTTCTACGAGCCATGCATTTACGGGATACCAATTCCCAGGTCTCCAACATTCAGGGAGACGCAGATATGCAGCATACGAACAGATACGACATAATAATCCTCGATGGTCTGGTATAATCAGGGCTTGGAGACCGGATCGGTTTGGTCTCAGGAGGGGACAAAAGGCATCTGCATCTAGATCGGCTAGGTGTACACTCACGACGAACAAGATTTCATGATTTGCTACGCATGATGACATTGTATTATTTATATATAGAGGACACGGTCTGGTCTGGTCATATCGTTGATAGACAGAGGATGCAGAAATGATGATAATGATGATCACGAGATGAGGATGATGTACTTAATGTGTAATGTGTATATTCTGAATGACATATCGCAATGGCTGCACTGCCGGCTCTTCTCAGTCTAATTCTGACAAGCCCCCCATCGCCATGGCTCTGTAATGTTTGTGAATGTTTCTAGGTCCAAATGTAGCTCAAGTTAGGACATGGTGAGTCAAGTGCCTCGAAGCTCCAGACAACTCATGCCAGCTTTTGAGTCTTTTAGTCCATACATTACATTACAACACTGGTTGAAATATAAATGCGTCTCCTACGTCGCCAGGAAGCAGTAAGCATCTTTCATGTTTACACGGAAAAATCTGGGTTATCAAGTGTTCTGTTCTACACATAGCGGTATCAAATGTTTCCTCTGGGGCACATCTTGCATTGAAAGCGAGTTACATACACATACTGGGTGCCAAGACCACGATTCCAGAGCTTGAGTTGAGCATTCCCTATTACTGAACCGACAAATCATTATACTATAAGAGCACTAGACTTTCAGCGTTTTTATTTAAGTAGTCCCTAGATCACTAATCACCAAATACAAGAGACAAGGAATGTGATATATAGGTACGCGCAGTGTTCGTAATACTGACGTAAACATAATAAATCTAGGTAAGGAGGCTTTGGACGAACTACGATGACGAAGACCCAATGGTCTTAACTTCCTGCGAAAATTCCTTGAAGCTTTCGGAGGGTGTCCCGTGATTTCCTCTGCCGCGTCACCGGTCGTTTTCTTAAAGTCCTGTGAAAACCTCGAGACGGGTTAAGAGTCGAGCGTAGCATTCCGACAAGCCGGCCTGAACCAAGCTCTTGATTCGGTTCGCTTTATCAAGTTTGACGTTTACAGTATAATACCTATTCGGCGCAAGATCAGAGCTCGCGGAGATGCTAGGAGAAAAGGGCCTTTTAGCAGCAGCGAGCAGCAGCGAGCAGCGCCGCGACGTGTGTGGCCGTCTTACCCGTGCCACCGATGAGAAGAAGAAATGGCATATTGAAAGAGGGTTTGTATCGTAGTATGGCACAAGCACCTTGCACTATACTTGATTTAAATCTGACTCCTATACTATGCAAAAGGCGTAGAAAGGTGCGAAGAGAGGGCCGTAATATAACCAAAAACATACTTAGTCGAGCTACACCAGTCAGACGGCGCAGGCTCTAACTATCAAATACGGCTATGTCCACTAGATTTAACTGTCGGGGAGGAGAACTGGAAAGAACGCAGTAATACCTTGCCGCTGTTTCAAGTGCGTGCTCCCTGCTCACCGCTTCCTATCTATACCCATCTATGCAAGGTACAGAACGCCAAGTTATTTCCGGGGTCCGAACAAGGCGAGGATAAGGACTACGGTGTTTCCCCGAGTGCATGGACAAGTAAGGTGCTGATTACAAGAATAATCGCTCCTATACTTATTTGTTAGCAATCACCATGATCGCCTATCAAGATATTGCGGTTCTAAGGTTGGCTTACGTCCGTTCGTGTCGTGGCAGCGTGCCATCGGCTTGCATGCTGGGGCTAGTAAGCCTGTGCCTCAAGTCTTGATTATATCGCGGTGGGCCCGTAAGGGGGAAAAATACCAAGTGAAGGACCCTCTTGGATCGTTGTTCGCTGCGTAAACTCCAGCTTCAGCACAGCAATATATAATTTACTCGCCATAAAGACCACTGTTACTCCTTACCCCTTCCTCCTCAAGATGAACGTCCAGTCCCAGTACCCGGGGTTTCTGTGCAAGTACTTGCACCTCACGCACATTGATGAAATAGACGCAGGTTATGAGTAGTACAGTAGTTGTTATTAGAGAAGTATCATCACTAGAGTCAGAGGAGGCAGAGCCTCCTATATATAAGCCACAGCTTGTGGGGCGTCCAGCCACCTGAATTATCACATCCCTGTAATCCGTCACACATGTCGATGGAGTGGATGAACTGCAAGAGCGAGCATGGCAAGCAAAGCTCGCTTGCAGAGTTTGCTTGCGACGCCATGCACCAGGTTCGGTAAATCCCATCATTCTTCCAGATATGGACACTAATGAGTTCCAGGTCAGCGCATACTGACAGCGCGAGGGCCTTGCTAGAGAGACTTGCGTTGATAACTTCTAGTAGGCAAGCAGTGAAGCCAGGAGCTGGAAGTGTTCCGCAGAGGATGCTGGCCAGTAGCTAAGTGGGTCTAGATGTAGCCAGCTACAGGCTACGCATGCTATACAAGAGAAACATCAAAATGGGAGACGTAGTCTTGGATAATGCTATAGTCCTGGAAATTGGATATGCTGTACTTGAAGTGTACTCTTGGTAGAGGTGTGGAAGCGGGGAGGGAAGGGGGGGGGCTAATCCATAGAGGAATGAAGTAGCAAGTTTCTAGAATGATTTACATCTTCATAGTCAGAAAAATAAAGATACATTTTGGGGTTGGTATACCCCCTAACTACAGAACACCTTTAGAAACAGGTGCTTAGTTTACATGATTGAATGAACCGTTCCGGTAGTCATAGGTTTGATAATATGCGCATGGTTCGGAACAGTCCGCGCTGACCTTGGAATTCGGACAGCAGCAATTCGATGCTTATGTATCGGGTGTGTGCTGGAACACATCGTCTTCAGCTGGCACATGGCGTATTTGTCTTGGCTCTTGTGTGTTGTTGCACGCAGTATTCGGCCGCTTATCTATACGCATAAGTCTGCTTTGGATTCCGCGCCAGCACCAGTCCATCCGTCATATTTCATTCCACTATACTTGCGCTATATTGTCGCTCTATTACCGCTAAGTCATAGCCTACCACCACTGGTTCAAGATTGCTCGACAAATAGTGTGCCATAAAAGACTCCAGCCTCGGCAACCCATAGCTGCCATCCTCACCGGTACCCCTATAGTGACAGGGGTAGTTTGCAGCTAGCTAACGTTGTTTAGGTCTTTAACAAGTTCTATAGAGATCCATGCTTGTACTCCACAACGTGTGTACCTCAATTATCTTTGCATTGTCGGGCATGTTAGAATCGGTTCGGTTTCGAGGTAGTGTTGATTACTAGTGGCAGAAAATGGAGCTGATTGCATTGTGCTGGAGGCAACGATAGAACGAGATCTGTGCAGATGTAACGAGCTGGGCTACCAGTTGCCGCTATTATCCTAGCAATGAACCTCGTAGTATAACACTGAGTAGCGGGACGGGAACTCATATGGGAGAAGGTCGTGCTCGTAAGGGTATTCTGATACACAGGCAGCACGCACCTAATATATCTATTCCTAAAAAATGTGCGCAATTTAAGAGCCCCGGGGTGCACTCCCATTAGGGCCGGGTCGAAGGCAGGTCGATGGTACTATCCCTGGAAGTGCCAGTTTTCCAGTTCCTTATTCGATATCTTCGTCGTGATACAACGGCCATGGACTTGGACTTGAAGTAAACGTCCCGTCCAATGTTCTCGTGATGCCTCTTCATCCGCCGACCGTTTTGTCTTTCCGCCTCCGTTCCATCTCAGGCTCCACAGAGTTTTAGTACGTTTATTACTCTCGGCCTTGACATAGCGACACCAGTTCGTCGCTTCAGCTACCAAGACGAGTTCAGTAGAGGATACCTGGTGTTCGTTGTAGCATTTTGTTATCTTTAATGACGCCTAGAGTATCGGAATCTGGGCTGTTCGTGTGGGATTTTCGCTCGTATTGGGTAGGAAGTAGAATCGGTCATGGATAATGTTGTTTACCACCAATGATATACCACGCTACCTACATTTTATGTGAGGAGCTAGAGTTAAAGTATGTAGACTGTTAAAATGCAGGGTCAATCATAAGGGACACCATGTGGTGGAGAGATCAAAGGCAGGGAACAGAAAGGCAGATAAACGTGAGCCTGCCGCCTGCAGATCAATGGACAGTACCAGTCCTCTTTGTGAAGTTTGCTATTGGCTTTGTGCTCCAGCCAGGCCTAGTTCGGCCAAGGGTTTATTCTACACATTTCACTTAATTTTATCTCTATTGTAACCCTGGAATCATTACTTATATCATATACATTGGGATTTCTTTTGTATATATGTAGCAGCTCAGTATTACTGCTCCCTCGTGACTGCTTCTCATAATGCTGGGGACTAGGTTGCTAGTAAAACTTGACTCGGGAGAACTAGAGGAGGCCAGTATACGATACTTCCAATTTGTGCGGAACTGGGCCAGTGGCTTTATTATCTTCTAACAATTCCCATGTCTCGTTTGTTATTTGCTCGTTATATATATGCCGTGTTTTATGTAATCTTGGGCCGCGTCCGGTTTATCATTACATGCAGCAACTATTTCCCTTTACTATCAATTTAAAACTTGCAGCACACTCCAGCCTATGTATTTTGTTACCTTTGGAATAGCTGATATCTTTTCGATGTCCTCCAGTAATTACGGCGCGACCCTGACAGGTACTAATGTCTATACATCAGAGTATTTATTCATCCAACCGGAAAAAGACAGTATAGCTAGAAAACATACCAAAAGCCCAGTAGCTGTCATGTGTGTTACAGTACTTCACAATAGTTGAGAAATATATAAAATCAACCATAGGGCTATGATATATTAATATAACATGTTAAAGTATTCACTTATTATATACAGTCAATGATACTTAAGGAAGCTTAAAGGAGCCTAGAAAATATACTGCCAATCTGCCTTTTAATCAGGGTCTTAAGCCCATAGTTTTACTTTCACAAAACTGATATTTTTGCCTTATTGATATTACTACCTTTTAACACTTTGGTTATGCTAATTCACCAGTGGCCCTTAAGTTTAAAAGTAGATATAGTATTTAGTGAACCTTTATATTGGAGTTTATCTAGTATCATAGTAGTGCATTTTAACGTAACCAGTCTTCTCTTTATGAACTCTCTAGGCTACTATCCTTATGCTTTAGCCCTTTATATACCCATCCCTAGTACCTTGTGTAGACAAGTTCGGATCACCTAATTACTGACTGACCCTACATAGTCACTATGGGGGACATATGATATCTATGGCCCTGTGAACGAGAGCACTGCTCGGGTAAAGAGCCCATCGTATGGATATTTGTGCTTTGATGATTGCCCGTCTGAGAACTGCACTGCCGCTGTTAGCAAAAGACACTAGCACGTCTCTTAGAATGCTAGACCTGGATATCATGTGCATTACCTATGTCCCTGCTTACAGTTTTATGTATAGCTTGCAAAAGAGCCTGATCACTAGGAGTGTTTCTGCTTAGATGCCCAGTTTTTTAGTTAAACGGCCAATAATACTGAATGGTGGCCATGGCGACACATGGTCAAAAGCCATATTCCATAATAGATAACCACCATCTGTATTTGAAGTCACTACTCTTTCAGTCAATCCCCCTAAGATTAAGAGAACCCCTCTACTATCTGCATTCCCCTGCCACTATCCACAATACCCCCTATACTCAACGGAACGCTTCTTAGTCGACAAGTCGACTATCGACGATCAACCTCCTGCTCAAAAATTGCAAACCCCACCTTACCTACAATAACTCCAGGCAACTACTCAAAGTAAGCTGAGTCCTGAAGAAGCTTTAAGATACTAAAACATGGCAAGGGCCCATAATAATGAAGGCAAACTTGCCCTCCAAGCTTAATGTACCTACCATGTTGGCCTACAGAGTAACCAGATTAGGAACCCAACAAGTAGAATAGTATTCCCAATGCCACTGAATATTCCATCCCATATTCCAAGCACCTTCCACAATACCTCGTGCACAATAGAACAATATTCCGAAGGAGTGGTGGTTCGATCAGGAAAGTAGTACGTACCAACAACTACTCATACGCTAGAGAAATATTTAAACACCACTTCCCCTACCAACATTCACTTCTTCTACTCTTACTTCTCTCCCTCTCTGTTATCAGGCAGGTCAAGTCAGCAAAACAGTTCTTCCCCACGTCTCCATTTCTAAAGAACCATACTTCCGCTTTCGCCCTGTCTCCCTCTTCCGCCGGCTCTCTCTCTCTCTCTCTCTCTCTCTCTCTCTCTCTCCCATCATCTGTCGCTCGCCAACCTCATACCTCGTAGCCAAGTAAGTTGTCTGTTTCCGATCTAGTAACTATATTCCTGCTATTTTATCTCTAATCCCTGACGCTAATACCTCGTCTTCTCCAAAAGACATGCCTCTGATACCGCAGTCGGCTGAAGGCACCGTGTACTTCGACCGAAAGACACGGACACATCGCTGGCGATGCGAAAAGACCAAGGCGAATGGAACGCCGTGCGGCGCATCATTGAAGATCAGCGGCACTAACGTAGCATCTCATGAAAAGATGCATAACCCCAATTCCGCGAACTCCCAACGCCAGGTGTCATTGCGATGGCCGATCCCGTGTAAGGAATGCGGCGGGCGTCTGACCAACAAGAACCAGATGCTCAAGCACTACTACCGAAAGCACGAGCATAGAGGCTCCCAGGAGAAGGTCTTCTCGAAGTATGGCGTCTAGGGTAAGCAATCTCGTCGCCTTTCTATAATTGACTGTGTGCCGCCGCTAATTTCTGCCTCACACAGTCTGCGTTGTGCGGCTTTTACAGACTGGCATGATATACTTCTCTCGTTCGCCTCTCTGGTTCGGTCTTCTCGTTTCGGTTCTCTGGTTGCCCTCTGCCGGAACTCGGGGTACTAGTACTTCTGGTGCTGGTACTCTGGTTCTGGTGGTTCCGTCGTTGGCACATCTTGCATGGCCATATCTGACACTGTCACCTTGTCAGTGTCGCCTCTCGCCTCTTCTGGTGTTGGGGCTCGGGTTCTACGATTCATATTGCATTTACATTGCGCGTGGCTTCGCCTTGCGCTCGTCTCTGCGTTGCGTTGCCGTTGCGGTTGTCTTTGCGTTGCGCTGCGCTGGTCTCTGCGTTCGTTCGTTCGTCTCTGCGCTCGTTCGTTCGTCTCTGCGTTGTGTTGCGTTGTCTTTGCGTTGCGGTTGTCTCGGCTTTGCGCTTGTCTCTGCGTTCGCTCGTTCGTCCGTCCGTCCGGCTCTGCGTTGCGTTGGCCTTGGAGGAATGGCATCTTAATGAAGAAAAGAAGAAACCCTACAAAGTGCTCTAGCACTGAATATACTTGCTTTGCGTTGCGTTCTCCCTTGCAAGGAATAATGACTCAAAATTGCCCGTGACTTTACTTTCTACAAGTGACATGATGCTCTCATACTTACGACCAATAACCTTGTGATGCCTGTAGGGTGGATCAAGCCTACTGAGTTGAACCTAAGGTATGCCGGTTTTTCTTCATTACAGTTAAGTCCGTTTAGACCCTTATTAGTTTATCGACATCAAGCCAAGCAGATATCTGGATAGCGTTAACAGAGCGTTACCAGAATCTGTCACAGCGGTCCATATGCCGTAGACAACTCCCTACAGACTGGACCTACAGCACCTCAAATTTTTGTCTTACTACGTGAAGATGGCTCCTGGAGAAAAATGTAGATGTAACACAAGTGCATAATTCGTGGTATCATACATAAAATGCCTATTTAGAACGCCGCAATAGCACCAGCAATGCCCGCGGCCACCACCGCTGCTGCTGCAAGCATACCAGTCTCTCTTGGTCCACCATTAGCAGTCGGGGTTGATGATGTCGTCGTTGGTATTGTCGATGTCCCTGATGTCTCTGCTGTATCCAGCGCTGAGGAAGATGGGCTGCTAGAAATCGAAGTTGTAGTTTCAGCACTCGTGGTCGTTGAAAATCCACTGCTCGAAGGTATGGATGTGGAGGCTATGTTTGCAGCATTGACCGTTCTCGAGCGTCCACTGTCTGATGTCGGAGTGGCGTTAGTAGTGGGTGTCGTTGCCGAAGGTCCGACAGGAGATGCTGTTGGGGACGCATTTGACGATGCGATACTCGCGCTCGTGCTCGTAACTGTCGCCGGCTTGTCACAAGAGCCAGCCGAGAAGCTCGAATACACGGCCAGGATATCATTTAACTCGTTGACGAAAGACTTGGAGTCAGAGCCTATTTCTTTAGGGCAGTTTGTCGCCATAGCCACGAGCTTCGTGCTCTCGCCCGAGAAGTACGAGTACAGCTCGTTGTTGAATTTAGTATATGCTGGGGCCTGATCCTTCTGTATAGCTGTTGCTATCGCGCATAAGTCCGCTAAAGTCGAGCTGGGTAGGTAGTTCGCGCTATTGCTGGACAGCGCGCTCTCGAGCTTCGCATTCGGTGTTGGCATAGAAGTAACCCATGACCGGACAGATGATGTGCATTCCTGATTGCCAGTTTCTGTTGCCGCCAGCTTGATGTTACCGATTGGAGTCCTGCGAGCTAGCATAGGCGCCATCTGAGCGGAAGCACAGGTAGTGAATGCTGTAAGGATGAGGCCATATTGGGTATACATGTTGACCCTAATTATTACTCGAATCTGCGGCTGGTAGGAATAGCTGACTCCTCAACCGTGGCCTCGTGCGATACATGAATGATGGATATTGGCGCCTGATGTACCTTACTATGAACCGTGGCCGAGAGGATTCGGTGCCTTCGGGCGTCGCCTCGGGGCATCCTGTCGTTATATACAAATTTGCTTACCCCTGTTAAAGGATGTATTTCACTCGCGACAGGATGCTAAGGACCGTACCATCTCCACACGCTAGCTGGTGTGAGAGTGATGCTGTGTTGGGCATATTGCTTTCAGGGGTGTTGACACTGCCTACAGGGGCAAGTGGATCCTCTTCGAATTTCTTAGACCACGACGGTTTACCGTTCACCACGCCAACAAGTCGACATTTGAGAAGAACCTCGAGGCTGCGCATTAGGAATTCCGCTGCAGGGGCAGCTTAGAGGGGCTGTATATGCATTAGTATAGCAATGAGCTGTACGAATGAGGCGTGAGGGACGGCCAAATGCAAAATAGCCAGGGATAATGGAATGCGCACTGACAGTGGGTGACTTCGGGATACTGTAGCAGCATAAGTCCCAAGAGTCTATTCCGGATGAGCTAGCCAGAAACGGTGCTTAGTTGAGCAGCTAAGGATCCATACCACTGGGATGCTTAGCACATGTACGATACCCTTCTAGACTCTCTGCCGAAATGAGAGCACTATCTCGGTCCCTCGTTGGCTAATGTTGTTGTGTTTGAAACTAACTAATAACAAGTCATTAAGCGAACAGCTGCAGATAGATCCCCTATTTTGCCTATGTAGAATATTCCGACTTAGCTAAACCTAAGCGTGATTTACATAGCCGCTTATGACGTATGGGGCTGACATACGGCACAATCGTCATTGTTGTTGGTTGGATATGTTGATCAGTAGATCGATCAACGCCGCAAAATGAAGAAAATAGAACGTGGAGGATCTGAACCACGATCAGTGCTATAATTAGTAATTAGATCCTAGAAATCCAATTACTAGCAGCAACTCCACACTCAACTCGATGCTTATTAGATTATGTCAGCCGGCCACTAAAGAACCGAGATCGCCAACGCTTGTTGAACCACATGTCTTGTAGGTAATTCACTGTGCTATAAAGGCTTTTGACTCTTGTGTAAACAAGTACATTTATGTAACCTAGTCGAGTATAAGCTTAAGCTGGTGCTACAGTCACGGCACACTGCACATCTAGCGTGTTCTCACCATTAACAAAGTGCTCATGATAACTTGGCGGTGTTGTCTGCATTGCTGACCGTGTAAAAGGAAATCTACCAGTCCTTTCACAGGAGCAAATAGCATAAGCCACTCCCTAATCCCCCAGACTCCTATATTAATATCTGGAAAGCTCGAGACTCTCGCCTTCTAGAAGGCTATAATATCAGCCAAAGTGATACTCACTTAGATTATGGGTGTCAGTATTATAAGCAGCAGCTTGCTACCGCGTAAGAAAATAATAATATTGATCATAGCATCAGGTGAAAGGCAACACTCAAAAAATGTGTAATCGTATTCTCTAGGTCCTTCATAATTTTATTAGGCTCGAGCTACGCGTGATTCTCAATTAGATACTGTAGCTCCCAGATCTTTGTGCGTTGTTGCTTGGTCACAAAGATCACCAACAATTGATTGTTTCTGTGGACTCAGAAAATTCATAGCCTCGTCATAATTCTACCCAGTACAAAGAATTACCAGCCGTGTAGTTCCTAGAAGGGTCCGTTCAGCAACTATTCCTTTTATCTCCCTCCTCACGGCTCCATACGCTGGGATAAATTAGTCGTTGCAGACTTCTGCCCCTTCCATATACCGACCGCATGTGTTATCGCTAACAGTTTGCCTCCCAGATTCCGAGTCCGCTTGCCAAATTTGATACACATATTCAGAAATCCCCCAACATGTCCGCCGATTACTATGTCATGGAAAGCCCCCGGCCTATGAGCCCGATTCGTTATGTTGCACCAGCAGAACTGCCAGACACCTACGACTTCGCCGAATGGGACAGTTTCCGAGCAGAGCATCACAGGTCAGAAAACTTTACTAGCAGCATACTAATTCGTCTACCAGAGCTAGTCCGCAAGTTGCCTGTCTTGATACTATGCTTCGCAGAAGAACCCTGGGCCGCCAACGACCGACTCATCACCGACCTTTGGCTAATGTTAATGAGTGGTAAGATCATATACTTCGCTCCAGGGTACTATAGGGAGCTCGCAAGCTTCTGGATGAAGGGACTGGCAATCAAGGCCCAAGGACCGAACCCGGCTGCGCTATACAAGAAAATTGCTACACAGTCTGCTCCGTTCATCGCGAGACTAGATCCATCTCCCTTCGACCCGCCCCCTAGAAGACATGATAGGGAGAATGAGATCGCGATACGTTTATATAATTTTATGTGCCATGAACATAGTATTTTGGAGGAGAAAGGAGTAATCAGAAGTACTGGAAAGTTCATGCTGCCCACGAACGGGCACGGCCAGCACGACGAAAATAAGCCATTCTACAACCCATACACCGAGCCTGCATCAACTATACTCCCGAGCCAGGGTCCTCCGATCGATAGCTTCAACCCTACCCACAAGTTGCCAAAGCCAATAGTTCCTTACAACCCCCAAGTGGAGGCAATGAAAGATAGGCTTCAGAAGGCACAAGAAAACGGTAAGCCGATAGAACAGTTTGAATGGGAGTACAACAATATCAAGAGGTTAGCCAGAGAATTAATGGAGATGAGGCCGCCTGGTATAGACCTGAAGAGACTTTCCTTTCCCTTCAACTAGGTCATAGGGGTTGTCAAGCCCGCCAGATCTGGTAAGTAACTACCGTCTCCTTAGTAATGATGCTAGTGCTGATATAGGGAACCTTATCGGAACATTCTAATGTCCATCAACCCAAGTGGGATTTTCTGTCTGTTTACTCCCAGTAGAGCAACTAGTCATGAATCTTTACATAATCTTCTAGAATAACACTAGATAGCGTCAAGTAAATGACGAAATTCGTGTCGTGCAATACCATTATTTTAATTTGTTCTTCGTGAATGAAGATGAGATCTAGTTACGATTCTTAGGTATCCGACTAACTTGGGGAGCGGGATGATTAGGTCAAATTATCTTGAACTGAGTCTACCCTTTGATCCTACACGAGTCTTCTCGAATGATATGAATATGTAGATCCCCATATAACAGTAATAGGAGCCTCTGTCAAGTGTAAGCACCACGCTACTCGCATTTGCCTTTATGCCGACTGCTTGATTATCTCTCAAAAGTATCTTAGATTCTAAGATAAAATGCGATAGTAAGAAAGTGATAATGCACCCCCTGTAATTTACCTAGTAACAGATTTGCCTTCCTTTTCTGCTCTTTTTGCAAGCCTGTGATCTCCTTGGGCCATCAGTACCTTGAACATCACAATAATATCTCACGTACAAGCATGCGGTAGAGCAAGTCACCGATGCTATTGATCCTTTGAGGCAACGTAAATAGATTGTTGTTATTAGTGGCTGATTAGTGTGGCACAAAGCTAAAGCTGTTGAGCCGCATGAGGCTTAAACACCATGAACAGTGGCTGGGCAAAGCTATTACCTCCTAGACGCGAAGGCACCCAACTGACAGTACAACCGTTCTGCATATAGAAACATATCCGTGCCTATGTCAATCAAGCTATATGATCTCAATAGGTAAGCCTCGTAGTAGATTGTAGAATGAAGAAGTGCTTCACATTGGCGGTCCCGAGCGTAGATTGAGGCACATCGTGGCCCTCGACACTCGTAAACAGACTACAGAATTCTCTAGGTAGAGCTGCCAGAGTAATATGTGGCTATTGATTGATTTTCCGTATTGCAATGGCAATTGTGACATCAGCAAAGCTGAATGTTGCGCAATCTCTGCTAGTTCTATTGGTGTATATCAATTGAAGGGTTTAGGTTTGGCGAATTGGCATTGTTTATCACTGAATGTAACGACCGGCGGTAAGAGGCAGCGATCAAGGAGAGACTCTCACATGCTTCCATAATCGGCGTGGAAATCGTTGATCTGGAGCACAAGATAGAGGAAGACTCGATTGAAGCAAAAAGCCCTGGAAATCCAGGAGTTTAAGCTCAAGTTCACCTACAATAAAATGTGCTCGTGGTACAATTAATTTATGAAGAGAAAAGAAAAGAGACTTTCAAAAGTTTGGAGATCCGCTTCTAAATAATAAAAGTTGACGTGCTGTGCATACCTGGTCAAAGCGTCATGGTCAAAGCTTTCATTCATCGGGAACCGGTCACCTGACATGATATTATGTATTTACGTAGCCAGCTGGTAAGCAAGTAACCGGGAGGGCCAATCACAGGAAGCGTGATATAATCGAATACTCGCAATTAAGCGCACTAGCGCCACCCAAAGCGAAAGCAACCTTCGATAATAGACGTCAACATCTTGCGAGAACGAAGGTCCCTCTTCAATTGGCCGCCACCCGCCTTTTCGAGTGTCCTCCCTCCCTCACCTATACCCTAATTCCGTCGGGACGACACGATGCTGCGACAATCTCTAGCTCGTTCGGCTTGGCGGACTGGCAGGCAGGCCGCCAATGTCTCGAGAGCCTTTTCTGCGACGTCACGACGTCCGGCAGAGGTTGAGCTTACCGTTGGTACGTCTTCGCCACTCAATTGGATTCATGGTAGCCAGGCTGGTTGCTGACGATAATACAGATGGAAAGAAAGTGTCTATTGAAGGTATAGAGCGGCCACCCGTCTTTGCTCGTTAGGCCCAGTGCTAACCAGTCCCCAGCTGGATCAGCATTAATCCAGGCGTGCGAGAAGGCCGGTTCTACTGTACCTAGGCAAGTCTATCCAGTATTCACAAGCTCACGAGACTTCTATGCTGACGTTCTACAGATATTGTTACCATGAGTACGACCGCCCGCTACCTCGTCCGCTCCACCCGAAAATACCCTCTTTGCTGACAGATGGGACAGGAAGTTGATGATTGCCGGTAATTGCCGTATGTGCTTAGTCGAAGTCGAACGCGCACCGAAACCCGTTGCCTCCTGCGCATGGCCCGTACAGCCTGGTATGGTGGTCAAGACGAATTCGCCACTTACACATAAAGCCCGCGAGGGAGTGATGGAGTTCCTTTTAGCAAACCACCCTCTAGACTGCCCTATCTGTGATCAGGGTGGTGAATGCGATCTGCAGGATCAGTCGATGAGATACGGTGCGGATAGAGGACGATTCCACGAAATCGGTGGCAAGCGTGGGGTGGAAGACAAGAACATTGGGCCGCTAATCAAGACCTCGATGAACCGATGTATCCACTGCACGAGATGTATTCGGTTCGCGAACGATATTGCTGGTGCTCCCGAGATGGGTTCCTACGGCCGAGGAAACGATATCCAGATCGGCACATACCTGGAACAAAATCTGGACTCGGAAATGTCGGGCAACGTCATTGATCTTTGCCCTGTTGGAGCCCTTACGTCAAAGCCATATGCCTTCCGGGCCCGTCCTTGGGAACTGAAGAAGACAGAATCGATAGACGTGCTTGATGGCTTAGGATCAGCCATCCGCGTGGACTCTCGGGGCCTGGAAGTGATGCGAGTTCTGCCTCGACTCAACGACGATGTTAACGAGGAATGGATCAACGATAAGACTCGGTTTGCATGTGATGGCCTGAAGACGCAGCGCTTGACTATGCCACTCGTAAGACGGGAAGGCAAATTCGAGCCAGCTTCTTGGGAGCAGGCGTTAACGGAGATTGCGGCAGCCTACCAACAAATAGCACCCAAGGCCAACGAGTTCAAGGCCATTGCCGGTGAGCTCACGGAGCTTGAGTCGATGGTTGCTTTGAAAGACCTGGCCAACAAGCTTGGATCTGACAACCTAGCCCTCGATATGCCCTCTGGAGACAAGCCTCTTGCTCACGGTATTGATGTTCGATCTAATTATCTCTTTAACTCCAAGATCTGGGCCGTTGAGGATGCCGATTGCATACTTCTTGTCGGTACCAACCCAAGACATGAGGCTGCCGGTTTGAACGCTCGCATTCGAAAGCAATGGCTAAGATCGGATCTGGAGATTGGCGTTGTCGGTGAATCATGGGACTCGACGTTTGAGTTTGAGCATCTCGGTACCGATCTTGCGGCCCTCAAGAAGGCACTGGCTGGTCCCTTCGGCAAGCTCCTTCAATCGGCTAAGAAGCCCATGATTATCGTCGGCTCAGGTGTGACGGAACACCCTGACGCTAAGGCTTACTATGAGCTTATCGGTAGCTTCGTTGAGAAGAACGCCGCAAACTTCCTGACTGAGGAGCATAACGGATTCAACATCCTGCAAAGAGCAGCCTCGAGAGCAGGTGCTTTCGAGGTTGGCTTTACGACGCCTTCGCCCGCTGTTGCTGAAACAAAACCTAAGTTCATCTGGCTGCTTGGTGCCGATGAAATTGACGATGCCGATATCCCCAAGGATGCCTTTGTCGTTTACCAAGGCCACCACGGTGATCGTGGTGCCCAGATCGCCGACGTAATCTTACCCGGCGCCGCCTATACCGAAAAGGCCGGTACCTATGTCAACACTGAGGGCCGTGTACAGATGACGCGTGCTGCCACATCATTACCTGGCGCTGCCCGAACTGACTGGAAGATCATCCGAGCAGTCAGTGAGTTCCTGGGAGCACCTTTACCATACGACGACGTGGCCATGTTGCGAGACAGGATGGTCGAGATCAGCCCGGCGCTCGCTTCCTACGACATTGTCGAGCCGACATCGCTCAAGAGCTTGAGCAAGGTGCAGTTGGTAGACCAGAACAAGGGCTTCAAGCCGACCGGCGAGCCGCTGAAGAAGGTTATAGAAGATTTCTACTTTACAGACGTTATATCAAGAAGGTGAGTCTCAGATTCCCCGTTTTACTTTAAGGAGCAAGACCATGCTAACAGTCCGTGCAGCTCGCCAACAATGGCAAGGTGTTCAGCCGCTAAGGCGACAGGCAATCCCGATAACAATCTGATGGCTCCTGGAATGACCAATGAGAGGCCCATGGGCCAAGTAGCGTACGGCTCATGATGATCAATACGGGTGTCGTTGGAGTTAGGTTGCAAGCCGCGAGATATAGATTCGGAAGACTCGGATCAGATAAAGCAAGAAAGAGAGCAGCATAGTATCTATTAAACTGTGCTGTGCTGTGTGTGGGGTTGGGATCTTCGTTTTTCTCCCTTTTGTTCAACGGTTGCACATGCATCACTCACAAATGTACATATAGCTAGCACACAGGATCAGCGGAGTAGTCGAGAAAGTACATAAAAAAAAGCGCCCAGAACAACATCTTTCCGTTTTTCATCAATGGTGAACATGTCTATCTATCTATACACGTAGTTTGAACGAGTCCTGCTTGGGGCGCCAACTTCGTGATGAGGTGTACAGTACACGAGTTAATCGACTAACTAGCTTGCCGTCCAACGCCGGCACTCGTCAGCCTCGCTATCCCGCTTTCCGCACGCCGATATTGTGGTTTTGCCTAGCACGGTGGGTAAGGTAGGCAGATCAACGATGTCTAATTCCCGCGACGGATCCCCTTGGAACCGGCTAGCTGGCTAGCTAGGTCCACTCGTACACGTCTAATGACTCAACTCACCGAAACCTGTGTCTAATAATCTCGCAATATGTATATGTGTATGCCTACAATAACTGAGGAAGTCCAGGTTGAAGCAGGAGGTGTGTATCTCACGGATTCTTGCTTTCTAGGTCAAATTGCCCAAGATACTCAATGTGCTCACACAATCCTTCAACCACCAATCCTGAATTATCACCAAATGCTGCTGGGTAGACACACACACACACACACGCGCGCGCGCGCGCGCGTGCGCGTGCGTATGTATGGATATATATATATATATATATATATAGAGGTGTACCTCAACCTGCACTCAAGCAGGTCCTTCTCGATATCGTCTTGTAAGACCCTTCATGAGTCTGCTTACAGATTATTCTCAACATATAGATACCTACGTACAACCCTTCAACTCCCGAGCACTCGCCGTCGCCTGGGCCAGTTCCATATGTATAATGCTAAGCATCCATGATGTCAGAGAAGGTAAGTAGCCATGTATGTAGTTCGTCTACTCCCGAGATATCAGATGCAGGGCCCCTGTCCAGGTGGGTCGTAGTCCAAGCTACCTATGCAACCTACCTCCCTAATATTGGAGACCTGGTTATCAGATCGTGAGCCGCTCACCACCGGTGTGGAGCGAACCAACCGGGGACATAGTAGACATCGATCAGATAAAGAGGCTCTCGCCGGCACATACGGACGGGGACTCATCTATCGGCTTCGTCATCCCAACTTATCAACTACACCTGAGCATACGGGAGATAGCGAATACCAAGATGACAGCCATAATTCACAGTAGGTATTAACGAATGATCATAAATAAGTAAACTCTTCATAGTACAAGCAGAAGCATATGTAAGACTTCCCTCCATAGAACAAAACAAAGTAGTAACATTCTCGGCTTTTCCGTTCAGTGTCTGATTTAACCTCTACCAGTCTCCGATTTTGTGATTTTCTTGCAACCCTCTACAAACCTGAATCCTTGATTCCCAACACAAAGCATCTATCCTCTGAAGAATGTCCGCCTCCGGCTGAGATCGAGAAAACTATCGATGCGACTATATTAGAATGGTGGGGTTGGCCAGTTATTTGATTTTTGGATTGGCCCGAGGCTCGTCCACAATCCAATCCAAGGTAGGGTGGTCTGATTTGGAATTAGGAGAGGGTGGCGAATGAATGCCCCGAGAGGTTCTGATTCCATATCGCAAAATCCATAACCATGATGTGTCCAAGGCACCCGAGCAAGGCAGTAGCCTGCTGGGCGTAGGATGACGTAGACTTATGATTCTGTAAATTCTGTGCTCAAGATGATGTTTTCCGAGAGACTTTTCATATGTGAAATCGGCCTGCATAAAGAACCGAATTGAAATCTGTCAGGAGCCTCCGGTCGACCGAAAGCAGGCTATTAGGGCGAAAGAAAAGAAACGCGAAAAAGCAAACCGAGACGCCAAATCGACATATAACCGTATCAGGGCCTCTAAAATGAACAAGCGACAGTAGATACCGGATTGTCCATCAAATGAATACGATGTCTGGTCCGAAGACGGGCAGTGCCACTATTAGTGGTAAGCACGGCCACTGTAACGAGGACCTGCAGACATCCGTCCCAGCCCGTTCCCAATACCCGGACCCGGTCGAGTGGCAACGGCCGGATTCGTGCATAGCATCCCAACACGGGACCCGAACTTAGATCCACGAAGAGATACCATGTGCTTTCTAATGTGGACAGCGACAATCTCGCGATGCTGAGGGCTAGCGTTTGTCAGAATCCACTGAATCAAGTAGTTGCCATACTGATCACTGGCAATGTCAATGAGATGGATTCGGGGACAGTCCCTGCGGCCCTCACAGACACGGTCAAGATAACGGGTCAGAAACTCAGCGCCGCCAATCTTCAGGCATTTCTCAACTACCTTGGAGGCGTACTGGTCCTTGCTATATTCCCACGCATAGCGAATGACATGATCAATTGCTCGGCTTCGGTCGGCTGGTGCACCATGTTCGCAGATGTGCTGGATACACCAATTTCCAAACTGACCATGCGAAACAATGTTAATGTTGGCAAGGACCTCCTCGATACACGGGCGCTAAGGAACGGTTAGCTTAGCCATTCAGGTGCTTGTGATCTTAATGCAATACGTACCTTGTCCTCTTCGAGGCAATTCTCGAAAATGTTCTGAACTACAAGACTACCAGTCTCTCCAAGAGCGACCTCATGCCACATGCCGCGAAGGGCATCATTGACGTACTTCATGATCTGAGGCGGGGACTTAGTCCATCTCAACTCGAAAAGCTTCTGCCAGACATGGCATGCGTATCTATGAATCACCGTCTTAGGAATTTGTCGAAGAAGCTCATGGACCATGATGGCTTTATAGTCTTCTGGAACCGAGTCAAAGGCCTTCTGGACGACATGGCATCCAAAAGGGTCCATGGAAAGTTCAAGTGTGCAGCCTCTGATGGCTTCGGCAATCTTGATCACCTGCTCGGGTGTTCCATGCTCAAAGCATCTCTGCACCAAGAAGTTTCCGAAACGGTTGATCATCAAAGAATAGGCCTGGGCAATGATGGCTTCCACTATGTCGTACTTTTGATCGGGCGTGCCGACCTTGAGCTTCTGTTGCAAAAATATGGAGGCCTGTTGATCGTTATTGCAAACGATTTTGTCGACAATGTATCTCCAATTGCAATTGACATTTCGTTCGAGTAGACGCCGATAATTCAGCGGTTCAGTGGTTGGTAGATAGGTCTGGCCTTCGGGCGTAACTTGCTACGACACAACACATGTTAATAACAACATTCAACAGGGAATGGGTCTGACAGCTTACCTCAGACTTCCATGGCGCGCCTCCCGAGGCCGAGGTGAACTCGCTGGCCAGTGGAGAAAGCGGCGTGCCAATAGGCGGTGGCTGATAGTTTGAATACATTCCTGCACCAACTGGAGACTGAGATGGGCCTGGAATGCCGGGGCCAGGTTCATACTGGCTATTGCCATAGCCGTAACCACCCCCAAATGAAGCCTGGGCGCCAAAGGCCGGTGTTCCAAGACGGCTGTCGAATCTGTTGTTCCTTCGATTGTTTGCCGGTCTGATAGTCAAGTCATAATCCGGGGTCAAACGGTCTCCGCGGTAATTGCCGGAAACTGAAGGTTCATACCCCATGTTGGGCTCCATGTACCCCTGATTGCCACCACGCGCACCCCATGGTGCGTTGTGAGACGGCTCAGGTGCCGGAAAGCTACCATGTGCAAATGCACCCTGGTTTTGCTTGTTTCCTCCCCAGATAGTGCGCGAGCGATTGAAGCCCGTGGCTGACAACGCATCACTTGTATCGGATCTCGAGTCATCATAAGCGGCCCAAGAAGTTACCCCTTCTCTACCAATGGCCTGGGGGCCGGTGTTGAGCGAAGGGATTCCGGGGATACGAGAAGCATTGGGGGCAGCCTGAACACCAGAAGGAAACTCGGCGTCTAACGGGGAGCTGCTCATATTGTGTTCTAGACCGGTACGGGTCGGGCGAGTTTGGGCAATCTCACTGTCAAGACGCGAGATCTTGTTCTGAGCTTCGGCTAGCTCCAGCTTGAGGCGGAGTACCTCCTCAGTGCTAGGGTTGCCATCGTTCAAGGCTGCACTGGCTGGGCGAGTGGCCGGGGCGGTGCCGTTGAACATGTCGTTGGCAGGGGTAATGGGCACCGAGTTGCTGGAAGAGGCATGCTCCAGGGTAGGATGATACATGTTGCTTTCTTCGGAGACCTTGAAGGCATCGCCTTGCCTATAAAGCACAGACTGGTGTTGATTAAGAGTCGCCAGCAACTTATCAACGGGGTTCGAATCGGAAGAGCCAGAAGGGCCCGATGACTCGTGAGTAAGCTTCATCTTCTTGTCACTGTCAGCCTAGGAGGCACAGATAAAGAAGAAGTTTTTTTTCTAAGAAGTAGAGCAATCACATACCTTAGGACAGCTCTGGTTGACCAGAGAAGAAGCCGAGAGGGCAGTGACCGACTTCTTCAGAGACGGAGGGCCTTCCGAGTCCTGTAGCTAATGGTCAGCATTGATTCATCCGGTCGTGTCAGAGGCAATCAAGGTGTAATTAGCAAGTCATGTCGCGTGACACTACCCAATCATCTCCGTCACAATACAAAGCATCTTCATCTAGTACAGCTTTGACATGACATACAAATCGCAGCAAATGCGGGAGGAGATCACTTACATTGGCAGTAGAGGGATCCTCCCTGCTAACCTTGATGTTCTCCTCCATCGAGGTACCCTTGGTGGCAGGAGTACGACGCAAGGTAGGGGAGCCGGTCGAGGGAGCCGGAGCAGTAGACATCATTTCTTCGTCGGCTAGTTGTCGAAGGAAATTCGTTGTTGACAGTGGTTTTGTTTTCGATGAACCTATAAGTCCTTCTAACAAAAGTGACAAATGGCAGAGATGCCTGGATAGCAAAAAGTTTAGATCGTACAGAATTGGAAAAGAGGTTGGGGGTTGGGAGAGGGAGGTGGAGATGGAGATGGTAGTGAGATGCGAAAGACAGAAAAGATAACACAGAAGATGGACCAGGAGGTAGATGAGAAGGGTTCCGACGACCAGATTCAGAAGTGAGGATTTTAGTAGGTGCGAGCAGGCTCGTAAGTTAATGCCTACCGAGATAGAATGGGACGAAAGAGAAAGTGCTAAGCATAAGGTTGCTTAGGGTTGGGCAGTTACCTACCTAGATCGCTGAGGGAGTGCTGGAAGCAACACTATTCCAGAGCAACAGCGTATTTGATGTTATCTCTACAAAGGCGGGTATTGATCAGATGCGCACGTCTGCAGCTAGTTGCCTATATGTGAATCAGAACGGAAAAAAAAAATATTAAATCAGGTACCACTCGGTGCAGGTGAATCAGTGGTGTCAGTGTCGACCAGAACTGCAGACAGGATGAAGGCAAGCTGGAGTTCTGTAACGAAAATCGAAAATCGAACGAGATTGTTTGGAGACAAGGGGATTTTGGATGAAATACCTCCACCGGGTTGAGAGTGTTGGCGTAGTTGCCTTGGTTGATGGCGATGTGTGTAATGACTGAAGATTGTGTGCAAGTGAAGAGGTGAGGTCAAGAGGGGACTTGAGGGAACTTGAACAACACCTTCACTCTTCAACAACAATGGGATGAAACAGGGAAGCACCACGTGGTAAAGCCGGGATGGGATGAAATCGAATGGAAATTGTCTAGGCATGAGATCAAGCAGCAAAAATCACCGAAGGAAGGTACCATTCTATATCAAATAAACAGATCAAGCCAGCCCAACTAGATGAAGTCGTGGCTTCCTCCCTTGAATATTAAGTATGCATACTTGTGTGTATACTTGTATGTATACTTGCTTGTTGTTAGGTTCAGACGTTGGCTCCAATGATTTTCCACGTCGCACAGGAACCATCTTGCTGTACTACCAATTACGATATAGGATTCTTGTGAGTCCGCATTTGGAAGTGAATTCTGCTTCTCTAACCAACACAACTATTAGCATCATGATCGGTAGATATGTGAATATGTATAAGGCTATTTTGTTTGTAGGTCACATAATCCTTCACATAATCCTACATACCCAAAGAGATGTTGAGCCATCAGGACCTCAACCCGCAACTACCTTATGACAAGTGATCAGCCTTTATGATCCTTCATGGTAGTAAATATATATATATATATATATATGATGGTATATATAGGAGGATCACTCCAAAGCTTTGCATCATCTATGCAATGTTCTTTGGAGTTTCCAGGAGTCTGCAAAGTGGGCATGTCACAATAGGCAAAGAGTTGACGATCGATATGGGCCAACTGTAGCCCTCTTCAGCTTCTATGTCGGGTTTGGCATCTCGAATTTGCCAGACACAGCCCGTATTGGACATCGAGGCAGCCATTTCCTGGGAATGTTTGACTGTCTATCAAGGGGAACTCATGACGCGGGTGGGTATATGGGGAGATTCGAGTATATCTGGAGCTATTTGTTCGAGGCAGGCCGCCCTGCTCGTTTGGCTTTATATTGACACAACGATGCTTTGTATATACATGGAGGCTATAGAAACTGTACACATTTATATAGGAGTCTGTTTTTTCTCTCGTCTCACTACGTGTATAGTTAGTATAAGCTCGCAACAAGAGGAAACAAGACTTACCCTCTGGCAGGCTTGGTCTTGGAGGGCCCTTCATCTTCTTTGGTGGCCCTTTCCCACGTGCTTTCACCCTGTACTAAAGTCAGCCTCGAATCTAGTGGCGTTGATAGAGAGGAATCGGCATACGCTGCAAGGTGTTCAATCCTATCATCTTCACGTTCATTGATGCTCTCCAGTTGCAGGACCTTGAAATCATTCGCTAATTTGTTGATTGTCGGGCCCCTCGGCGGATAGTATTTTGCTAGCGAAGGTCCTCTTAACCGCTGTTTCAGGATCACGTTGCCCATTCGTATTCCATCGGGATTGTACGTCGTCGAGAAGATCTCGCATTGAGCCTGGATCATCGGGTTAGCTTGCTCGCAGAGAAGCTGGACATGGGAGGAATCTAACCTTCATAAGGTTTAGGAGCCTTTCGCGAGTGACGGCCATGTTGACTGGCTGGGCGGCGAGCCTTGCTGTCCAAATTCGCAATTTATGGAAATTGACGTTGGCGTTTGACGTTGGCGAAGCCTTGCGCGGGAAAAAGTAGTGGGTCCCCAGTTGTCTGATTGACAGCCCTGAAGGACCTGTGGGGCGACAAACTTGGCTCGATAAGGATTTCAGACAGTGCAAATGCGACATTCGATTACTGCCCTGCGGAACTCACCTTCAACCATCGAACGTGTAATTCTTAGTAATTCTGTAGAACATTCTTTGTTTCTCCCCATTAGCATAGGCATTGCCCTTTTAATAGCCGACTGCGATACGGATATATTTATAAATCATCTTTCATGAAATATAAAGTATACCTGCCATAATGTCAAAACGCTCGTTCGCAGAATTTGACAATAGGGGAGGGACGCCAGTGTCTCAAATACTTGAGCATGCAGATGAGCTACTGAGGGCTGCGCAAGCCTTGAAGCACGATCTCGATGCATTCCGTGGAGCTCAGGCACTAGATGGGAACATCCTCGCAGTTCTCGGTGACCATAACAAGAGAATATCATCTGTGATACAGTCACTTATTCAAGACGAAGTGAGACCAGCAACGTTCAGCCAACTTTACTTTTGCAGCCGACTTACACATTCATAGGCAAACGGTGCAGGTCAACATGAAATTGGATCTCACAAAACTCGGAAACTTGATGGTCCAGGCGAACCTTCAGTTACTGTGCCTCCAGCACTATCTATCCCACACCCTGCTTCTCTGACAAGATGGACGCCTCAAGACATACCAGGCTCTAGCCTACCACCGTTGCCTCCTGTACTGAATCCTGTTCTTGAGCAGGCAGCGTTGACCCACGCTGGAATGACTGCGAAAGCTACGGATATGAACTATGAACAGCTCGAGTGGATTGGAGATGCCTATATCTATCTCATGTCTTCGGCCTTCATCTTCCAGACCTTCCCAGACTTTTCGGCAGGACGGTGTTCCCAGCTGCGAGAGAGGCTTGTCAAAAACGAGACCCTCTCCAATTACACCGTTCATTACGGGATAAATAAGCGCACGCGCTTCCCCGCCGAATTTGATCTTCATAGCGAGGCAGGACATCCAGCAAAGGAGAAGGTAAAGAAGAAGGCGTTGGGTGATGTCTTTGAGTCATACGTCGCAGCGGCAATCATGGGGGATTCCGATGGGCTGTCGCGTGTCTCGGCCTGGCTGAAGTCCCTCTGGAGCAGGACACTTGCACAAGAGATTCGGCGCGAGTATCAAAAACCGCCCAAAGTGGTACGCGACGATACAAAGACTGAGAGCAATGCCAACGATCAAAAGCCAGAGCCCCAAGATTTGAATCCCAAAGTCCAACTAAGCCGGACCATCGGTACACACGGGGTTAAGATCTCATACAATGATCTGGGTCAACCCAAAAAGGAGAGGCATTCGAGGCTTCCATGGTACACTGTGGGTGTATTTCTTGACGGACTCGGGGAGAGCAACCTTCAGCTAGGCTTTGGAAGTGGCTTCTCGAAAAAGGAAGCCGGAGCAAAGGCAGCGCAAAGAGCGCTAGACAATCATAAGTTGATGAAGCAGTTGCAGAAGAAGAAGGAAGCCTCCCAAGCCGCCCAGGCTGCCCAAGCCGCCCAAGCAGTACCAATCAAACAGGAGTACGACGACTGGTCTTAGCTGAGTAGCGTGAACTCAGTAGTATCTAATGTACGGATTATTCTGTGTGTCAGCGCTAGATGTGTATAATGCGCCCATACTACCAAGTATAAATAGAGAAATCTCATATATACAGCATTAAGATATTCCCCAGCTCAAGTACTAGCGAATCTCGTTCCTGATGTAGATGCTAGCGACCTACCATCTATGCAGGGTTTACGATACTACGGCTGCCGGCTTGTGTTAAATTACTTTCTACCGTGTAAGTAAGTATGTAGAAACTTTCGGGCTAAGTATGACTTGCACATATGTATGTAGAGAGGTGGAACACACAGCTGAGACAACGAATTATCAACCTCTTTGAATCAATAACGGTTCCAACCTAGTCTTCACGTGCGTCCCTCGGAACAGACGCAAGGGGGGATGGGGGCTAGGGGGCGCCATGAAGAGGAGAGACCCCACAACCACCACTGTTGGATCCACGGGGTAGTGACGCAAATGGTTAGGGATTACGCGAGTCAGACAGCGCTACCCCTGCACCGCCAAGCACTCTGCGCCGAGGCAACACCAACGACAGAGGGCCGAGTTGCTGGCAGCCCACTCTCTGATGGACATGAGCTGCTTTCTAGCCCAAATGCCAAATGACCGCTTATCGGTTTCGACGGGAAATAACAGACCTATCTGATGGCCCAATGTTCGCGCAATACTTCCCTTGAGTTTTGATACGTCGACTTTTCTTAGATCTCTTGTAATACTTAGTTATACATATTTACTTTCTCTATTCTGTTAGCCGTCGAATAGCGTGTTGCGTGTTCGTGTGAACCTGTGCTACCTTTTCTCTCTCGCAGCCGAGACATTAGGCGGCAAATTCCCTTTCCTTTTCGACACCCAGCCTTCCCGAGCGCTCGCGATAACAAGTTCGATTCCGATTGTTTGATACCCCTTCTCGCTTCTCAAGTGCCGAATTCGTCGATTGCGTCGTAGAATACAACCTCCAAGGATAGGGGTAGATAAGAAGAGAAAGTGACCGCAAGGCGAGACGACGTTTGCGCGTATAAACCTACACATACCTACGGACGGACAGAAAGACAGATGATAGTCCCACCATGGCAGACTCAGTTGGTACGTCTCCAACACCATTCCCTTCCATTCCAGCGCCGCAGCAAGCGCCCCGAAGCAGCGCTCGCTAGCCGAACAAGCCCAGCCAGCCAACCCAAGCCCCTCTCCCTTACGTACCATAACCTCTACGCATAGGCTAACAGGCCATTGTGCTCAACCAGACCGCGTGTTCGTGCACGCGCTCAACACCGTGAAGAAGATCCCGAAGACGGGGGCGTCGCGGCCGCCGCCGGCGGACCGCCTGCGCCTGTACGGCCTGTACAAGCAGGCGATGGAGGGCGACGTCGACGGCGTCATGGAGCGCCCGCAGGCGATGCCGGGCGTCGACGCCGACGAGCTGGTGCGCGAGCGCGATAAGTGGGACGCGTGGAATGCGCAGAGCGGGCTCAGCCGCACCGAGGCTAAGAGGCGGTACATCGAGGCGCTGATCGAGACTATGCATCGCTATGCTACTACGCCGTGAGTCTCTTGTTCTCATATGTTTTCGCCTGTCAAATTGCATTATTAAGGGGAAGAGGGTGGGAGAAGGTTGGGTTGGAAGTGTCGGTGATGGATAGGGGTATGTAAGGGTCTGATAGACTAATAATTGTGGTTATAGGGATGCGAGCGAGTTAGTCTCCGAGCTCGAGTTCGTCTGGAACCAGATCAAGAATAATAGCCCCTCGTCGTCGAATGCGTCGCCGAAGGATGCCGCCGCCTCCACGGGAGTGCGCCGGTTTCACCAACCAATGAGCGGGACGGAGGGGCCTATGAAAATACTTAGTCCGATGAGCGAGGACGACGCTGCGGAGCAGGAGTACCGCGAACAGCACGAGGACGACGAAGACGAAGAGGAAGGGGCGTACGTGAAGAAAGGGGATAGATGGTCGCGGAAGGTAGAGCGGGCAATGGTCAGATTATCGGCAGAAGTCGCAGCGCTAAGGGAACAGATCACGACAGGGCGGGAATGGAGGTCGAAGAAAGAGAAGAGTTTCCCGGCGTGGTTTAACTGGCTATTTTGGGTGATCACGAAGCATCTAGCCATAGATATAGTGGCCTTGGGTATAGTACTACTGTGGATGCGGAGGCGGAAAGACAGACGACTGGAGGATCAAGTCAGGGCGATACTAAAGTTGGCACGCGAATATGCGAGAAAAGTGCTACCGTCAAGATGATGAATTTTCTGCAACTATGATTATGATCATCTGCTTGACACGAAGAGCCATGGCCGTTTCCATACCAGGATGTCTGCGCAAACCAAAAGAACAATTTCCCATCCTGATGCCTCATGGGCTATCAGAGGTACTCTGCAAACAACCAATCCCGAGGTCGACATAGACAAGAGAAGACGGATAATCAACTAAGCCTGAGGTGTCCTCAGTCCGCGAGGCGGAACTGAGAGACGAATTCCTGATGCCAACCTGGGTAGATGTGCAAGATAATAACGTTGAATCTGGGAGCATTAAGGCATAGAGAACAATGGGGATATATCGGAGGCCATCCTAAACCGCCGACGAAGAAAGCAGAAACAACCAAGCCTTAAGTCGTTACGTGTTGAACGTAAAATCGATGAATCCGAGTATGATGCGCAACGTGTCCTCAAGTATCGCAACGCAAAGCCTCGGGAATAAACAAGCATTATTCGCATGATATAGGGAAGAACCAACGGGGCAGCTTCTCTGGGGCCATTAAAGAGCATAGGGGAAAAAAAATCAAATAACGTAACGAGGCCTGTGAACATAGTGTGTTGAAATGCAGAACCGACGAAAGACCATGGTCTTATAGCGTTGTATAGCAGTCAGTCAAAAACGAGTCTCGCCAAATCTTGGTTACCACGGCTCCAGGAGAAGACAGATGTGTAGAACGTTGGTGCAAGGTCAATATGAGTCGACGGTACTTGGGTCGAGCAGAGACGAAGACCGAGAAGGAGACACACAGAGAACAACTCCTTGGTGATGACCAACTAGCAACTCGTCTAGAAGGTACTGGGTTCGACCTCCTCTGGCTCAGGAGAGCGGCGAGTGTTGAAAAGAAGAGGCACGGGCTGGATCAGGTTGACTGGAAGCCAAGCACATTTGTTCTCCATATGGGCTTCAGTGTCCGGCTTGTGGATGTTCAGCCACTCCGGGTTCTGGATAGCTCCCGTGAAGATGAAGAAGAAGTCTTCCTAGGGACCACCTTCGTACTCCTCGAGAATTGGGCAGAGGCACTTCTCACATCGGTACACTCTGGTAAAGCAGCCCTCGGCCTCACGGGGGAACCGGATGATCTTGGGGGCGCCTGGAGGACTGTTAGCACTCGGGATTTCCAAAGGAGCAGGCGAGCGGAGCTCGCGACTCACCCTTAGTGGGGACAATCATCTCCTTCAGAACCTTCAGCTTCTGGGAGAACGGACCACCCGTGGTGCGTCTGCAATCGGTGCAATGACAGACACGCTGTTCCAGTCAGTGAGATACGAGCTACGGAGCTTTGTTAAGGCTTCAACTTACATGATTGATGATCATTCCGTAAAAGTCGTAGTGGATCTGACAGAGCTAATTAGCGCATATTCTATTTGTTGCTCTGTGGTGACCGGCTGCTAGGATACTTACTCTACCACACTGGCAAGTGAGGACGAGAGTCTCCTTCATAGTCGTCAACTTGGATGTTTGAAATTCTGTCTCCTGGGTAGACGACATCTTGGCGGTTTGAACTTGTGTCACTTGAGTCAAGGTGTGATGATGCTTGAAGGGCAAAGTGTTTTGAGCCTAAATTCAGGTGCCAAGGCGGTGCAGTCAGAGTGTGATGGTACTTGAAGGTGAAAAGATGCCTGAAGTGGAAGAAAGACTTCAAGGTTGAGGTGATGGAATGATGCGTCAAGAGTATCTTGATCTATCAAATGCAGGATGGAAATCAAGGTTGGTATGATGTGTCAAGAGTATCTTGATCTATCAGATGTAGGGTGGTATATAACGTTGGGGGCAGTGTGTCAAGTGTGGGATGGTGGAAGTGAGGCTGGTGAAGAAGTAGATGTTGTGTAGGAATTCAGAGGTGGGTGTTTTAGAAAGAGTTCAGAGCAGAGTTTTTATACTGCCTTGTTGCAGTTAGTAAAAATCGTGAACTGGTTTGTTCTTGACTGACAATAGTTGACTACCCTGATCTGGCGACTGGCACCGAGAAATTTGACAATGGACCTGCCAATGCGTCCTTATTCACTGATATGAATTCGCGTGGAAGGCAGACGCGGATAATGCGTTATAATAATCATGGACCTAGCAGTATATGACTTGCCAAGTATTCAGAAGTGCACTCTTCGACTAGGAGACATTGTGACAGCTTGTATTGGCATTCACACTTAGTATACAGCAGCCCAAGTATGTCTACATGTCTTTAATGCTGCAGGTAATTGTCATATACATGTAGACTGCATAATTGGGAAGTTTAATGATGTATGCGGCATTGCGGGCGGGCGCCGGGGTCGGAGGCGGAAGGCACCGGAGAGCAAGTATGTAAATCTCGGCATTGGCGGTAGAGACCGGAGTCGGAGTCGGAAGGACCGGAGGCGGAAGGCGCTCAAGTCGGCGCGGCGCGGCGCGGCGTAGCAGGCGGGGCAGGCGGGGCAAGCGGAGGCGGGCGGAGGCCAAGTGTCGGGGCCACCTGCCAACTCGCTCCACTTAATTGGATTATGGGGCATGCATTAATGTAGCACCCAACTTCCCCAACATCCAGATCTCCCAGGTACTTGAATTCATCCATAGATTTTGTTTCTTTGATGCGTAAAGGGGCACCTGTATGCGCATGTTGTAATCCAAAGCTGAGTTTTCTGATGATATATCAACAGTTCAGACTTCCAATCAGTGCTGACAGTTAAGGTAATTCCTAGCATAGACTCGCCTGTATTAGCTAGCTAACCCTGGCAAGGTTCCACATAACTAAATAATCCATTGTCTTGTCATCAACTCGAAAAGCTCTCCCCTATTTTGGGCAGAGGACTTCGAACAGGCGGTCGATTCCCCTTTGGGCTATAATCTATGTTCGTAGGACCCAGTCAAGTTGACCCCAAAACGCGTATTTTGAGAACTTCCAACTGTTCCGCTTCGTCAGGCGACTTTCGTGCAGTCAGTATGGCAAACACGAATGTAGCGAGAACGGCGCCTCGAGGGCAGCAACAGCAGGAAGAAAATATCCCAAACCTCTCAAGTTTCTCCCCCGCTATCTTCGCGCCCGCCCAAATGGACTTTACAGCACCGCCGCCAGCTCTGCCGTTGGATCAGAACGTGCGACATGCCCAAGTCCTTACTCAGATGGATGAGCATGCACACGTCATAGAGCGAAACATACGGTACTGTGAGTAGCATCTAGAGTCAATTGCCCTTCGGACTATAATCGGAGGTTGAATCCCCTAGAATATGTCTCAAGCTCCCGATCATTGCCGAAACTACTTAGCAAGAGATGATACTGACCCCGGGTGCTATAGTGGTGAACCAGGAATGCAAGCGAATCCGTCAAGAATGCCGGCAGAAGGAAAATCAAGACCAGCGTCGCCGCAAGAGGAGACCCGGCCTTGAGAAGTCAGAGGAGAGATGGCTGCCGAGCAGCGGGATGGAGCTAGATAACATCATGTTCCAAAGGAAATACGTCCCGATGCCATTGAAGGGCCCGTACGAGGTGCCAGCCTTGGTCACATTGAATGATCCCCTGTTGGAGGAGGTTGCCGGGCTCGAGAAGAAGCTACCACGCAAGTATGCAGAGATAATGATACTGCACCTGTTTAAGACAGGAATATCACAATTGGAGGGACACGCCGGACATGTTCAGAGAGTAAAGCAAGAAAAGCATCATCAGATTATGAGTAAGAGTTCGGCAATGGCACCCGATGTGAGAGGAGTTCACCCTGCCGATAGGATGGATATCGGATGATGCTGGCGAAAATAATATGTCTAGAGTAGCTACCGCCGTGTCTTAGATTGATACAACAACTGTCAAGTTCGCTCTTTAGTTTGATCAAATTTTCTTTTATTATGTTGGGGTTTATATGGTTCTTCTAGGCGCCTGTGTCATTAACGATAGGTGATGGATCATCAGTTGAGCCAGCACGACGAATCTCCCAAGGTTTTGGTGGTGCTGTAAGCCGCCCATGGGCCGTAATTGATGGATCCTCAACGACTGTATCGGGAATCTTCCGAATCCCAGGGATTTCTTTGCCATTCACTACAAACTCGGCTATCTCCTCGAATTTCTTGGGATACGGCTCCTTGTCCGGGTCCATCGATAAGGTGTCTCTTTGAACGTAGAGCTCGGCTGCCGGCGCAGCACTCTGCCAACTAGGAACTGCAGCATCTATTGGTTGGTTTACGTTTTGCTCGAGGGCAAGTTGGCCGAGAGGGTCCCCAAGTTCCACTAATAGCCGGGCAAGTTTCCTATCTTTAGGATTGGGCTAATAGTGAATCAGCACTTGTTGATTGTCTCTTCTCACTTAAGTACACCTTCAGATAGACATTGCATCATGAGGAGAAGAGCACAGCAGCAGATTGAAAGTGATAGCAGCGAGTCTCACCTTTGTCATTACTTCCGCCGCTATCGTCTGCTCAGATACAATACTTGGTTGACGTTGATTCGTTCGATTAAGCCATTGTTTGTATTCATCGGCAATAATTTTTATTTTAGTTTGTTGCTCGAATCTCTGAATCCGAGTCTGAAGAGCAATCTCAGAGAGACTTGACCCCTCAGATGGGACGCCATCTAAGACACTTGAGAGTTGTGTCTTGCGGCGAAAAATCTAGTCATTACATGTTTCAAAAGGCTTCGTTGTATATGTGTATACTCACAGTGAATATGCGATCTTTCGTCCAAGGATATGAGTCAAACGCCCTGTATCTTGCATCTGGATTGTCAGCAGCCCGACGTTGGATGTCAGCCATGGTTACATCTGACGCTGCCATCTTGTTACAGCACAAGCACAGGGATTGTCGTGGGTTATGGAAGTAGGTTGGTCACAATAGATAGTTGATGTCTTGTTCGACTAAAGTTATGCAGCGGGTGCGACTAATAAGTTAAGTTGTATGTTGTATGTTATATGTAATAGTAGATTGGTAACAGACAGGGCTCTATCATAGAGCCGAGGTTGGTAGCCAATTGGCACTTGGTATGGAGGAGACACTAGCCACACAGTATGAGCTGTACATACGTACGTCAGTATGCATGTACGGATGTATGTACGCCGAACGCCACATAACTATGGCTCAGCACTCTAACTTAGGTATGATGTCTAGCCCCGGCAACTCTGCGTTCCGCCTGAAAACAGCAATTGAGCACTGGACCAAAAACACGGACTTTTTCGCAGACTGTGATGAGCTAATCATCCATCCCACGGTAGCGAGAGATCCATTGTAGCGTAGCGAGCTCCACTAAGGTTCCAAGGTTGTATCGCCGGCCTTGCACATTCGAGTTCTCGTTTTGCGACTAGCGACCAACGGCACTCAACCTTATTCAATCTCGACAGCGAACCTCAACCAAATGCGTCGCGCAGCTGTCAGAGCCTTTCGGACGACCTGTCAATGTAGCGTCCGGGGCTTGTCTCGTACCGGCCGCCCGCGACGCATCATATTCCCCCAGCACCAGCACTATCATCACAACGCCAGCCTGGGTGTCCGATCCGTGTCGTCTTCGTCTTCCTCTGCCTCCTCGTCTTCGCGCCCGAACTATGCGTTGAGCGAGCCCTTGCGATCGTCCATGTATATCCGTCGCTTCTCTGTCGCCCTGGTCTCCAGCCTAGTTGGCTACGGCGCATGGTATACATACAAGGGAGGAAATACTCTGGATCAGGTGGGGACTAAGTCGTACACTACAACAACGCCAACCCAGGTTCAAGGCGGTACTGCACCGACGCGGAATGTGCTCGTCGTTGGTGCCGATGAGTTACACACTGGCACTTTTGTCGGAGACGGCCCAATTGCAAAAAATCTAGATGCTAGCGGGAGGAACGTCCTGGAGATGCTCACCCCGGAGCAAGCAACCGAGAAGTTGCGCGAACACGAGGCTTCCTTTATGGTAAATCGCGGACAAGGTGTATTGAGATATGACGTCGTCCAGGTTGCCAGCAACAATCCAATTGAGGATGACCATGCAGAGAAGATAGTGGAGGTGGCCTTACCTGAATCTCAAAATGCTGAGAAATCTAACGATTGGATGTTCTGGGGTGTTTTCGATGGCCATGCGTATGTATTGCCTCAATTATGTTGCATGCTTCTGCAATTCTCAATGAGACTAATAATTATACCATAGCGGTTGGACCACGTCGGCAAAGCTTCGACAAACTCTGATCAACTTTGTGGCTCGGGAACTGAACACCACGTATAAAGCTGCTGGGACTTTGGGAACAGTACCATCGCCCGAAGCCATTGATACTGCCATCAAGGCAGGCTTCCTCCGTCTAGACAACGAGATTGTCAATGAAAGTGTAGAGAAAGTCTTGAAATCCAACTCGAAGCGGGTCGCAGCTGAATTATTGGGTCCTGCATTATCTGGCTCTTGCGCTCTACTGTCATTTTATGATAACAGCAGCAAGACCCTACGCGTTGCTTGTACAGGCGACTCCCGTGCTGTCCTTGGTCGGCGCAATGCCTCTGGAAAATGGACAGCAACTGCTTTGTCCGAAGACCAAACTGGTAATAACCCCAACGAGGTGGCTCGCATGCGCAAAGCTCATCCCGGCGAGGAGCGTGTCGTACACAATGGCCGAGTCCTTGGTGGCCTTGAGCCAACTCGAGCATTTGGTGATGCTAGCTACAAGTGGAGTAGAGAAATATCGGAACGCCTTCGCGCATCATTCTTTGGTCGAAGCTCCTCTCCATACCTGAAGACTCCTCCCTACGTGACAGCCGAGCCTGTCGTCACCACCACCAAGGTCCAACCCGAAAAGGGAGACTTCCTAGTCATGGCTACTGATGGCCTCTGGGAGATGCTCACTAACGAGGAAGTCGTTGGTCTTGTCGGCAAATGGATCGAAACCCAAACAAAAGAACAGTCTAACTCACAATTAAATTCCGTATGGTCCAAGATATTTGGTTCCAGTCAAAGTCTACCTGTTGAAAGTTGCAAAGACGCGGGACCTGATGGCCAGAAGACACCTATCAGATTACGCCAATGGGGTATCTCGCCCGACGAGAAAGAACGGTTCGTCGTGAAGGACAAGAACGTCGCCACGCATCTCATCCGAAATGCACTCGGCGGCAAGAATGAGGAGCAAGTATGCGCCTTGCTTACTCTTGTTTCGCCATTCTCGAGACGGTATAGGTCAGTTGCTTGATACCCTTGAACCCACATGCAAATTCTAACAGCTAGTAGGGATGATTTAACAGTTCAAGTTGTCTTCTTTGGCAACGGCCAGAAGACTGGAGAAGTTCTTGTCAATGAGGAGGCTTCAAGCCCTCCTCAGTCGCAAATCAAGGCGAAGCTATAGATCAATTAAGATAGAGTAATCTCCTCTTCCTGGAGTAGGGGGACGTGGGGATTATGCTATTCCCAAATATGCAGTATATACTAAATGTACAACGACTGTAGGGTAGAGGTTCACATCGCGAGGCGTTTGGATATGTGCAATTTATGTCAATTTTCACGCTGCATTTTGTCTTGGACTCTGTGATATAACAAGCCTACTCTGAGATGTTTAAAGTAAGCGGTAGTTGCCTCTGCCTGTATTTTTCTTAGAACCCTACGAATATCTCAACGTACTCAATTATACACAGTACATTGTAAGATTGTTTAAAATCCGTAGTTCAACACTCCCTTATCTTTGTCATTTGACTTTAGCTAGAGAGAACTCAATATTATGAAGCGGTATGGAATACAAGCTACAACGTGATCACTATAGAAGAACTAGGGAGGCTATCATACGTTGCTTTGCTAGAAAGTCACTCCACGGCTCATAGTATCCGACAGTCTCGCGATGATGGATTCCGAGGAGGCGGAAGGAGTTAGTATTCGGCCAAACACCCGTCCTACCCCACTGAACATGTGGAGTATTCCCCCGTATTCTCCAACATCCCCCTCATTAGCAGGGCTTGGGATTGTTGGAGACGAACATTACAACCCTGCGCGACCTGGTCCATTGGGATTAACTTTGGCTCTTAACAGCCGTCTCGTGAGTCTATTGTTACCTCGGAGTCTTTGTCGTCCTAACAAAGGTAGGCCTCGGTTTACGGAATAGGATATCGTCTAATTGCTAAGGCTACTAGTACACCATCCACTTCCCCAACGCTAAGGAATAGTCTCCCTTGGCTTGACCAAACCTAGATCATTAAATCAACCCACAGTTGACAACAGAACCTTGTTTATCGTCTACGGGGAAGACGGAGCCGTTGACCGTAGGTATTTAAGATGGCTAGTCGCGCTCCCTTTATTGCGAGAGCCTTTGCGCTCGCTCGATCGGGACGCTTCACATGCCTCTCGTGATCTCAAGCCAAGAGAATGAAGTTCTCTAATATACTCGCGTCGCTCTATGCGACTCTAGCCTGCGCATCATGGCTACCGTCTGAACCTGCGGTCTCGAGGGATATTGAGCCGCAATGGCAGCAGCGCGTTCAACGCCGAGAAGATAACTCGACTGGAGAGTGGCCGTACGGCCCCTTTACGACAAAGGGTAGGGATATTGTCAACAGCCGCGGCGAAGCCGTTACTTGGGCTGGCGTAAACTGGCCTATGAGCGGAGAGACGATGATCCCCGAAGGCTTAGAGTGGAAGTCTGCCGAAGAAATCTTGGACGATGTTGTCGGGGTTGGCTTCAACTTCATCCGCATGTAAGATACCCACCTAAAGTGTAGGGTCTCCTGCCTAATAGCATAAGACTGACAACATCATAGGGGCTACGCGATCCAGATGGTCGACGAGATCTACGACCGGGGAGGCGACGACGTGCCACTCGAAGTCGCCATGATCGTAGCGCTCGGGTACGAAAACGGCACAACAGTGACCAACGACATCATCGCCAAGAACCCCAGCTGGACGCGCGAAACCACGCGCTTCGAGATCTGGTCCGACATCGCGAAACTCGCAGCCACCAAGAACGTCTACATCCACCCCGACGTGCACGTCGGCAAGGCGCAATGGTGCTGCAGCCACACGGACGGGAACTCCTGGTTCGACGACGTGAACTTCAACGCGTCCGCATGGCGCCGCGGGCTCGCCCACGTCGCGACGTGGGCCGCGGCGCACCCGAACGTGGTCTCGATGTCGCTGCGCAACGAGCTGCGCGCGTCCTGGAACCGCACGGACCTCGTGTACAACTGGGCGACGCTGGTCGGCAACATGAGCGCGGGCGCGTCGGCGATCCACGCCGCGAACCCGGATCTGCTGATCTCCTGGTCCGGACTGCAGTTCGACGAGGACCTGTCCGCGCTGACCACACACAAGAACATCCTCACGGCGCCGTGTTACAAGTGCACGGCCGTCCGCGACGCGCACCGTCGGGAGCCGGTGTATTTTGACCTGGGGAGCTACTCCTGGGCTGATAAGATCGTCTGGGAGCTGCATCTGTACTCCATGAGCGAGGATCTCGACACGGGGACCTGCGAGATCATCGAGGCGGGGCTGTACCGCAACGGGTTCAATGCGCTCGGTATCGATGCGCCGCCCGCGTGTAACCTCACGGGAGATTGGCCGCCGGCGCAACGCCTGACGCCGGTGATACTGTCAGAGTTCGGTAATGCGCAGGATGCCTCGCTGTACAACAGCACGCTGCAGAACTGCCTCCAGGAGTACACGAAGAAACACGGTATCAGCTGGATGATGTGGAGTCTCGCGGGGAGTTATCGCATTCGCTCTGGCGCTCAGGGGGTCGTGGATACTTGGGGTTTAACGAACGCCGACTGGACTGGCTGGAGGGATCCTGAGACTATCGAGAATTATTGGAAGCCTTGGGTTGAGGGTATGAATCTTACGAAAGTCTGATATTGGACGATTTAATGAACTAGGTATAATCCACTATGCAATAGTAATGTTTCCTCCATATCTATACCTCATGGCCCTTGTGATAATGACTATTGCAAGGGGTACGAATCTAAGCAAGATGTCACGCTCAGCAGATGCCCCAGCTGATGAGCTTTTGAGAAGTAAATACTGGTGGTCCTTGATTTCCCTAGTCCCTGTTCTGCATTCTCTGAGATGTAACAAAGGGAGGCCGGTAAAGCTATATTTCCACAGACTTTATCATCCCAATGCTAAAGAGTATATTGGCTATATTGGATGATTTAGAGTGTTTGCGCATGGGGTTAATTACAATAAAAGACCTACATCAAAGGCAAGTAATATATTAGATAAACTATATCAATCTGAAAGAACATAATGTATAATAGGTGCTATGAAGACTCGGGAGTCGATATTTGTAGCAGGCACGTTGAATGGACATTTACCGCGTGAAACAACATCTAAAACCAGATTAAAGTTCTCTTCAAGGTGTCTCTCGAATTCAAGGGAAGCTATTAAGGAAGGTAGGCATATGATACCTATGCATCTAGAGTATTCCACATATACCTGCCGGCACGTGTGCTCACAGCAAGCATAACCAGGAGCTTCAAGTGAGACTCAGCTGGAGAGCTACCACCAGTAGTCTGCCTACTGTAGCAGAAAATAAAACACTTTGAATAGACGCAGATTATGATTATCATAGCAATCATTATTAGGGAAGCATTATCACTACATATGTAGAGCCCCTGGGCAATGCCCTGAATAATATACCTAGGTAGCCACAGGTTGTGGGGCGTGTAGCAAGCCACCTGGGTTACTAGCCACCCTATACTCTGACAAAGCCCTATACAGTAGACAGCGGAGCTTAGGGAAGGATGACGAGGATACCGTTTACACTAATAAGTAGATCTGAGCCTAATCCTAAGGTGTGATATCATCGAAATGTAGATCGTGTACAGTTGAGCATTTACTCAAGGAATGGGAGTCTTGACCATGAAGTCCAACTAACGCCAATGCCATGCAGTTTGAGTTCGCCCTCCCCTTATTCATACCAGTTCGTACAGAATCGCACATGCAGCCCACGTGCTCCGAACTACGCATCCAACACGTCCGCAAAGTATGGGAATGTCCCTCACAATCGTATATACAGATCCATACACTCGATCCTCCACTCCCTGCGTCCCAGGAGGCTGCGCAGCCACTCGATGCCGAGCCCCGTCCACTCCTCCTTCCTCTTGACCATCTCCTCGGCAGCCGCGCTCGCGAGCGCGCTGGCGGTGCTATTTAGCATCTCCACGGCGGTTGCATTGAAACCGTCGAAGACGGGGTCGGGTATCGTCGCGTTGGCCGGACATGATGACGAGAATGACGTAGCGGGGCGCGGCGCAAACCAGTTACTGCTGAAGTCGAAGAAGCAGCGGTCGGACCAGTAGCACGAGGTGATGAAGAGGATGAGGAGGAGCACGGAGCAGTAGACGCAGGGCCGGTTCAGGAAGTATGTGCAGACGAAGAAGAGGAAGACGAAGGCGGGCGACGCATTCGTCGGGATGAAGAGGAGCGGAAGCCAACTGCGCGATTGGAGTTAGTCGATGAGGAGCAGGAGAGGGAATCAAGAGTGGGCATCATACCTCCGGAGACAAAACATAGCGCCGGTTATCGAATGGCGCTGGCTATAGGGAGGACAGGACTTGGTTGATGTGATGTGCCTGGCGGCCCAAAAGCGGCAAGGACGGATATAGTAGTACTCGTGGGAGAGATGGGAGTGATTGTCGTGAGTTCTGCTAGAGAGTGTGGCGGTCCAATGATACGTAGGTACTGAACAATAATGGTATACACTTGAAACAATGAAGGCTGAAAGCTGAAAGTGAAGAAATCAAGTGTCGTTTTTGGTTCCAAACACGGCGGAGAGAGGGTATCACAGTTTTACAATGCAGTTCCTTAAGGTCCACGGGCATCCTTGGGATTCAAAGGGTCCCGGGTGGATATCCGGACTGAAGATTACGTAACCATGCACCTGACTGAATCGACGCTAAGGATACCAAGGTATGGAAACCGTACTTATTAGGTAGAGATAATAATAGGTAACGATTGCAGGTCCCGGTCCCCACTGTTGTCACCTACCTAGAGCCTGCTTTAGCTACCGTCACCTATGTATCAGTTGAAGGGTGTCAGGCCTGCGTTTAACGTATATGTACATACATACATACAGTAGTGGAAGTCCCGAGGGCCGGCTGCATTTGAACTCATCACCAGTACATTCAAGTACCTAGTAACGTACTGAACCTACCCGCAACCGTAGGTATCGTATAGTTTACCTGCCTGCCTGCATACTTGCATATCTAAGGTTGTTACCTGACTACCGTCGCGTCGCAGCGTTGTCGGTAGTGTAGGCACGGTAAGGTAGCTCCCCCGCTGTCATCAGCACTTCATGTATGAGCGTATCTAACCTAAGGTAATGTTCCCGAGCCAGCACACACCTGCATCAACGCCCAACCTTGAACCACCTTTTTGATTTCCCTTCACTCGACCAATTCATCCTTCCTTCTCCTCCCCAGCATCAATTCCCACGGGGAAAAAGGAATTCAGTTGTAGTTCGTCACATAGTGTCGAATGACATTTCTTCTTTTCGGGGGATCGATACATAGTTTCACCCAATTGTTGAACCCTTTTCAGCCTGTCTTACGGTCCCTGCCGTTGGAATCATCCATAGTTGAGACTTTGACAGCTGGAGCTTGATGAGGTCCAAGCAACAGCAAGGGTGCTTAATCTGTCAATCAGGTCAATCAGAACTTTTTTTTTTTTGGCGAGGCTGGCAAGCTCACGCGTGTCCCGATTGGAGGATAGCCAAGTTCTTCTGACTGAGCACTGCCTAACTAACGCCAATCTCATTCCACTTACCTTTTTGATGCCCTCGTTTCACCTCCATCAAACTTTTCCACTTTGCACACCTTCTCATTATTGAAAGTACAATCGAGCGAGACAGTCATAGTAGCTCTGCCAAGCTTCGGGAACCACAACATGGCGGGCTACAATCCCCACGGTGGTAATGACCCAAACAGCTTGCATGCCATGCTTGCTCGCATGCAAGCTCAGCGCAATGTACAGAACAACGACGATTCTGCCGTCGCCCATGACCTTCTCTCGCGATTCACCTCATACAACCAAGGTGGTAATGGTAACCCCCAGCCATACTACAGCCAATCCGCCTCGGAATCGCCGCTGACCGGGTTGGACGACTTCCCGCCGCCGGCCCCGACGCCGCCGACGAACAGCTTCCCCCACGGCCATCATCCCGCGGCCGCCGCCATGGGACTAGGTCCCATTGGCAGCATGCCTTCCCATGCGCAGAACAAGGTCGATCAGAGCACGAATCTACTAAATCTACTCAAGTTCAGTAGTGGTCAGACTCAGAACTCTCAATCCGTATCTCAAAATGCGGCGCATGGTCACGTTCAAGCCCCATCGTTCGATATGCCGCCTAACATCTCCCATACGAGCAATCCACCTATCCATGCGCCCGTTCCGATGCCTGCGGATCCTCAAGGCCTGCTGGCTACCCTTATGAAGGGAAATTTGCAGAACGAAGCTTCGCGATCGGAACCTCAGGGCCCCCAGGGCCCTCAGGTCCCTCAGGTCGTCAATAGCCAACCCACATGGAATGCTGGACCACCTCCGGTGGATACCCAGGCGTATCTTCTCAATCTATTGCACCGTCCGAAGCCCGCGCAAAATGATCAACAATCGGTAAACGAATCGTCCAAGCCGCCGACGCTGACTCCGCAGTCGGCCAATGGTTCTGCATCGGCGGATCACCCGAAGGAGTACAGTCAGCTGAAGCAGATGCTCTCTGGCAGCGCTTCACACGACACGACGCCGATGCCTTTCCAGTTCGCAGTGAAGGAGCAGGTGCAGTCACCTCCCACAAAGCTTGAGTACCATTCTCCGGCTTCGCATGCTTCACAGCATCTTCAGCATGACAGCAGTCGCAGACCTAGTAAATTTGACTATTCCAATCCGTTTGACGAGTTTGCGGCGCCTTCGAGCCAAAGCATTGTGTCCAAGCGCTCGACTCCGGGAACATCGGCTGTGACCAACCCGATGCCTACCGAGCTGCCTGCGGCGACTGCTTTCAAGATCGCGAAAAAGACTCCGAGTGCCACTTCGTCCCCCGGAGCTGTGCACGACCGCAAGCGATTCGGCAGCCAGCAGCAAAGCCCTATCATGAGCCCTGAGCACGTTAGACGCAAGATAGATATTTCTCCCAGTTTCGATGCTGAGCCTGAGCGACCCCTTTCTCCTTATTCTAGCAAGCTTTCAGCAGACCGCGAAAATAATAAAGAGACTGTGTCTGAGGCTATTACTGGTCTTGCTGAAACAGCAGACAAGGAAGCTCAGGAAGCGCTCTCGAGAGCTGAAAATGGCGAGGCGCAAGCGAAGATCGCCGTTGAACTTGAGGGCATGATGAGAGCTGAGACTGAAGCCGAATTCCAGGATTCGGCCGAGGCAGCGGCTAAGGACATCAAGAAGGAACTTGAGAAGGAGGAGAATGCCGGTGCACTCGAAAGCAGATATTCGCCCGGGGTTGCTCAAGCAATTCGTGATATTGTCGATGATGTTGCCCAAGCGCCTGTCGCCGAAAACTGGGAGAGTGCCGAGGCTGACGAGATCGTTGTGATCGAGGAAATGCCAAACCCAGTGAAGGTGTACAATTTCCCCATGAAGCCCTGGATCGCGATCACCATGCAGGAAACTGAGGAACCTCGCCCACAATTCCGTGATGATGTCGTTCTTGACATCGCCCGACTTAAGAAAGACTTTGATCAGATTGATAGAAACCTCGTCACTGCCACGGAATCGTACATGGTCTACGGTATGTCTAAAGCGGGTGGTCTTCGTGTTATTCGACAGGACGACGGTAAGGACGCCAAACTGTTTACTGATACGAGAGATCGGATCTTTAATATCGCGGTGTCCTCTACCTCATCTGATCTTAACACGACACCCAAGGAATCTATAATTGGTACCGGCATCAGCGGGACTGTCTACTACGTAGAGATTCGGAATGGGGAGAAAGATCATCTGGAAGATGCCCATCCTGAACAATATGGGTTTGCCCTCCCCCCAGTCAGCACGCAGGAGGGCGATGCCCCTGGAGGTGTTTTGAAGACCCGGGCAAGAACTTCGTCCACTCACCCAGAGTATTTTGCCGTTGGTCGCGGGAAGACCATCAGCATCATTTGGCCATCCTTTGTTATGCTGAACAACATTTTCAAACCTGGCCACGACCGCGTCGTTGATACTGAGAGGCTGTCTAAGGAATGCGCTCTCAGAATCAACACCGGAAAAGCAGGTAAGGACTTCACTTTTAGTCAGGATGATACTACGATTGTCTCTCTTGACAAGTCTGGCCGCGTCAAATTCTGGGATGTGCGAGATTTGACAACGTTTGACGAGGACTCGGACATTCGATGCCCAATGCCTGCACACACTTCGCTTGAAGTTAAAGAGCCGTTAATGACACTGAACACGACGCCCGAGGGCGAGAAAGCGTGGCCAACCTCTGTGTTATTGCTGGATAAGCAACGGCCTTACCAGAAGCGATGTGCACTGCGCTACATGATTGTGGGGATGAAGCAAAACCACACTCTTCAGCTATGGGACCTCGCACTTGGTAAACCCGTGCAGGAGTTTAATCTACCACATTCTAAGGAGTCGGACGCAGTCTGCAGCGTCATGTATCACCCTCCTACTGGCATGATTGTTGTTGGTCATCCGACACGCAACTCGATCTACTTCCTCCACCTATCGGCGCCCAAGTACACGATTAAGGGTCTGTCTCAAGTCGATTATGTGCAGAGGTTGGTCGCGAAGGACTCGTCAATTCCCGAGCCTGACTCAACCGCAGTCATTAGTGGTGTGCGTGAGTACTCGTTCGCTAACAAAGGCGTGCTCCGGAGCTTGGATATTTTGGTGAACCCCGCTTCTGCATCTGCGAGCGATGAGCCCACGCTCTTCGAACTGTATGCAATGCATTCGAAGGGTGTTACTGGTGTATTTGTGAAGCAGAGCGAGCTTGGCTGGACAAAAGACAACAAGGTTGTCGAGGGTGTCGATGCTACTGAAGTGGGTTTGGTCAAAATCGCCAAGCTAAAGGAGTTGCCCAATGCTGTAGTAACTGAATCTCCCCCACACGCTGAGGAATCCATTCTACCAGTTCGGATCGCCGCTCGGTCCTCTCTGAAAGAGACCCCGCCGCCACAACCTTCCTCTGTTCCCTCTGGCCAGGACCAAACCCGAAAAGGTGGCGATAGTCTCCCTCCACCGGTTCAGTCTGAGCGGAAAGACGGTGAGGCTCCTGTTACTCCGATCAATCAGCTCGATAAGTCCGAGAAGAAGGCGAGAAAGAAGCGGGAGAAGGCTGCTGCTGCTGCTGCCGCAGCTGCAGAGAAAGTAGCTGCGGAGAACGCACAATCGAACGGGAGCTCGCAGTCGTCACGAGCTGATCCCGTTTCTACGAAGAACACAGAACCAAAGACTTCTTTGCCTTCTCTCCAGTCAGCAATGTCGGCGGAGTCTATCCAAGCAGCCATCAAACAGATCTCATCCGGTCTAGGCGATAAGTTGACTGGAATCATTTCGGGCGAATTCAAAGATCATCGGGGCAAGGTTGAACATGAGTTCCGTAACCGCGAAGACAAATTTGCCAAGAGCCAGAAAGACCTGCTTGATCTGGTGTCTGCCGTCTTGAATGAGAACATCCAGGCTGTCCTCACCAGAACCATCAATGACCAATTCGAGGAGAATGTGGTGCCATCTCTGAGCGCGCTTATCACGAAGACTATTTCGGATCAAATAGATGGTAAGCTCGGTGGACGAGTTTCACACTCGGTCCAGAATCAGATGCAGAAGTTACTTCCGAATGCTGTCACACAGGCTCTTTCGAAACCCGATCTGTCGAAGGCGGTTTCTGATAAGGTTGCGCACAACGTGGCATTGGACATGGAGGAGAGCTTCCGCCAGACGCTTAAGACTACCATAACACCGATCTTTAGCGACATGGCTGTTGCAGCATCTCGTTCAGTCATTCAAGAAGTCCAAGACCGAACTGCGGAACAGATTGGAGAACTTGAACAACGACATATCACAGATAGCAACAAGATCGACCAGCTTACGGCACTTGTGACTAGACTTTCTGATACAGTATCCGCAATGGCATCCACTCAGGCGCAGTTCCAGGATGGCCTACTTAGAATGCAGCAACAAGTTTCGAGAGACTCGAGAGACTCGAGAGAGCGCGTCTCTACTATCCAGACTCAGCCGACCCAGTCGTTGCCGCCGCAGTCTGTACAGACACAGGCGTACTCTTATGGTAGCCCTGGAGCACACTCCAATAACCAGTTGGTCCGACACCCAACCAACAGCAGCGGCGTTAAGGATGCCGAGCTTCAGCACATGATCGCTAGTATAGCCACGTTTATGGAACGAGGAGAATATGAGACTGGGTTGGTTCGCTGGATTCAACTTGCGCGCAAGCACGAGGTCTTTGACGAATACCTTGTCAATATGGATCCTCGATTCTTGCAAGACCTGCCCGCGCTGGTTTCACTTTCAGTTGCTTCTGTCATCGCCGAACAACTGGAAGGACCTTTGTTCCGGGAAAGGATCAACTGGGTGGAAGTGGTACTCCACACCATACACACATCGCTACCACACACTGTTAGTCACCAACCTCAGCCAAACAATGACCATTCTAAGCAAAACACTGTGCAGGACCCCCAGCTTCGCGATGTGGTCCCCAACCTTATGGTTTCCTTCACCGAAAAAATCGAGCAGCTCTTCCTCAGCATCAGCAGCCGGTCTCCGAACGATCCCATCCTGCAGCGTCTCCAAGCGATGAACAACATGGTAATTCGGATCAGAGATACTTTCCGCTACCCCAACTACTGAATCCCTGGACCCACCATTTAGCCATTCGGTCTGTTGATATGCATTCACATACAACACAATCGTCGACAAATTCATCTGATATCCGAATTGCGCTTTCCTGGTTCTGTCATCGGTTAGTTTATGGTACATAGGATGCGCTGATGATCTCCTGGCTAATGGCATGTTTAGACAGGACACAGTTTTCTTATTTCTTTTCATCTGGACTGCGATTTGAACAGAATCGCACTCACGGATAACCACGGTCCGGGCGTCTATTCCTTTAGATGACTCTGACCAACCATCCCGTACATATTCCTGTTGACCAAGGGACTCGTCAACGGACGGCGGACATGATGAGCGTGCATATGATATGCGATGGAAATGTGTGTGGGGGCCCCGTGGTACTCTGGGGGCAAGGGCTTAATGGTGGATGATGATGGATGGACATGAGATCTACTATTAGCAGCACGGCACGGCACAGCACAGCACAGCAGTCTTGTTGCGTGGTGTGGGCAGATGATGATGATGCTCATGTTGCACATAAGCAACAACGCCTGCACATACATATTTTCGACGACCGCCATGACCGAATTTTCTTTTTCTGTTTTCTGCTTTTCGTTTTTCTTTTTTTCATCTACATTGCACGTGGCACGATACCCTTCCGGGGGAAATGGTTCTGTACAGTAGTTTCAAAACGGCGTTATGAAGAGAGATATTTCCCTGAGAGCTGTTTGTGTCTTGTGATTGTTATGCCTGTGAATGTGATATTGTGTTGATATTCGGGGGTGGGTGTTAGTATTTTGTAGATTTTAGTAATTGTTACTGTGAAGTTCGGATATTAACCAAGAATGAATCCGGTGTTGCTGTGATTATATACATTTGCTTTCGGTAGATACCGTCCATCTGAAAATGACATTGGGCCATCTGAAGACTACTCTGGTTCGGATGAAAGCAGGCAAAGATCGTTCAAGATCTCTACCCTGTCCGCCTTACGATTTGTCTTTTTCTCCCAAACCTAAAGATGGAGAGATTATTTCTCCGCTTTGGTGAATTTCTGATATTGATACAGTTTTGACCAGTCACAAACATGGCTCTTGACGCGGAAAAGTTAATCAGTAATTTTTTCTATTCATCTTCTACGGCACCGAAGAAGCAAGCTATCCAGAGGATCTAACCCAACGTCTGTGCCTTCGCCACTTCCACTTCCACCCCTACTCCATCCCCCGCGTAATCGGACTCCCCCAACTACAGCTCGGCAAAGGTGAGCTCGTACGCGTAGCCGACGACCATCTTGGCGTGCTCGAGCATGTGGTCGATGCTGACGGTGTCCATGGTGTCGCCGTCGGTGTGGATGTAGGGCGAGGTCTCGTCCATAGCGGCCTCGATCACGAAGGCCGACGGGTACCCGGCCGCCGTCGCCGACGAGTGGTCCGAGCAGCCGTAGCCGCACTCCGTGTCCACGTAGCCGATGGTGGAGTACTGTCCGCGGGTTTAGTCATGTCAGCGTCGTGGATATCATTTACATTCCAGTCGTGTATATCTCGCTCACGTTCGACGTTCATAGATGAGTATGTAAAGAGGGAAAGGGGACAGGGGGAGGTTGAGGGCAACTTACGGCATCGATGACCTTCCGGATGAAGTCCGTGAGCGACGAGTCCACGCGGTCCGTGATCACGCCCATGGGCGCGCTGCCGTAGCCCGTCATGTCCTGCTGCAGCATGGCCTTGACGACCTCGTTATTCGATGAGTAAGCATCGAAGATGTCGGCGCTGCCGAGCAGGCCCGCTTCCTCCGCAGAGTACCAGTGGAACTCGAGCGTGTTGGTCCCCTCGCCCGCGGCGATCTTGGGGTCGGTCAGCAGAACCCGCAAAGCTTCCAAGGTGGTCATTGAGCCGGAACCGTCGTCATCTAGTAAGGGTACATGTCAGGATCTCGATTTTCACAGAGGCATGATTGGAAGGGCGCTTACCAGCACCGGGAGATCGCCCTGTGTGGTCTTTCTGGTTGACCGAGTCCTGGTGTGCGCCAATGATGATCTTGTTGGCCGACTTTCCGGGAATCGTGGCGATGATGGAGTTCTGCACCCACGAATGCGTGAACGGCTTGGCCGACGCGTTCTTGGCTTCGCTTGCGGAGATTACCGCGTTGACTTCGGAGAGGAGCCATTCCGAGGACTGCTGGCCCGTAGTGGACGTGTAGTAGCGGGTGTGGAATTCCGAGAAGGTCGTCAGCTTGTCCTTCAAGTTGTCCGTGCTGAGCTGCGAAATGAGGTCCTTGACAGTGGTCTCCTGGGTCATCGCCGAAGGATACGCCACAGCTGCGGCCTTGACCTTCTGGCTTGACGCCGACGATGCGAGGTTCGGGTGGTTGGTGATATCAATGAAGGTTTTGCCTTCCTGAAAAACAAGTTAACCAACTGGAACTACGACTGGGAGGTAACCACGGCGCTATCGATGCTCACACTCTTCAACGCCCATTTTTCTTCCTCAGTTACCACCTTAGTCACGCCGGGTGCCAGCTCAATTGTAAACAGCTCTTCTGAGCTAGCTTCTGGACGTCCAATCGAGAGAGCAGTCGACGTGGCGGCCAAAGCCGCAACAAGCATTGGACGAACCATGGTGTAGGATGAAGACTAGAGGCTCAAGTGGTGTGTTATACTAAAACGAGAGGACGATACTCCAATAAGGATAAATGAGCTAGAAGAGTATCACCGTATGAACCTTAATCTCAGTAATCAAGCTCAAGTTTCACCAAACTTGAGAGCCTTGAGAATTCAGTCCAGAAGGGACACCGGTCGAATGTGCCTCCTTATATACGATCAGTCATGCGTAACTCCGGAAACACTTTCACGTGTTGAAACGCACTTGCTATCCTCGAGCGTTGTACCTAAGCCAATTTAGAGACGTGATAGGCGCCAGGGTCTCACCACGCGATACTAGTCCGGGCAGGAGGAGCACAGGTCGAGAAATAAGGTTGGCAGATAATCATGGAGCCCCGCACTCCCCTATAATGGGCATGTTCGAGTTGAATGTGACTCTCTGCTATATTCCGATAGGGCGAGATTGACATGGCACAGGTGCCTGTTGTACGATCTCGTATAGTCATTGGTCGCAGACGCGGGAGTATAATTTTAACTTCCCTGCGTACATCGTGTATCGTGCAGTGTAAGGCTGGGGGGATTCTCGGCCACCTGAATGGCCTTGTCTCTGATGGAGTTACTGGAAGAGGAAGAAGTCAAGACGTGAAGTCGCGTGGTGCTGAATACGAAGTACGACATTCCCCCACATTCGAGAACAATGCAAGTGGGCGTGGCTGATTTGAGCTTCCACAAGCATCGTCGATAACTGCGGCCAAGCATCGTCCTAAATCCAAGGGGCACAGCAAAAGCCATGCTTGGCTGGTTGTTCGGGCCTAAACGGCGGGATTGATGCTCGGCATAACAGAGCTTCGCCCTCAGATAGGAAGGTTAAGCACTTGCCAAGATGAGATTGATTGGCATCTGCCGATGTCCGGGTGATTTCAGACAGGGTATCTTTTCTGGAACCCGCGACCTATCCCATGATTGTTTTTCTTGGCAGCGCAAGATCGTATCAAGCCTTAAAGGATGAAGGACGGCAGGCAACCGACGATGTTGTACAGTTATCTAAACGAGAATACGGTTGTTTGTCATGGTTGTCAAACAGGACTTATTTAGGGAGTATGCCTTTTATAAAGCAGCTGGCAAAGCTGGCTGCCAATAGCTAGCAGCTGTGCCGCTTACACGCAGAAATGTATGTACTTAACCATTCAGTAGCCTGGATAGCTACGTAACAAACGTCGAAATGCAGTCATAATAATACTATTACCAATGAAGCAGATGATGAAAAAGTATGTAATAGGTAGCTAAAGCTCTTGAGTTGAGCTTTAACGCAAAGCTAAGATTCGGACTAGCACTCCCCTATTCGGGAAGCCCGGGATATCTTACAAAAGAGAATGGCAAGATTTTATATTCTAGATATTAAGAGTCATTCGATAATGAACCCACGGACTTTTGAAGGCGACCTCAAAGCCCAGATACTTTGAAGGTCAATAACTGGGAGGGTTTCCAGCTGGCAAAACAGTGTTATACCAGTCGAATATCTATATTGTCCCCGTTATCGTAACGATCAGTAACTTGAGGATCGCTTCGCACTATACAATGCTAGATTCTGTATTATATGACCTAAGTATATTGGGTTGTATAATTATGAGAGCACTTGTCTCCTAAGCTGTACCAATAAGCTAGGATAGAATAGAGGTCTCAGATACGTACTTAATGCTATCCCTAGGGAATATGAAACAGTAGAGTATGTTTAAGCTTAACGCTGACTGAACTTACAGACGAATAACTCCGAGACATAAGTTGAAGTTCTGATATAATGATAGATGTGAAGCTTTATATATAACTGTTCACTATATTTAACGAGAACCTGTAAACTTTAATTGAAACTAAAGTAGTTAATTTATAGGCGTAGTTATAGTAATCGTCACTTAATAGCATCTATATATTAGATTAAAGGGAAAACATTTATCTTATTTAGACTACCTTCACTACCGTTTAAAGACGACGTCCGAAGCCAGAGTTATCTCCTAGAGTAATCGCAGCCTTTAACTTGTGCGTTTACAGAAAGCAACGTTGCTTTTAAAGATACAATAAACATGTTGGAAAACTACATTTATTGTGCTTACATAGCACAACTCTCAACAACACATCAGCTTATCGGGCACCTGTTCATAATCTGAAAGAATACAACTTGAGAGCTTCAAGAGATATTGGAACGATGACTGTAGATTAGCCCGTGAATTCCAGCAACATAAACCTTGTTGTAAGGATACGAATTTTCGCACTTACCCCAGCTTACTGAATCCTGCAAGGAAAACAAAGTCAGGAGTTACGACTATAGCCATGTATGACATTAGGGCAAAGCCTTGATATAAAATGTATATGCATATAATCTCGTTAGCTTCCCAGTAACTACGGGTCTCGGTGAAAATGCATTGTGTGTAAGTAACTGTTGTCTCATGATATCATAGCTATCCGTACCCAATTCATCCTTTGAGATCGATAGCCTTGTATTCTCAATGACGGATGTATTTTGCGATGTTCTAACACACATGTCTTCGTGTAACCTCATAATTGTAAAATGACAGGCGATATTGTGGTAGTATTTCCTATATTCGGCAGCCCTCTAAGTATTATGGCTATCTAGCTCTAGGCCTCCCAGCTGGTAAACCTCCTGTAGTAGAGGGTGATGTTGATACCACCTTGAACTGCACATTGAACCCAATCAATTGTATGACTGTATTTATGACTGATTCCGATTATATCACATAGTATTCTCGTCGTATATCTTCATTCACTAACAAGAGACATTGCAGGCAAACCTCGCATATATTCGTGTAGCTAAACCCCTATTTTCATTACAGCTGTTATTGGTGGACAGGTGCTCGCTTGCCTCCCCCAGTATGGCGCTCTATTTTATCAATCCAGTGACTATAAGAGTCATGTAACGAAGGTAGCTTGATCTCAATGTTAAAGGGGTATGTGAGCTACATGAGCTAGATAGGGTTGGCTTTTCGTCAATATACTAGTTTAGCTCTAGAAACCCTTGGCTCCATCATTAGGTTTTGTGCGACGAAGTCGTTGGAGACGGAGAATTGAATAGCTAGTTCCATTGCAAGCCCTGTGAAGACAATAAAACCAAGAAAAACGTTAACATGACGGTCAATGGTGTTGGTCTGCCTGATGGAACTCAGTCAACCATAAAAGTTCTGCGTAACAGCTCCACAACCTTCTCGCTGCCTGAAGGCGATGCATGCAGTATATCAAGCAGCTTTTTCGTCGCTAGCAAGTACTGTTTCACTTCTTGGGGTGTCTGCCCCCACGAGCCCTCAAATTCTTTGTCGTTGATGTAGTATTAGTATAATTGCATTCTAACTGAATCTTCCAGGCTGCGCTCACCTGTGACACTCACTGGTATGTGAGTTCGATTTTTAAAGCAGAGTAGCATAAGTGTCATGGCTATAGGATTGTGGTCCATGAAACAGGTTCGTCCCATTTCGTGCGCGATTTGCACCTCCTGGCTTGTCGTTGCCTGTCTTCGTGACCAGTTGTCAAGTGGACCAAACCTCAGGGGTCGCTTCGACAACGAAAATTTCCTCCATGAAAGTGTCTCGTTGGGAGTCGCAAACTTGGGATATAGCGAATAGAGGCCGCAATCCTCAAGAGTCTTCAATGAGAAAACACAGGATCGGCCCCGGTGTTCGAGTAATCCTTGGGATAGGTACTCTTCATGTTGGTGTTTTGTAGCTTTATCCGGGAAGGATCTCATGAAACTTTTACATTGCTTGAAGCCGTCGGAATACAAATCCAGCAGTGTGGAGACATTCATAAACTGGCCTCGTGGGAATTTTGTGGCGTCTACGGCACAAATCTTGATGTCGCTTGGGCTGCATCCGTACATGTGCCGTCTGTAGATAGCGTAGACAATAGCATACAGGAGCGAACTCGTCCAGGACATCAGATTGTCAGAATGCTCGCTCTCTAACATGCTGTAATCCGGCTTCAGATGTGCGTACAGCATAGAAGCAACTGAGCGTTTGTCCAAGTGCAGGAGGTCCAGTTTGCTCTCTAAAGAACCTAGTAGACTTGCCGGCGAAGCCACTACATCGTCATCGCTTCTACCGGGACTCTTTGGGTCTGAGACATGGAATAGGTAACGTGGGGGATTGTTCGGCTGACAGTAAAGCGACATGAACCTAGGACTGTTCCATGGATCAAATAGGTTAGGTCCAGGGAACTGCTTGAGGATCTCTCCCCAGAGATACATCCAGTTTTCCTCATGCTGTTGCCTATCGGCGGCCGAGCGCCCACATCTCAGGTGGGGGTTTTCCGCATAGCCCTGGTGTGGATTAAGGTGCCCCCCATGTCCGTCGTAATGCTCACTTGTAAAATCTTTATCATATAGCCAACCAAAGGTATTCTCCTCATGTTCATCATATTGCCCTGCATCATCTTCATAGTATGGCCAGCCAGGCGTTTCCATCTCATGGACAATGAAGTATCGGTTTATATCAAGCCTTCCACCTTGACGGGCTGCTTCCTGATACCAAGTTCGGGCGATCTTCAGGGGTATGATCTCTAGATGTTCCACGGGCTCAGCGAGGTCCAGGACATCAAAGGCGATACGGTTTATCGCTTCATCGAAATAGGTAAGCAGCGCGCTGCATTTGGTCCGGCAATCACCTGCACGAGCGAGGTGTTCCTTAATGAGCGAGGCTTTCAGTTGTACTAATAGTGCAGTCTCATCTTCACAAAGACTTTGAAAACGGCCAGCCATCTGTTCCATGTCTTCATGTAATGATGATAACATGAAAAAGGAAACATCAAACTTGTACTGAGTAATATCTAATTCCCTCAGACGTATTAATATTGACTTGGTATGGTTAGCGAGATTTATCAAGTCCTTCACCACCTGGAATGGATCTTGCTCCGCAGCGGACTGGCCTGGTTCACAGTGTGTATGCCTCTGAGTCTGGAATGGATCCTGCTCCGCAGCGAGCTGGCCTGGCTCACAGTGTGTATGCCTCTGAGTCTGGAATGGATCCTGCTCCGCAGCGGACTGGCCTGGCTCACAGTGTGTATGCCTCTGAGTCTGGAATGATAGGAGTGTGTTCAGGAGCTGACAGTATCTGTCTGTTAGCTGTTTAAGAACGTCTGTCATGGTTGGATTTGTCTGCTAGTCCGGCTATTGATACGTGCAATTGGTGAGATTGCTGAGTGCTTGGGTTTCAGCGTGGAGATATTTAGATCGTAGTTAAATACATATAAGATGCTGTGTGAGTATGGGAGCGGCTTGTGCTGCCTTATAGGCAAGGGTATTAAGGATCTCAACTTCAGAGAGAGAGAGCCAAATGTATATATATATATATATATATATATATATAATAATAATCATATCCCAGAAAATTCTCAGGTTAGATATCTCTGTTACGTATCTATGTTAGGTATCTATGCACTTTTCCGAGTCTGCAGGTAACATGGCGAGGCTATTCGCAGGGCTCTTGCTGCCTATTGCTGATAGGCTAAAAAGGGATAGGCAAACAGCTTACCTTAAGGCAGCGTTGAGTGGTACATGGACATCTGCAGAAAATCGGCCTGGAAGCGGCAACACGCATTTCCGTTACCGGTAGACATGTACAATGCTCTTCCTTCCCCACGGCTCTTCCCCAAGCAGTCTTCGAATGTTCAATGTTCCCGAGGTCATTCGCCCTCGTGTACAGATTGTGACCTAGATTATTATCCATACCTTACATAATCTATTCTATCAATTATCTTGACCACATAAAATTTACTTGAGCTCAAATCTCTTGTTATCGAAGGATCCAAATAAGGATCCATACATGGGAATACCTGCTTCATCCTCCGACGAGGAAGACAGCTCAAAATGGCGAATTTGACGATCATTTATCCTCTCGTAAGTACCTAGGTCTAACTAATCTAACTATTCTTTGATGCGTCTGATTAACGTCTTATTAAATAGTTGATCGCTGCATTAATAGCGATCGCAATGTAAGTCGTTTTTTTTTTCTTCTCAAGACGCCTGTGCGATACCGTCATAGTTGACTGGTCCTGTCTAGCTACGTGCAGGTCTCTTCAAGCACGCTGTCGCTCCCATTATCAACTGCGACGACCGTCCTCACCATCCTCCTCCCACTAATTGCCGCCGCGAACGCCTTCTTCACACCCAATCTCCGCAGGCTCCTCCTACGAAAGGCTTCGCCGGCGTTGCTGCCACTCCTAATCCCGGCACTCCAGATACTACAGGGGATACTAACCGTTATCCTCGCCACGCTGTCATTCGAAGGCTTTATACCCGGGCAGAACCTGAATTGCAACATGGAGGGGAACTGGCAACGCCTATGGCACCTACATGACAACCGAGCGATCGAGCGCATCCAAGACGCCTTCAACTGCTGCGGCTTCAACAGCGTCAAGGATCGAGATTTCCCATCGGGACAATGTGTAGAGGTGTATCGGAGACACGAGCCGTGCGTTGAGCCGTGGCGTGCTTCCATGCAACGCAATGCGGGTTTCGAGTTTGCCGTCGCTCTTGCGGTAGGGATTCTCCAGGTGAGGCCAACTCTGCGCTTTATGCTCAAATATCCTACTAACGTGACCAGTTGGCCCATCTCGCACTCCTGAGACTGCGGACCCCCGGCAACAGTCGCGCTGCGGGATACAGGCGAGTGGATGCTAGGGAAGGGCTGCTGGAGGATGGGCAAGCAGACAGCAGTGATGACGAAGCTGGAGGAAATGATGGCACGAGTGGTTCCGGCCGCAATTATGGAGCTCTTGGGAACGGATCAGGTCCTAGAGTTGAGCCATCCGCACTCGGGGAGGAGCGTAATCAATGGTGATTGGGGTCCCCGAATTTGGCTCTATTTATGAGTCTGAAATCTTCAGCATTGTGCTACTGAGGTTGGCAAAATGATATATGCAGCACTGTGGTAAAGGGGACATGATAAGCCCCATGGAGATATGATATGAGAAAAATGATGTATATGGAGTTGCCACTACTGTCATTCATTGTCATTCTGGCTAAAGGCTTTCTCGACAAAAAGGGGTCTTGATGATTTTACAGTCTTAAATTGAGCGTATGAGGTATAGAAAATCCCGGAAAGGATATTGCTACCATTATGGTATATGTAATATGGTGCTCACATGGATTTGACAATATTGGAATGTGACTATATGTCGAGCTACAAAGACAGGTCAACTTTTCTAAGGAACCGCCACCAGCTTGAACAAGGACCATTATATTACAACTTTTGTCTACAATGACCGGAAAATATCAATATGACATTCTATGAGCAGCAGCCAGAGAACTATACAACACGCTATCAATGAGATTCGCCAAGGTAGAAGTCCTTACCGGTTTATGCCCTATTGTGTGTATGTATCTATTGTTGAAGAAAACCATTAGGACATGAAGCTGTTTTTTGCTCGTTCACTTTTGATTCGCAAGTCTAAATGTTGCGGAAGTAAGAATGAGTTATAGTGCTAGTGATATGACCACAAGTGAAGAGCGAAATAAGGGAAGAGGAAAGAAAAGGGGTAGCGAATGGGCCATAGTAGTGGAGTAAGTATCAACCCCCTAAAACACCCATTCTTCTGATAGGGCCTGAAGTTTAGGAAGACCTACCAGCCGATTTTACTGAGAAGTAGCAAACGATGCCAACTTGGTTCTAGAAAAACAGGTTAGTAACTGATTCATTTTGAGCAGGGTCCTCCTCTTTGTATTTGATGGCCCCATAAAATTTGATTTCCCTCTTGAAGATTCCTTGTATGGCAAATATCTAGTGGTTTTCACTCAATTCTAGCTTGCTATCCAGCCCTGAAGTCGAGTTAGGAGATTCACTACGATAAAATCATCGAGGACAAATTTCAACTCCATAGATTCGTGGGTCTTTTTCTAATGTGTACTGCGTATTTACATTTATAGGTCCGGGTAGGACCGAGGCTAAACAGGAGACTGAGTGTCTGTCCACTATTTGTATTACTTCAAGTTGGCCATAAGAATACTGATCACTATTCCGACGAGTTAACTACGAGCCGAGGTGTGAAGCCAAATCAAGTATCCTGCTCAACGATGTCGTGAATTTCTGAATCGTACCCTATGAACACCTCAACCTCTGAAAGTATTAATTTCTGTTCCCTGGACGAACCTAGCCGGCGTTATGATTCTACCTATTTTAGCTGTGGGCCGTGAACAGGCTGACATAGGATTTGCCATAAGGTTTCTGCGTATTTTAGTGGAATATTAAGACCGAAGGAAACAGTAAAAGTGAAGCCGGCAAGGTGCGTGGCGAACTAGGATGGATACACTAAAACCGTGCGACGGCCTTGGAAACGAACATAATATCTAGTACTTTCGTTAGCTATTACTCCTCCTCATGGTAGGTCTTACTGTGACGAGTTTCGTGTACATGGAAGGAAGTTACATATTTCAAATTGTCCTAGAATTACGATGATATAACTTTCAATTGCTGCAAAAAGCCAGGCTATTCACAGACTACCGCCCCCTTAATCAAGCACATATATCATTCCGAATCTCCCTAAATAGCCCGCCATCGTCAGTGGAATCGGCAACAGTTGTAATAATGTAGGACTCACTGAGTTAATACTTTATTTCTACAGAGTGTGACCGCTGTAGTTACGGTGGTCTTGGTGGGTAGTATTTTACATACGGTGAATTCGTCACGCACTAGCTTTGAGCTTGAGAGATAACAACTCAAAACAGATACGTAGCAGACTACCAATAAAGGGATGTGAATATTAGTGTGATAAACATGGAGAGTCTGTTATCAACTAAAGACCAACGCCCTCTGGGCGTGACGAGGCGTATTCATGGGAACGCAAGTATGAATGTTATGCGCCCAAGCACTCAGGCATTTAAGTAAAGCTAGATGTATCTACAGGGCCTACTAGGCTAAATAAACTTTTTTAAATGTAAAGCTATTCTATCACTGCCCAATATAACTACTCGGCATTTCATACCTAGAAGCAATGGACAATTACAACAGCAAGAGTAGCCCCAGAATCTCAAATACCGAATGCCAAATGATAGCTCAGCTGCAATTTCTAAAAAGTAGGAACGCGCTAGAAGGAGCAAATTATTAAAAACCGTGTTTCCTTTGGCCTCCAGAACAGGCCTTGAGGACAGAGTGCCTTATGCAAAGGGGAAAGTGAAGGTTAGTTTTTTCTAATGCCCTTGGTTAATTTAGCGAGACTACGCCTGAGCGGTCGATTACCTCAAAATCCGACGCGTTAGTTTTGAGTTTTGTAGTCTGGCTAGCTGGCTCTCAGACGTCACGTACCCGACTAGTCAAATTTGACAAATCTGACTGGATATGCGTCGCTACCCTTGACAGATGATACCAAGCTGTATGTGTGCAAAAACGAGGGCTCGATATTAATAGATGCTGAAAGAACTGTCTGATACAAGAGGATGGTCGTGTTCTTAAGTAAATTACATATAAGTAGCACTGCCAAAAAGTCTTTCACTGTTTGTACGGAATCTTCTGGATCTACGTGACCTTTATTTACTTATACTGCGGCTGAAAATTAAATTTACAGAGTTTCTCGGGAAGCTTGACCTAAGGTTTATTAGTAGTATCAGCCCGTCCTATTTTTAAGGCGCAGACTCATTCTTGTTTAGTCCAGCGCGCTCGTTGACTGGCCAACTGCAATGGGTTGAAAATAGTGAATTCGTATGGAATGAGTTGGGAGGAGATCAAGAAAGGAGATCGGTATGATTTAAATGTAGGCTGAGACTATGAAGGTGTACATTATTATGGTAACTTGTTGTTTTCTACAAGTTTTGGCTCTCTAGGATTAATCTTGAAGCTTCGACGGCCTAACCAGAGGTTCTATCTTCCGAGTTCATCCGGGATAGCCATATATGAAAAAGGGGGTCAAAGCAGAATACGTGAGAAGTAGCAAAAAAAAAAAGGCTGGACTTGAGGAAGGTAGTTTTGCGCATATCTGGGAACTTGTTACGGTGGCTGAACTTTGCTTGCGCTGGTGTTTCAAGCCACTATAGAGGCACGGGAGAAAGGCAGTACTTGCCATGTAACAGAAATCAAGATGCTAGCCTAGTGTTAGGCTCCTGTACCTGAGCGCCACGTGCCCGGTGCTTGATCATCAACTCGCGTAGATACGTGCTCTAAACTTTGAGGTGTGGTGATGTCTAGTAGGGGGGAAAACAACAGTGGATCGTCCATCCACCCAGTAATGCCCTGGACCATAGCGACACCTGGTGAGTATTTCGTCGTCATGTCCTCCAAGGGGCTGCTGTTTGCACAAGGACTAAACCCCGAACCTCTAAAGGCTGCCTACAATTATTTGGACTTCTCAGGCGTTTTCCACCTAATGAAATAGCAGGCACTTTGAAAAGCTTCAACCTTGACTAAGTCAGAAAGAACATGGTGTGCTACTAAACTTAGATGTAGGCGAGTGACATTGTCGAACCAGAATACGCGGACTTGATGGGATAGTTCTGGTGCTTGAGCCCATAGACTCACTTTGCAAGTGCCATGCAAGTTCATGACGCTCAATACAAAATAGGCAATATCGCAAAAGTTCATGAACTCTAAGATTTGGAAGGAGAGTGTATTGTTACCGAGTACACGCGTGTATTTCACCTGGCTAAACTTTATTGAATATGGGGTGAACTAGCAGGTTCAATCTGTCCTCCCAAAGAAATATGAATACCTGCCCATCCCCCTACCCTCTCCTCATTCTTCTCTCACTTACTTCATCATACCATACTGATACTATATCGTGCTTCATCAATACTTATTCAGCCTTTATATCATCAACAATCCTTCTGATTGGATCCATATCACAGACTGATAATATCCCCTATTATCAATTATCCTCCTGATTGGACCATCAACTATGGCATTCCAACAACCAATACCACCGGTAAGATCCCATCAACGGAGCTGTCCTGCAATGCAGCCTTGACTCTATTATCAGTCATTCTAGACTAATAAGACCACTTTACTAATCCGCCTACTTAGGCTTTCCAACCCAACATGGAAACGCCGTGGTATTCCATGCCTCAGGGGCAGGTACTTCCGGAGCAGCCCGCGGACTTCCAAGGTCAGCGATGTGTGAATCGCCGGGTTCGAGAAATGCGCCTCGAAGTCCAACGGGTTGCGTACCTCTCAGCCCAACAGCAGGGGGAGTACAGTTCCCAGCGGCATGGGGCTCGGCGAACCAATCGGATAGCGCGCAGCCAGGACAACAATTTCATTGCCTGCTGTGACCCGGTTTGAGCCGACGGATGAGTATAGGATTGGCGGGAGTGGCCCATCGACAGACTTCACACTTTAGTCCGTGGGTGGGGATGGTGGAAGACAACAAAATGGAATCGGGCTGGAGGGGCGTTGAGCTGGGAACCGGATGTCGGGCTAGAGGTCTGGGAGGCGGAATGGAATGGTAAACTAATCCGGAGCTTTGGATATGATGGTATGTGCACATGAAATACCCTTACTACTCTCTTTCTTTCAGGATGGTACTAACGAGTGATAGGATCAGAAATTGAGAAATGCGATGGAATAGATACTTGGGAAGGTCGGAAGTATTGTTTTGCTCTGCATTGATTTTGTGGGAGGATATCGACCGGCACCTCCACGAATCTGTAGCGACTTCCCGAGTCAGTTTGGCAGCCACATCACTCTCAAACAAGTAATTTAGGGAAGTAATCGAGACATTTCATCTCTCAAACCCTGAACCTTTGACCCAATTCTTGAGATGTACCAAAGTAAAGTAACTTAGATGTGATTGCATTACGCCGCACATCACAGATTGAATGACGTGGTGCATGTTAGAAAGCCTATGGTTGTGATGTCTCACATCACATCAATTGCCTTGAGATGGACGCTGATCTTGAAATGCCACAAGATCAAGTCGTATCCTAATTCATTAGTAGATTGAATGAATGCAGATCATGAGGGCGGCTGAGGGGTTAACTTGATCAACATGAAACGAGTACCGAGAGCTTTATGGATGCACTGGAAAATCCACGTCGTTCTCTCATTTGATGGGATGATCAGTCCTTATAGAGGGCAGCATGAGCTTATACTTGATATATGCGAGAACGACTATGAAAGCCATGCAATCCTCGACGCTCTAAAACAAGTCCATAGTGACTTCTGTGGAGGAGACTTACGTCTAAACTAGGATTTCCTCTCATTAACTACTAACCAACTGAAGGCTTAGTTGGAATATACATTGAAACATACCTATTACATGCGAATTAACATATCATTAAAATGTTTCCATGTCTCCAATATATCATGTATACTTACACATATAAATAGACTGGAGGAGCAATCAACAGTCTGAAAAACCTGTCATTAATGCTTAGCACTCTCCCTCTTCTTCTTCTCCGTGTCGACAAGACCATCGAATCTCATCATAGCCGGAAGGCCTTCCAGAAACGCATTAGCTACCCACAGCAGCCACAGCTTACTTCCCACATCAATGCCATGCTTCTCCAGCCTCGTGCGAGACATCCACCACGCCTCCGTCACATGGATAGCCAACACCGGAATGAATATCGCCTTCACAAGCCACCTGTATCCCTCGGCGCCGTAGGGGAAAACCGCGTCGAGCAGGCGCCACGCCTCCGTATCAGGCTGCACGAGCCCCAGGGTCGCGGCGGCGACGAAATACAGCGTGACGCCGGTGAAGGACACGATGCCGGCGCCGCGGGGCAGGGTGAAGGCCGAGATCTGGATATCGCTGACGCCGAGCTTCTGCTGTGCGGTCTTGGCCATGTCGACGAGGCGCACGCGGGCGTCCATCGCGGTCTTCATGGGCGGGGAGACGGCGACGGTGTGCGTGCCGGAGGCCGACCGGACCGTCAGGGTGTCGAGCGTCATGTCCGTGAGCTGGGCGTCGCGGGCGGCGAAGGCGGAAACGCCGTTGAAGGCGCGCAGGTACTGCTTCAGCTCGAAGGTGTGGTCCTTGTTCATGTGCGCCATCATGCGGGCTTTGCTTGCTTCGTCGAGGGCCATGGTTACGATGCGGTGATCACACGCGGCGATCTACGTCCTTGCAGCTATGATGGTTTGGGGTGCAGCGATTGGCTTGACGTGCCCCCTTGTGTAGCTGGGCACTTGCAGATGTAAAGCACTCGAATAGCAATGCTTTGGCGAACTTCGGAATCAGCAAACGCGGAATAGAACGAAGCACTTGACGACGTCCGAAGTCTCCACGATCGGATGATGATTTGGAGCAGGGAAAGCTACGGTGGAGTTATGTAACCTAGCACAGTAAGATACTTATGTACAAAGGGAATCCGCTGCACAAATCGCGCGTAGTGGTCTCGGGCCGAACCGAGGTATCACACTAAATTGCATTTAAACCAAAAGAGAGCTGCATTATGTGAATAACCTCTCGACTTAAACAACCACTGTCGCGTGGTCGGTCTTGAGCATCGCGAATCCATGATGATAATCGTGATGAACTACTTTTCCTACAGCCCTTAAATGTCACATGCCAGATTAATATCATTCCTGATTGAATATATTTGCAGCTGAGGGGGAAGAATATACAGATACCTTAACCCTTTTTCAACGTCCAGGCTCTAGGCAGCCGAATATGTCGTTCAAGGGAGCAATTCTTCGACCATGAAGACTAATGGCCTATAGTCGTCGAGTTACACTATCGGTTGAGGCACTTGGATCGTCTGTACCCCATCAGTCCCATCTGAAGTGTAAATCGCGGTGTGATTGTGTCTAGCATATGCGGTGCAAGGGGCTACAGGGCTGCATGCATATCTCCACCTGTTGTTGGTCGTCCCAGAATCCTAGTAAAAGTATGTTGGACTTGGCCACTCACTAATTTCGCTTATCATGGTGAAAGTGAAAGGCAAGCGCTGGTATAAGATGTGTCGGCCCTAGGTGATTGAACTGTAATATCCAAGTGGGTGTGATGCTGTGAGCACCTTAGCTTTCTACCACCACGCTGACATACATTAAGCTGGAGTGTGGCTCATCACAGAAGGGTCTCTGTTCTAAAAACTGTATAGGCCAACCATGCCTCTTCGGTTCTGCGATTGGGATTCTTGTACTCGTCCAGCCTTTCAAGGCCCTGGGGACTGCATTGGTTGTGACCGTCACCTATGCCAAACCCACTTGCGATGCAAGTTACATGACTGCCCACGACTTGACGTAATTTGACCACCTTTTACAAACGGTGAAGAATACTCTTAAGGTCGCTAACAAGCTCTGAAGGGAGACCTGGCTGCCTACGATGTCCAGTGGGCAGCTGCCGAGGGCCGCAAGATACCGCAGCTCATGAAGCGAATAAACAAGGCCGCGCTCTGTGCGCGGGCCTCGAGTCTTCGTGGCGGGATCGACTGTAACGCCGATCTCTCCCGGAATGCGCTCGCAGGCATGATGGGTGGCCAGAATTGCCACGCCATCATCACGTTCTCAGACGGGGTGGAATGGATGGCAAGATTCCGCATTGACGCTGTCAAGTCACCGCCGCCCGAGGTTCAAGTCTACGTCCTGCGCAGCGAGGTCGCCACCATGGAGTTCCTGGCTTCGAGGACCAAGATACCGGTTCCAAGGGTCTACGACTGGTCATGTGCAAAGGACGCGGATGGTGTGGATGGGGTCGGTGTGGGTTATATCTTGATGGAGAAGATCGATGGTAAGCCATTTGACTGGAACGCGGCGACGGAAGCACAGAAACAGAAAGTCATGGAACAGTTGGTGGATATTTTCATCGAGCTCGAAAGGCATCCATTCGATAAACTGGGCTCTTTAATGCCAGTATCAGAGGGAAGCAATCCGGACATTCAGGGGCTCTCGACTTCGAGACTATACCGACCTAATTCCGGCGGCACCTTTGGTCCCTTTTTCTCCTCCCGTGAAGAAGCTGAAAAGACAGTTAACTACTGCCTCGATATGGTAGCTAGTGGCGAGATGGGGATTCATAATCCGGTAGACGAGTACTTAATGCGTCTGTACCGACTCGAGGTTCTTGACAGACTCCTAGACGGCCGCGAAACAGACGAGAAATTCTATCTCAAACATCCGGACGAGAAAGGCGACCACATACTAGTCAACTCTGATTTTGACATAGTTGGCATCATAGACTGGGAATGGGCGCGTACCGTCTCTTACCGAGACGCCTTTAGCGCGCCGTGTATGATGTGGCCCGTTGGTGAGTTCTATGAAGGCAAGAACGAAGTTTCAAAAGACGAAGAGTGTTTTGCCAGACTGTTGGAAAATAGAGGAAGACCTGGAATGGCGAATTGTGTGCTGGAAGGAAGGCATCTGCAGAGATTCTGGTTTAACCTGTTGCCGCAACCTTATGGCTCTAGTTGGGAGGATACGGTGACTCTGTTTCAGGGGTTGAGATCGGCTTTTGGGGATGAGACGACTTGGAATGATTGGAAACAGGATGCTCTAGTCAAACATGGGGCTGATAAGCGGCTTACAAAGCTGATAGCACAAAGGGATATGAGCTCTAGACCTTGAGGTGTCAAATCATAAACCCCTTTCATACGATTATATGTGGGATTTAACTTAGGTGTTGATACTATAAAAAGGACTCAATGAATACTACTTGCTCGAGACGGCATACCGAGACAAGAAAGTGGAAAGGGGTGCGTAAGTGGATCCAGCTCTAAGCGAGAAACATGAACCTAGGTTTCTATTACTGAATGCGTTCGACTAATATTCGTTGTGTAGTGATTTGATACGACTGATATACTATTCAAGATATGTAGGCACAGATTGCCAGAGGTTTCTGAGCCTTAGAGCTATACGCCCCATGAACGCGTACCACATCATAATCTTACTCTAATGTGTATGCTGCAATGAGGGAGAGTGATTTGACCTTGATACCAATCAATGCATGATCCATGACCTACATCGCTCAACTCTCTCAAGCACATTGAGAATAGTATGGAGCAGAGACATCGCGGCAAGTAAGGCCATCCTATTCGAAATGGTCAGTCAATGTGCTGTACATATTGAAGTTTTAGTTGTTTTGGACTTACAGCACATGTAGTGCAGCCTGTGTAGCCCTCTCCACCACATTGCTGATATTGTGTCTGGGCACACGGTGCCGAACCTCCAGTAGAGCTTCCACTCCCTGCACTCGGTTGTGGGGCAGATCCAACAGCTGTGCCGACAGGCCCAGAACCAGCAGAGCATGTGTCCGCACAGCCAGTGCAACCAGAGCCGGCCACCTTGGTGGTTCCGCTAGCAATGACATCTGGACCAGGGTTTATGTACTTGTCGATCTTCGCGTGAATGTTGACTTGGATACCTGGATCACTGGCCTTATATGCTCCTGGGAGGCTGACGCCTGCGGGCAAAGCGGCAGCTGCTGCGGACGATCCACCGGCGACAGTAATCTGGTAGCAGGAAATGTAAAACTGAGCGCCGCCTGCTGAACCTGCTGTATGGAGTGCAATTACTTCAGCGCGAAGGAGATACTGTAGCACTTAGGGTCAGCCTTGTCTCTTTCTAGACTGTTTTGCGAATGATCAGGAGTTATTATACATCTCCTGAAAACACCCTAAAAGGGGGTCTCCTGCACTTGAAATAGCACAGCGAAGGTAAAGTAATGAGTTAGGTGACACTGGATGTTACTCACATCTCCTGCTGGTGTGTCTGCAGGAATTGGCACATCCATTTTGCCGCAACAGGTGTTGAGGTCGTTGGTGCCCCAGTTGTCCCCGTCACCAACCGAACCCTTCGCTGACCAGGAGTCGGCGAATATCTTATACCAGGAACTCGATCCGTCGGCAGTCGAGGCGTCGGAAACTTGACTTAGATAAACGTTCACAGGCCCATAGTGAGCACCTCCGATCGCTTCACTACCGCATGATCGGTCGCCAGGTTGCTATCCAGCCATTAGCTAGTTACTATCTGTAGCATTCATCGCCGCTATCTATTTACCTGATGCATCTCGACTGTCACGGTAGAACCCGCCTGCACCGCACACTTGCCTGAGACGCCCCTGCTACCTCCGGCATTGCACCGAATATCAGTACTGCCAACACTGGTAACAGGGCTGTTCGACGCTGGCATCCGAACACACTGAGAGCCGTGCTGGCCGAGTCAGCTTGCCGTTGTCTAGCATTATGAGGATTGCACTTATCATGTCAACTCCGTCAACCCAAAGAGCCTGGAACAAAGCATGCCCTGCTACTTTGGTAGCAGCGAGGGCTGCAAGCATAGCAAAGAGCGATGATCTCGTCATTTTGCTTCTTTTACGGGCTGTCTTAAGGGCCAAGTGATTGTATTTCTCGGGTCAAGAGCGAAATCCTGGTTCGAGTAGGCAGATCGACGGATGATCCAGGATGCGAGTGACCAGGATTTTATGCCTCCACCATGTCTACCTATTATCAGTATCAATACAAGGACTCCTTTGCTCCGTTTGTTCAATTTGGTCAGATTCTATCTACATGCAGGCTGAAACAATAAATTCGAGAGATGCAATTGGTCATCTAGCCCATCGAATTACGGATGGAATTGCCGAGCGGATGAATTACCCCAGGCTTCCCCACAACCTCGTTGCCGCCTACCGCCCTGAAGGGAGTTCATCGGTAGTGTGTTGGCGACGGGGTAAGTAATATAGAAAGAAACCACGCAATTTGCTCTCGTGCTATTTTAAGCTCTTATCGTGGTCTCCACGTGAGAGCCAGGCGGGCATAATGCACCTCGTAGTCGGGAGTTCTACTACCTACCATTAAGTAGGCAGGTCAGCTGAACTCAAGATTCATTTGGGCTCAAAAGCGATATGTCGAATATCCAGCTAAAATTTGCTTCTTCGAAGAAAACCCTTAGTTCACAGAGTGCTTTCAGTTGTCGGATATAGCTTGTTGTGTCACCTACGCTCATATCGGCGACTTTAGCTAAGGTCTTTAGAAGCCGCAACTCGACCCGGCGTAGGGGTTATTGTCTTGAGCCTCTCTGGCATATTACCTGTTGATGGTATTGCCGAAATAGCGGGCACAGTGACAAGTCGAACAAGCCTGTTAAGCTGCAACATACGCCATGTTAGAGCTTGCGTAGCGAAGGTTGCGCCCCGACCTCAATCGGATGATCTATAATTCATCCCTGATCTCCACCAAGCATCAAGACCGCGCTGCTTCATCCTCTCGGCAAACTCAGCCACAGAGGTAACTTCCTCGAAGACGTGGGCTTTCGTCTGGTTGACGTCCCGGACCTCGTAAGCGGCTGGTGGATGTTCACACTTAAACATCTTATATCGTAGAGCGCGCACTGCACAAACCCAGTCGCTAACACACTTCTCATCGGGACCCTCAGCATACATGACACCTGGCGGGCCACCGCTGCGAATGAGGACGAATGGCAATTTGCATTGACCAGCGGCCTTCTTAACGCGCTGGAGTTTCTTGCGACTAGTGATGTGATGTGTCCGGATGAGTGTGGTAAAAAGTTTTGTGCTGCCGCTCATTATGCGATATTGTGCGACATTGCAGCTTGAGTGCCAATCACCTTATTGAGTCTCAGACTGGACGGCCCGTCAAAACGAAAGTCAGGTTTGTTCGGATATCATGTTTGATGTTGGCTATGTTAGAACGCGGTCAAGCCACAAGGTCGCGTACCTCTCTCTGAGCACATCGGTTACTCTTCGGTAAATTAAAGCACTTCAGCCAATAACATTACTGTCCTTTTTGGATGAGTAATTCGATTGCTATCACTTGTACAGCACATGAACGTGGTCCATGATTTTTAGCGTAGGTAGTTACACTGAATATTTGAGAGATTATCAAGACATCAAGATCGTCTTGATCATAGTATAGCTAGCTAGAGAGCGTAATATTTCGCCCAATCAGAGCTTGAGACTCAGGTTGAGCTATAATCAATATCATTTCACAACCACATTTGACGTTACTTGTGGGGGTCTGTGATGAGCAGCCTCTCTTATTACAAATAGGAAAGAGTCTTCTTTAGGAAGTTGGAGTGCACTAGAAGTGATCAATACCAACACTCTGTTCGATTATCCTACAGGAATAGAGTGAAACCCCGAAGCAAGGATGTAGCTAACTGGACCCACGAAACGGCTTCTATGATATATAAATCTAACAATGCCCACGAAGTGGAGGGTTTCAAATAGGCACTTAAGTCTATGAGACAACCGAGAGTAGAGTAGACGTCAATGATGCCACTAACCTCCGGATAGACCGTTTTGAAAGTGTATCCCAATGTGTATCGTCGCTACCGAGGTATCTGAGTCTAGTAAATCCTTTGTAACTAAGCGACCACTACGATATATCATAATCGCCATAGCTAGAGACTTCATATTACTATAATGTTCCTTCTCGTATCCAAACCTATTCAATCTGTATAATTCCACTCGCTGAGTGTGCAATGAACACGCTAGCTGTGTGTCGGTAAACAGTATTGTGGTATTAGCTAGATATACCTCAATATTGGGATGGATCATTCAATAGATTGATAGGTGAGAAGTAATCCGAAGGGCTGCCAATTTTGACAGCCGCGGTATTCTCTCGCACTCTTTTGTATCGTATCCCGCTCCGGCATTAGTGTAGGCCTACGACCCTGATTGGTAATCGAGCGTTCATCATATTCCAATATATTCAGATTGATCTTTTGACTGAGTCAAAACCAAACCGAATAGTAGCCGATCTGTTCGCCCACACAGATGCCCGACTGAAACTCAAAGGGCACGCCTGCGACTGCGGTTCTGAATGTGCCTTAAAGTCGGACACTTTTCAAAGAGATTCCACGGAGGTATAGGTAATATTCGGCTCGGTGTATTCAAGTCAATTATGAGATCCTTCGCGCACTTGAGGAACGTTTTGGGGATGGTATTCGTAAGGATGGACTCTGAATTCGTCACAACTGAGGCTTATCGAACAATGCCAATCTCGACAGTCGAATACTAGAAGAACTCATGTTAGATGCAAGTTTTCGATGTTCTATCGGCCCAATAACAGCTTGGATCTCGGTAACTTCATTGCTGTTTGCATTAGAGAACCCCCCATCCCGTATAGGACACGTTCGTGTATGTAAGTTCTGGCCGTACCTATGGCTAGATCTCCGAGGATAATACTATACAATACCTCGTCTATTTGTTGTTTAAACGCATATATCATTGGCAATCCGGTATGTACGCAACAAGGCCGAGAACAATTTGGTATCCTAAGCTTCGAAATTGGAAAAGTTAGCTCATAGTCTGAAGAAGTACTTACTTGCGTCGGCATTATTTCTACCTTACATGAGAAAATTTTCTACGGTGTTAAGCATTATTACGCAACCATTTTCCCAATCAGCATGTGCGTGTATCACCTGCGCTCTTCGTTAGGTTCTTGTGAATTTTAGGAATGGTGGAACGAGGCGTTGATGTGACGATTTCATATAATACACAACAAGAACACTATCCGGCGGACAACTTGCGTCTTCTTTCTCCAATCGCATTGGATTTTGAGGGAAAAAGAGAAGTCAATGATCAGAAAATTGCACCAAGCTAACTAGGCGGAACGGGTAAAACTTTTCATCATAGCACTAATCCATAACTACAGCTCTATCTTCCAAGAGTATTTCGGTGAACATAAGGCGAGGCTGGTGAATGGGGGAGAAAAAAGACTGACAAAGACTCAGATCCGACTCCCAACAGCCAATAAGGAGGTAAAGGTTGTCAAATGTAACTAGTTGACCGACAGGGTTAGCAAATTCTACTTGTAGTGGCCGGAGATCATTGCGCTCGGTGGGCGTCCTAAGCTCTAACCGTGACTGGAATCCGAAATCTAATAACTTAAAGCACAAGCTAGCTACCTGTTTCGATCTACTAATTTGATTAATACGAAAAGGCATTGAATGCAACCATTATTAGTGTGTTTTTTTGCTTTGCTGGGAACCATTGTAACTCAATGAGGAAACAGAATTGAATTGGGTATTCACTTTCTGTATGAATTTCCTCAAAAACATGTGCCGTGCAGTAGAAAGTAGAGTGCTAATTAACTTAGCGCCTAACGGAGAAGAGTCCGAATGGGGTCGTATTGGTGCAGAATGTTCGTGCTAGCTTGTGCATAATCTACCCCAAGTCCTTGGTACTGGAAATGTCACTGAGAACTAACCTATATATTTTGAGCTACATACCCAAGCTCCCTATAACATGCAACGGGGGAAGGTATGTCGAATAATTTTTCGGTACGGATTTGGACGTATAGTCCGTGTAACAAGATGTCCTAGCTGTAGCTACTGTTTATAAATACATAGCTGCTTGGTCACTAGCTTGGTCAGGATTATCGATTACATACATTGCAAGGTATTTATGCGGAAAGAAGGATAAGAATAACTACTGAAGCTGTTGAGGTGCCCATTGTTGATCGTCTGACAGATCAAACCGGAACCCTCTCCGGAATGGAGACACACTTGACCTTAGGTAGTGAACTTAAATGTACACTCTAGCTGCAGAATTAAAAGACTCTTCTTATGGGCTGATCCACAGTACACCCCTTGTAACAATGTTGTTTACTTAGGAGTCCTCGGCAACCACGAATACCTAGTGTGTCCCTGTTTAACCTATCCATACATGTCCGCGACGTTACTTAAAGAGTGTCCAACACAGTATTATCAATTTAGTCTACGACTGTATGAAAGAATGCCATCCTTATCGTCGCTGAAATGTTTTCATCATATGACAACTCATTTCTAAGCTTAATACTCGTAACAGCACTTAGGTGCTTGTGGCGATAGGGCAATACAAGTCATACAAGAGGCAACAACGTATTATTGCAATGGTTATAACCCAACTCTTCACCTATCTGTTATATCATTTGCTACTCGGTTATTGTTACATCATTTGTCTGTATACTCAGGCAAGGATTGAACTGGAATATTCCACCTTTGGCTATCCCCTACGCAAACAGAACTAGGGCAGTTCTCGTGTGATGATTTGGCTTAAGATGGTATAACAAAAGATACTTCACATACTACATTTCAACTATAGGAGGATCGACTCCACACATGAGTATACAAACAAATAAATTAAGGGTTTGGTCCACTTTTGACGACGATAAACACAATACTGATATTTTAAAAGGGGCCAGAACTTGGACATGGGTTACTATCTTGGACACATTCAATGGAATACTTTGCGCCCGGGACAAGTCTGAAGCAACATTGAGAAGATGACTTCCTTGATCAACATGTCCCCCCCCCTATTACCTAAGAAGTCGCGATAGATCCTACACAATCGGAGAGAAAATCCACATATGGCCCTTCTACAGGATATTTACTGATATAAATGTGTAGGAAGATCGACCTATCTTGTTCAAACGACGGCTCGTTGATTGATGTCCAGAGAGGCGAGTGGGTAGTATTCGCAAACCAGACCACACGACACGTTATCGAACCTGTACACAAGTCGTTCCGTATCGCATCCTCTGTAAATTTTAGTCGACGAGCTTTATAATTCAAATATATTCGAAAATATTGGCCTGAAAAGAATCGCATCGCAGCAAGTACCGTAACAAAACGAAACAGAAGGCAAGTACTTTCGAAGCACAAGAGGCTGGATCTGAGGCCCCTGGACTGGAGAACAAATTTTTGCACTATGGCATTGTGTGGCATCGCTCGGTAATACCAACACATCTATCTGAAGTTGCTAAAAGCCTTGTGTAAGTTTTAATAATTTGCCACCGCGAACCCCTCTTCCCATGATAGATTACGCACGTTTCCGAGGAGTTCATCGGTTTAAACTTAGGCATCTTTTCCACATTTCAGAAAGTCCTAAGACTTCAATTTCTCAATATGCAAGATTTTATTTTTTCCTACCAGATGATCAGCAATGTACCAAGGGGTATCTGAGCAACAAATTCATGTGGCAAATTCTGTTTTCCTTCTCGATCCGATCTTAACGTTTGTACACTTCCGCCTCCTATTCTAAACATCTGATAGTCAACATAGGATCTCGATGCACAATGCCAGAGTAGCGAAAAGTTCCTGATTCTTTCTTCCTATTATTGCCTTATTTTCTTTTCAATTGTTGGTAATTATATACCTCGGAGGCCTCTTGAAGATGACCGATCGTCGATATGGGATTCCGATGCCGAATATCTCGTGGCATTGGGGGACGAGAAAGCTTTACATGGTTGTATGCTTCCGATACCATCTTTGCGCATTCAAGCTTGCCACTATCGCCGCTATAATCCGTACAAGGACTGTGGCACCAGGGACACCGGATACTGAATTATAGGCTGAGAACAAGCATGCCGTGTCGGGACTATTCACAATTGTGTCGACGCAATCCCTGTAGTACGGGTTCCAAAAGCTTTTCGGAGGCGGTTCGAAGAAGCAAGTACTTCTGAAAAGAACTAAGTTCCACATGAATGTCAGCACCCCGGAGTTGAACACTGGTCTGAAATAGAGTACACAGCTTCGGGGAAGGGTCTTGGCACAGCAGACTTTCCCGATCTATGCCAGCCGATCCAATACCTCCTCAGCATTCAGTTCTTGTGATAGAATCTTCGTGCTATTTCCTAATATCTTGTTAGTACTCTTTCTTTCGCCTCTTCTCGTGTTGAGATACGGAATTCAATAGAAAACAGGACATATAAATGATGAGTACCAGTACAGGGTACATCATGAATAATGCACAGAACGTATGCCATGTAAAGGTCCAGACTTATAGTTATTTTGGAGGCTAACTTGTATTCAACAAGCCTTCGACACCTTAACACCATCAATCGGGAAAACATAACTCAACGATTATATTTGCATACCTGACTTCTCAGATTCTATTTTGCTAAGTCGTTAAAGTATTTGTCAAATATGGAGTGTTTGAGACTTAACTGTATATAGTATTGAACTTCCCATGATAATATGATAATGGGCCTGTCAACTCTTTACCCACGGCCCACTCATCAATCCACTATGTATTGCCTCCTTGATTCTAGGTATCCTGGTTCAAGAAAGGTCCTTTTAACAGCATAGCTAGCTGCTGTCCACCATCCACAATAATAATGCTTCCAGACTTAGGTAACACATGTAGGTTGAAGCGTATAGAGCCAATATTATCGAAGTCAAATAAAGTCCCTAGTTTCGTTACCAAGTTTCGTTACCAAGTGGCAAAGAACAGATCGATCATCGTGTGGGTCTAGATTCTGTAAGTCCTGGTTGCATTCTTTGCAAGCGCCACATCCGGGACCAACCTAGCCTCACAGTCTCCCCCGATTAGATGCAACGACCCCGGCCTAGGGGCAGCGCAGCTAGTACTTACAAATCTACATCGATCTCTGAAGGATCGTATGGGTCGGTCCGTCTTCCAAAACAACTTGAGGTCGAACGACGACTACCAGCAATAGCAAGGACAAGAGCACTATCACCACTAATACGAATAATAGAGTGCTCTTCTCCTCCTGTATGTCGCACCCTCTTCGGTCACTTCTGCCGAACGCATCTGCTGCGTCTCGTGTCGAAAGCACGTTGCCGATTCAACATCGTGCTAAACGAGCCGCCACGGCGGCAGCATGTGAAGCATGTCGAAAGCGCAAGAGCAAGGCAAGATGTCTTTGAACTTCCTAGGCGCTTCATGCAACAACTAACCACCGCGCAGTGTTCTGCCGAACGTCCACGATGTTCCGTATGCGTCGAGCGACAAACTACCTGCGAATACACCACCCTACCAACAGAAACACATCTCAAAGCGCAGAAACGCAAATTAACTGATCTCGAGATCAGATGCCAAGCCTATGAAGACTTGTTTAGCATGCTCCAATCCCGCCCCGATGACGAGACGACCCGGATCCTTCAATGGGTGCGGACAGGTGATGATGTTCAAAGGATTGTCAGGGCGGTTGAAGAAGGCGACCTTCTCCTTCAGCTTTCACTCAAACCCGAATATCGATTTCGATATGAATTCCCATACATTCGGGAGATGCCAGCCTACTTAGGCCGGTTGCAAAATCCATACCTTGAGTCGATCCTGTACGACAAGATAGGAAGACTATCTTCGCAACCTCCAATATCGCCAGAGATGATGAGAGATACTATAGGTGAGCATCAGAAGATGTATCTTGTGCCATATCATGCTGTTGAACTTGCCGAACCTCGAATATTATCTATTGATGTGTCGAGTTGGACCACCGTTTCCTCTGATAACCCGATGCTGCGCGTGCTTTTAGCTGTTTACTTCCTCTTTGAATTTCCTTTCCACCCCTACTTCCATAAAGATTTATTTCTTGATGATATGCTTCGAGGGAGTAGGGAATTCTGCTCACCCCTTTTGGTGAATGCTGTGCTCGCAGCAGCTTGGGTAAGGACGATTCGCAAATTTGCACGAATATTTAGATTAACCATCGAAAGCATGGATATAGTCGAGCGAAACATAGAGCCAAATACTGGCTCCCCAATAATTTTGGTTACCGGTTTCTTTCCGAAGCCAGGAGGCTTTTCGAACTGGAGCACACAAACCCCGCCATTACCACGGTTCAGGCTGCTGCCATCATCAATCTGACATGTAATAGCAACGGCATCGATGAGATTAGTTGGTATTATATGAATGAGTCCTTGGAGATGGCGCAAGAGTTAGACCTCTTTTGCCCCAGGCCAGAACAAAGTGTGGAATGGCAACTAGCAGCCGCAACAACTGCGTGGTGCTTGTTCAACTGGCAAGCGTAAGTTTAAATCAAAGGTGGAATATCTCGAGTAGTCACTCAAATTAACCTCCCAGATTCGCCACTTTTCATCATTTCCAACCGCCAATCATCAAAGACCCTCCTCAAATCCCGTTACCCGGGCTAGAAGATGCAGACACCTACTGTGGCGAGATCTTTGTGCTATACCCTCTCAGCCGTGAACCCCTACCTATACGCAACGGTATAACGTTTAGGGTTATCTCTAATTTTCGCGTCATTATGAACGATATTAACAAAGCTTTACACGGATCTCCTAAGAGTACCAGTGGGATGTCGTTGGATGCTGCGCTAGGATTTAGGTCTAGACTTCGTGTTTGGTACGAAGACTTACCGGAAGCCTTGGTAGCACGAAATATTGCATTACCTTCACACCTAAAGGTGCAGTAAGTATATAAATAGTCTGAGTTCCCCAAGTAGATGACTGTTTCGTTCGTTGGTAATCATGCTGACAATTCTCCAGTATCCATTACCATATTCTCCTTATCAGTCTTTTTGAACCGTTCGAGCGAATGGGGTATGTGCATGAAAATATAAACCCTAGCGACATCATCGCCGAATCAAAAGCTTGTTTTGAGACTCTAGTACGCATATATTATTTACGTCATGGGTTCGAATTATACGACGCCATGTTTTTACAATTCCTTCACATGCTAGGATTCAGCGCCTTAAGAGATGTCTTGTTGGTTGAGAACAGTTCGCTTGCACACGAGGCCATGCGATCAACATTAGTCCTCTGTGCTAAGGGGTTGTGGGATCAGGGGCGAAACTGCTACGTAGCAGAAGTAGTGTTTCTGCTATTCAGACAATCTATGAACCTAGAAAATGCCGGCCTCCTACACGATATTAGCGACTTGGAAGAATCTGAAGACCTCCTAGATCGTATGGTTCAGGAGATCCGCTCTCAGTGGCCTATTGGGATGTTCAGCAGTACGAAGGAAACCGTGAGTCTCACACTGAATCAATTCATCCGCTGGTGGCAAAAGTGCATCCAGGACATGGCCGTGAATCAAGATTCATCTGCCGCTGTCAAATTCAGGGATATGCCACGGTACGGAACATATGTCGCCCAAAATTGAGGACTGACAAGGAAGTTATAAGCGGAGTTGGAATCGTTGTCAATACCCCTGACCATCCATCAAAACGTGCTATCTGGCTCGATTATCAGTTTCAACAAGAGTGATGAGTGAATGAGCAACAGCCAAGACCCCCGATTCGCCTGTGAAATTGGATAGACACGTCACTACTGTCTTCATATCAAGAGAAACTCCCGGTAGATACCAGCTTTAGCGACTATTCGGTTATCAGACCCTGCCATTACGTACCCGAGTAAGTGACCTGATGCTGAACCCCCACGACTGCTCCTGGTAGTAGGTAGTGCCTACTTACTTCACCCAGACTCTAACTTAGTATTAATGAAGTGGCAATGTTCTTTCAGAGATCGCCGACTCAACCATAATTCTTAATACTGGCGCAAGTCTGAGTAAGCGAGACTTATTGGTGGCTTGCGATCGGGTAGCCGAGGTCAAGTACCGGTCCTCATCTCCAATACCCTCGATCTCAACTCGGAACAACGAATGCCCTATAAATTAGCTAGGTATCGCCTTTTATCTCCCCTATTCATTGTATTACCTTTATGTATTAAGCTCTAAGTGTATAATATCCTAACAAGGTTCACTACCCGCCTATCTATCTATCCAGGATATCAACTACATGTACGCCGTCAAACACGAACCAGAAAGCTTCTTGTTTTACCTATGAGACGAGTAAAAGGGCGTTACAGATTCAAGAAAGGTTAGCCGCAATAAAACCCCAGGTATTTTCGTCAGCCTATTCCTCAAGCAACGTATGAATCAATATCACTTAGAGCGCTGCCAATTCTAATTACTCGAGGCAATGATCCACCACCACCCCCGAGTTGAGCAAGGTTGGCAACCTCGCAAAATGTAGGCAAGAAGCAACTAACCTGTAGCCTTGAAGCACCGCCTCGGAAGCCTACATTCAGGGCCAGGTAATACAGGTCATGTAGCATGCAGCCAGGTGGATTTATCTCCAAACACCATCAACCCTTGTACTAATCTCGATCTGAGAGCGGATCCACTACATACTTGATTATCACACGCAACTGATAGGTGGAAATCCAAACATCCTCTCAAGTTGATTGGTCCAAGCTGCCTAATGAGGCAAGTTCATATGTACACATCTTTTGAGCAAATATGTATGGCATTATGACTACATATATACGTGGCTGTCACTTCAACAATCATACAACGTAAATTTACACGCAACACTGCTACCTCTATGAAGGTCACTGGGGTTGATCAGTCCTGTCGAACTGCCGAAGACTTCATTACTTTGATTGAGGCTGCCTTTCAACGCCCCCTGACATTCAAAGCGGGGGTCATCTATGAAATATATCGTTTTCTAATTAAATGGCATTCTTAACTTTTCTCTGTTGAAGGAGTTGTGACGAGGCTGGCTTTCTAGACTTGGTCTCGACTCAGCTAGTAAGCCCGACTGCATGTGTTGTAGAGCTCTCAGAAAAAAGGCATGCCTGGCATCATTCAGCGAATGCATCAAGCCAATCACGTCAAACTTCGACCGTTATAACCTGGACTTGACTTGCTACATACGTTGCCATCTCTCAGACGTGAATATTGTCCTACCCTTTTCTACAAGATTTTGCTAGGCCGAGGATGAATCTCGACTAGCCAACGGGAGGCTGAACTCGTGTAAACCCGCATATCTAGGTTGCCATGTGGCCCATATCTCATAAGACCCAGCGTGGCGGTCCCTTTCACGACTTCGAGGTCGATTCTATTGAATATATTTAGACACTATTCTGCTTCTGTGGTTTATACACAGGTAGGTTGTCTCCATCGTAAACGTTACCGCTACCATCGTAAGGTGTGTCTAGCCCTGCTTCAGTTTTCCATTGGTCACGGATAGAGTCGAGAACGGGCAAGCCGCCAGCTCCTACTAGCTGCAAATTTGGCGGTGGAATCGAAGTAAGTTTGGTGGTGTGGTTCCTGTTGTACGGGCCCGGATAGGACACAGAATTATTGACACTGGCTGCATTAGGTGGGTCTTTATTGGTGTAGCCGGTGACGTCTGCGACGAATTTGAAGACTATAACTTGTCAGTGATTGCGGTTCGCAGAAACTGTCTCTGAGATATAACCGAGAGTTATAACACCTATTCCTCTATGGCTGTAATATGCTTGATAGATATCGCATTATCGGGAATGGGGATAGAGTTTATTACGAGTGACGTTAGAGTATACATACCATTTGCGCCAACGTCAAATCTACCTAGGTTGGGCAAATCCCAATTATGCTCAGTGGTGGAGAGAATGGAGAAATGTGTGTAGAACGTATCGTCTTTCGAGCCTTTGAGGCTGTTTGGAATGGCGTTACCGAGCAAAAGCGACACTATACGATTGGGCTCAGAATAATCCTCTGTTTCATCGTATGTAAGCTGTATCAATGTCTTCTCTTTGAAGACTCCATCGGCTAGCAACGGGAGCAAAAACTCGCGAGCCCACTTAGTCGCGTAGTCTAGAGTTGTATTGTGGCCGTCGTTTAGCATATCCGGAGACATCATTACGAACTGTGGGATTGTCCCTTCCGCAAGGTCTTGCTTAAAGTCATCAAAAGATAAAATTTTGGCTAGACGAAGGCCCTCCGTGTTGACTGAATCGTACGAGACATAATGGCTGTATCTTACATTAGTCTCGTTCAAACCAAAGAGTCTTCCCCCCTCGACTAACTTGTGCTTCCTAACATAGTCCCATGTGCCACTGTGATCTATGCTACCCTCTGCCATATACCCAGGACCAGGAATGCCTTCGAAGTACCCTCCCCATGATATGTGTTTCGCATCTAAGAGATCGACTACAGTGGAAACATTACGTGGGATGCGAACGACTTCATCGTGGTCCAGTCCGAAATAGTCGCCTCCTACGGCGGCTAAGTAGTTCGGCTGACTTGGGTGTGTGTGTGCATAGTATCGAGTCTGGAGGATGCCGAACCTCCTGAGATCTGCGAAGTCGGGGTCGGCAACCACTTTAGCAAAGTCCTAGAGTCAAAGAGCTGTCAGTTCCGGTCCCGCGAAAAGACAAGACAAGAAAAAGGGGGTCAAGCAGGTTGTTAGTGCTTAATGTTTAAGGCTTATTAAGTGTACGAACCTGATTCTCAAGCCAGATGCTTATGATCCTATCAAAGGCTTTCCCGGGAACTGTTGGTGCAACGGCGTTAACCAGACTCGCGCAGAAGCCTAAAAGGCCGATAATTGACAACCGTATCATGGCCGTGTCATTCTAGGGACGTGGATCTGCTAATAGTATAATCAATGCGACGGCATCGGAGGTCGCTGCAGCTAATTCTGAACAAGTCTTCAATAGCTGAATACATTAGCTCCTTAGCTACTTAGTAGATAACTACACCTCAGCCACATTTCCAGCCATTCGGGCCATCAAGCATAGCCACACTACCCCCTTGCCTACCTAGGTACCGAGGTATGGACAGGTGTTGCTGTGTTTGCCAGATGGAATCCTTCCCAGGCACCTGCACGTCGCCCTGCCTAGTGGGTACCTAACCAAGATCATGTTACATAGTACTACCATAATCCATAGGTACCTAGGTACTGCTTGCTTCCCTTTCCGCCTGCTTACTTGCCTGCTTGCTTACCTATCCAAACATCATTTAATTATGATTTGCTCAGAATACGACACCAACATAGGAAATCGCCATTCGACAAAATAAAGTAACATTCGTAAGCTCAGCTAATTTTTTCGACGTCATTACGTCCATGTCATGGCCTATCAACCTGTACTTTTGAGTGATTGCGGCGCTGCGGCCTAATTAGTTATATCCGAAGTCCGAACGCGCGCTTCGGAATTCCGAGGCGCTTCCCTTTCAAAAGTCTTTCCCATTTACTGTCTTCAATGCCTATGTAACAATCTAACCTAGCCGCTTTGTTGTTTCTCGGAGAATCTTATCAATCTAGTAGTCAGTCTGATCTACTCCGAGGAAGCTTAGCCATTTCGTGCGTGAGGTCCTATATCCGTGATATCCCCCCGAGATCATGGACGACATCCAAGCCGGCAGTGTTCATCCGGCTGGGGACGATGAACATGACGAAAGCCAACAAGGTCCTGCCCGGAAGCGCCAGAGAGTGCGACTTTCGTGCTTAGAATGCCGTCGCAGAAAGTTGTCATGTTCGAGGGAATTGCCCTGCGACCGCTGCATCAAGTCCGGCACTCCCGAGAGATGCACCTATGAGTCGAGGCCTGGCTCAACGTCGATTCCATTGGCGGAGAAGACCTCTTTCGCTCCTGCTGCTCCTCCGGTTTCCTTTGCCCCTGAAGCTCGTCGTCCTACTGTTCCCGCTCCGGTGGCACGCCGGGATGTCGACTCTTCGGTTCTCAGAGATGCGACTCGGGATCATGAGAGAATCCGACGACTTGAGCTCGAGGTTGCTCAGCTCAGAGGCACCCTATCAAAACAGGTCTCACTTGATGGCAGCACTATCGTAGCCTCACCCTCAACTCTAAAGGATTCAGTCAGAGATACTCAGTCTAATCCTTCAAATCCCTCCTTCACCCCGCAAAATGCAGACTATTCGGAATACCGAAACCTGCGGGGTCATGATTTCAAGACCAGATACATCGGCCCGCATAATGCGTGGTCCTCCCTCCAAGAACTCACTGGCATCTTTCACTTTATGAGAGAAACGGCCGAGGAATGGCTGAAACCTCTCAATATCCAGAAAAAAGACCGCAAGAAGAGAAAGGAAGATCGCGAGAAGAAGTTTGCGGAATCTGACCTCAGCCTCGAGTCTCTACTCCCTCCTAAGGATGAGACTGATTCCCTCGTTGATGTCTACCTGGACCAATTTGAACAGATTCATCGAATCATTCATATTCCCACATTCAAAGCAGAATACCGAGCTTTCTGGAACCAACCGAAGACGAGAAATGCTGCATTCACTGCCTTATTGCTGTGCATGATTGCTGTGTCTTGTTGTTTAGACATACAAACATCCAATAAATTTGTCGGCGTTAAATCTAGCTCATTTCAGACGGCTGAGAGGTGGATCAAGGCATGTGATGAGTGGTACGAGCGGCAGAGTCAGAAACATCGCAAGCTTGTTCATTATCAAATTGCATGTCTCCTCTACCTTGCCAAAAGAGTTAACACCATCAAGAAGAAGCGATTCTGGACCACGGCCGGAACAATGATTCGTGAAGGTGTTAGCGTAGGGTTCCACCAGGACCCTGACCGTGTGACAGCGAAGATCTCTCCATACTTAGGAGAGATGCGACGAAGGCTGTGGGCTACTATGGTTGAATTTGATATTCAGGCATCGTTTGATCAAGGACTTCCAACTATCGTGAGCCAAATCCACAATGATGCGGAAGCGCCCAAGAACGTCGATGATGAAGGCTTCGATGAGAACTCTGAAGAGCTCCCGGTCTCGCGGCCGCCAAATGAATACACGTTTTCATCGTATCAACATTTCAGTCGACGAAGTCTCCTGCTTCGGCTCGAACTCAACAAGGTACTAACCGGCTTTCCTATGGACCTTGAATGGGAACAGGTCCTTCAATACATTGACATGATCACTCATGAAATCGACCAACTGCCATCGTGGGACTTGGAAAATGGAAAGGACTCCGAAGTTTCCCATAAACCAATACTAGCTCATACGCTGCTGCATATCCAGCTCAGACAGTATCTCATACCTCTACTTCAACCGTACCTGAAACTCCGGGAAACTAGCTCAAAGTACCAAGTTGCAGAGCTCATGTATTACAGCGCAGCACGGGACATTGTTCTGATGCATGACCGACTCTATCAGAAAGGTATTCGAACTTTGTATTTCATTCGAGAAGATACGATGAATTCCGTCATTAATCTATGCAATGTGACGTTGCACCAACCCAAAGGTATATATTCTCTAACGAGCTCTCCCAGTATAATGTTAATAAGATACGAACAGGATCGACGAGTTTGATAATGTCGAACGCCCAGGAAACTTTGCGGCTGATCGAGAGTTGTATTGCATTAAAGGAAGACCGCGTACTAAGGTGTGGCAATAACGATCCATGGGGCTACTCATCTATGTGTGCAGCCTACGGCCTCTTGGAGACTCATTTAGATATTAAACCAGCGGAGGCTGCCAAAGCTGCTGCGGCTGAACGGTTCATCAGTCTACACTACAAATTACTAGCATTTCAAATTCCACCCTATCCCAACCAACAGTCGCAATCTCATACGACTACACCACAGACTACTCAAGAACCAATCAGCCGGCCTAAGGTACATCAACAATACCCTTCCTTTTAACGAAGATGCTTGAGTATGCTAACGTGCTACCTACCTAGTCTATTACTCCCTTTCCGCTAGATGCGGCTTCAGCCGCTCCGCTAGGGACTACACCATTTCCACGTGAGGGAATGCCACTCTCGATGCCATGGCTTCTACCTTCCACTGATGCAAACCATCTCAATGCCATGCCAAACCCCGAATTCAATTTTGAGATGCTAGGTTCAGATCTCAATGATCTATGGGGCGATTGGGGTGGAGGTGATTTCGCATAAGATGCCTTTACGCATTCGTCCACGATAGGTATTTCACGGGTTACGATTTTCTATTTACTGTATAGAGACATGTAGAAAAGGTGTTGCTCATTTTCTATGAGCTGAATTCAAATATATGATACCCCAAAGTCCGATTTAAATCGTACTTTCAATAAGAAACACGCCAAAGTTATTTCGCTGCGATCACTCTCGCCCACGCTCTACGCTCCTTTTTCGGACTAATGCTCTGAATGAGCTAAAAACGCTTTCAATTCGAATATGTGGCATAGTCTAGTCAATGCGCTACTAATAGCCAGCATGATGATTCGTTGCAGCACAATTTTGAGGATTTGGTGACATCGTCCACACTACCTACCGTATTCAGCTGCGATGTCTGAATACGTGTATGCATCTTTTTTATGCACAGACACCCACGGCCAATAGAGAGCGGCAAGGTTCCATCAACCTTCGATAGCTTGACCACAAGTCGGATAATGCCGTTGAAAGACTTACATGTCTCGACATATGGGCGGGCCGGCTGAATAATGTTGAACTGGATCCCCGTACATGCCACTGTCGCGTTCCGACCCCACCTAAAAGGAGCACATCTTGAGTTAGTCGTCAAAGGAAACCTTCAGAGACAAGAGCGTAAAGCCGATTATGTAGAACGCGACGCATCTTTCCCTCCTTATTATTTACCCTTAGAAGGACGATGCATCTATGGTCAGATACCCAATGACATCCATTGATAATGATGTGACAACCTCTGCCAACACAATCCAGCGTTCAGGTGTTAGGAAGGCGGTACAGGCAAATTAATTGACTTGAAACTCTATGATTAGGTTAAGTAAATCTCGGTTAAGAGAGGATTCTTCCATATCCATTGCACAACGGACTACGTCGTAGACTATCTCTCCGAGGAACTTCCGAGGAACTTATCTCTCCGATACCTAGGTAGTGTCCGTGAATGAACAGTTACCATAACGCTCATCGGGAGGCGACGCATGCGGGCGCACGCTCTACCTAACCGGGATGACAAATCATGCTCGGGGAGAATTGAAGACCGATTGGATTACCTCATCTATCATTATACATAGGATTCAAAAGATTCAGGAACTCACCAGCCAATCAACGTCCGTCTAAACCGGGAAAGAAACCCTGTTGAACACTTTATAGCCTTGGCTCATCCAAGTAGTGGCCTCTTAGCCAGCCAGCTAAAGTAGTTCCACCGACCTGATAGGTAGTATATAACAAGCATCGTTCGCATTTCATCTCGAACTTCACTATAAGCTTATACAAATTATCATTGCTCGATATCTCAACAATGGCGTCGATTCTCGGTCTCCAAACAAACATTTCATACTTGACAGTCAGTTAGTTGTTCTATAACAGCAACCTAACATTGTGCTAACCATATTGCTCAGATACCAGGGGCACTATTCCTAGTATGCACTCTTCGTGACTTTATTTCAATTTGTTTGAGGCGATGAATCATATTTCGCAGTATTTCTACATCATTTCCTTTTTAAGAATTATATATAATTTAAGGCAGGGTTCAACTGATTACGGTTGTGTAGGCTCTTCTACCGAGGGTGTACTCAGGATTCACCGGGCCAGGGAAACAGTATCTTGATAAAAACAACCCTAGAACTTTCTACGAAACCCTTGGTAAAGCTGATCTAGACAAGAAGGTATGGACTCAATCTGGCTTCCTAACTCCGACATAAAATGTTGATAACCTCTCAAAGACAAAAAATCGATTACAACGCGCCGAGTCGGCTGTAGCGAATGCGTTTGAGACGCTTGGCCTATATGCCGCCGCAGTCACAGCGGGCAACGCTGCTGGACTGTCGACGGAGATCATGAATTCCCGTAAGCATATTCCTGTTTTTCATTGTCCCTTTCGATCTTCAGCTAGAGCGTAATTTGCTTCCCTTTAAGCCTGTTCGAAGATTGCGAGCTCATGCAGTAGCATTGGTTACTCGTGGAGCAATGTATGCATGGCGATCACTAACTTTAAGTATTATAGTGTCTATTGGATATCTAACCCTTCGTGTCTTTTACACGTGGATCTATATCTGGGGCCAGGAGAACCGAAAGTTTGCACCTCTGAGAACACTGGTCTGGGGGGCTCATATGGCTCTTGTTATGTCAATGTTTGTTATGGCTGGATGGAAAGCCTGATCAGGCTTTATTTTAGCTATTCCTATATATCGTAGTGGAATGCAGGCTTTGACCGGGACAGGTCTATACGGGACTATGATCAACTGACTTTTTCCTTTTCCTTTTTCACTCACGCAGCCCTCAAATAAGCAGTCAATTACAATATCAACTCATGTTTCTTTTTATCAAGGTGACCCTGTATTTGTTTTGACTGTTAGCTAATTACATGGGCCTCGACTTTTGCGAATAGCTTTATCTTCAACATTTGGCTTCCCCTATATTTAGGAACTCCACTGTACAGAACGACGATATCTATTGACAAGGAAATGCCCTTATTGGCTTCTGGGTCCATGGAACATATGTTGAATTCAGCTAGATGGACCTTAGGGTGGAAATACGCTGACCACGTAGACGGCGCTCTATGTCCACCAACAGTGTGTAACCGAGGGAGCCTGTAGTACGTATAGCAGGCTTAATGGAACCAGTTGTGATGTATTGAAGTTGAAGATAATATTCATTTCCGTATAACTACATTGCTTTGCTAACAAGTCACCAACAAGAGTGTATTCACTAGTGTTACGAATTACTATGGTGTTTCCCTAAACAAAGCGCAACACCTTCTACGCATGTAGGCTTGAGGCTTCGTAGTTGACGCAAGTTCCGAACCATCACGCAGTTGCTGCTAACCTCTTCAACAACAAGCCTCGACAAGCTCTAAGTCCTTTAGAATTGCAATAAAGTTCAAACCCATGCGTTCTCTTATCTGATCTAATCTAGTTGAAAATATTACGTAACAAGGTTAAGGCCGTAAAGTCAGCTACGGTGATAGCTTCAAAATAAGCGTTATTGATAAAACCTTATAAAAGCTACTCATGTTTACTAGTTAAATGTACCACAACGCAGGTATATCTATCATTGACGTTAGGAAGCTTAAACGACTGCCAGGATATGTGACCCATTGTTGTATTGTGGTTGTTGTAGTTGTTAAGGTCTGGCTAGTACGAACTGTACTAACAGTGGGTACAACGTGACAACTCCGATAAGAATGATAGTTTACCCCGCCGAAATTAGCGTTTCGAAAAAGCGTTTCGATATTGATTAAAACCTGCTCGTCTACTCGGACTGCCGTGACAGGATCTCCTAGTTCACTTCTACCACCAGTTCGTTCAACACTCGGTTGCCAACATGTCTCAATTGAACCAAAAGCTCTACCCATACTGGCGTCTAAAAGACCAAGAAGAACAAGACGATGAAGAGGATGAGTTAGACGATGAAGAGGATGAGTTAGACGATGAAGAGGATGAGTTAGACGATGAAGAGGATGAGTTAGACGATGAAGATGATGAATTAGATGATGAAGATGATGAAGAGGACGATGAAGATGATGAAGAGGACGATGAAGAGGACGACTTAGACGATGAAGAGGACGAATTAGATGAAGAGGATGAATTAGACGATGACGACGAGGATCAAGACGAGGAACAGGAGAAACTAGGGCCATGGGAGCACCTGCAGAACACATGCAGACGAGAGGAGCAAAGTCTAATGCCCATCACCCTACGCGACCTACAACGCACCACGGACCCGTTGATTGCGGCGGAAGTCTACAACAAGAATCACAGTCCCATCGGCCGGCTGCCGGAAGAGCCCCTGCTTAACACCCGCCACCGTCTAGGCGACGACATTCTCTCCCTACACCGCCTCCGGCATGTCTCGGCCTTATCTATGAACCGGGCATTGGGAAATATACGTTGCTTCCACTCAGCAGCCCAACAACCGGGCGCGACGGTATCTAGGTTACCAAGGAGCCATGCAGCTGTGCGAGCGTATCCACATCTCCTGGCCCACCTTCGAAGTCCATATTACCGATTGGCAGCGGCGCAAGCCCGGAGACTGTCATGCCTGCTTTGACCACTTTAACATAGAGTGTCACGATCCGAAAGCGGCGACAGATCCGTCATGCGTCACGAGTACAAGGCCGCCGCCAGAACTGCGGAAGGGTATTATGAAAGAGGCCGTTTCCATCGACAGCACAGCAAGACATCCTGAACAGTGGGAGATGGAACCAAAGCACATCGCCGTGACATTGGTGGATGTAAATAAGTACACATAATTGACCCTGCATTGCTAAAAATAACGAGTCCCAGTCGATGACCAGAAGAAGGCGCACCTTACGTGATCCTAGAAGGTAACTCACTGCGTAAAGTAAAATAGCATTGACGGTCACTGGTATAGTCGGCTACGATGAAGCCCTTGCGCACTTCTCGATAAATGATCTACAATCCAGTATTGCTGAACATGGCCGGTACCAAGGGCTGCACCAACCTTGACACAGCCTGAACGAACTTGCTTCGAGCTAGGTCTTCAGAGTCCAGGGAGATAATGCTTGGAAGAATGGGCGACACGGGGGTGTTTTGTGAATGTAGGTGACACGCCGTGGCGATCGAGTGGCGATGGGCTTCGGGATACGGTCAGTTGTGACGGTGTCAGATCCTGTCGCATTGTGTCTTGGATAGACCTCTATTTGAGAGAGTACTCACCGAATGAAATGTAATTAGCCGCCATGATTTGGATTCTACGTTCATTAAACCAGAAGATTGACTATAGTCGACGGAGAGCCGGCGGACGATTGACGGGTGGTCAACAGGCAGTGGAAGAACGGTCAACGAATGTCGATAGACTTATGGCCTGTAGAAGGTTAATGGGCTCTCGAATAAACCGTAAGGCATAAACTATGTATTCCGGAATATCCTAGCGTCAGGGTATGACGGTTCAGGGGTCGGTGGTCACCATGCCAAAGAATAGCAGCGAAAGCAGTGGGCCCGGCGACTAGGCAGAGATGACTTTGTAGAAAATCCAGGAAAACTTAGAACAATATTGAAAACACTTGGGATGATGACCGGCGCGGCCTCACCCACCATTGCTTCTTCGTTCGTTTCTAAGTAGTGCCAGAAGGCTGGCGAGAGATAGCAGTTGCCAGAACCAACGTCCACACAACACACGTACAAGGACAGCATTATCTTCAAATAGCATACAAAGTAATTCATATGCAAAAAGAACGAAGAATCCTGATACCAGCTGCCGCTGGGATTCTTTAATGGGGAGTAAGAAGACGAGGCGTAAGGTGGCTGATAGCCAACGACTAAGAAACACTAGAAAGTTATTGTTGTAGTTGACATATACGGGTGTGAATAACTTCATAACACATGTACTTGATTATTTTGTAGTGGATTACGTCTTGAAAGACCCCGCCAACTTGGTTTGACTTGATGGATGCGCTGCGCTGTCAGGCTGTCTGCAGAAGTGGGGAACATGCACTGATCTGCCGCCATAATTCCGCCATGGACTATCGATAGACCTAAACGGGACTAGCGCGGGGTAAAATCCAACAGTTGGAAATCTGAGCCGAACTCGGCACGACTTTTTAGTTTCCTTCATCAAGGAACTGCCCAGGTGATTCAGAGATTGCGACGCCTTCTTCAGTCATCATGTCGAACGGAATCAATGGCAGTTCGGCAGTCAATGACTCCTCTGAACCTCGGAATACGTCTCAACGCTATTTGAGCACGCGAGGAGATGACTACGATGTAATGCCCCTCTTCACTCAACCAAGTGCTCTTCTCTAACAGTATATTCAGTTTTCTTTCGAGGAGGCTGTTCTGAAAGGTCTAGCATCCGATGGAGGGCTCTACATTCCAGAAACTATCCCCGCGGCTAGCAATTGGCAAAGCTGGAAAGACCTGTCTTACCCCGATCTTGCTCTCGAGGTCCTGTCCCTGTACATAAGCCCCTCCGAGATCCCGCGCGATGATCTCAAGGGAATCATCGACCGAAGTTACTCGACCTTTCGCGCTCCCGAGACAACGCCGCTAAGACACCTTCATGACAATCTATATCTACTCGAGCTGTTCCACGGCCCTACATTTGCCTTCAAGGATGTAGCCCTGCAGTTCCTAGGCAACCTGTTTGAATATTTCTTGGTACGCAAGAATGCAGGCAAGTCGGGCGCCGACCGACACCATCTTACTGTGGTCGGAGCCACAAGTGGTGACACTGGTTCGGCAGCCATCTATGGGCTCCGTGGCAAGAAGGATGTGTCGGTGTTCATACTTCACCCCAAGGGCAGGGTTAGCCCCAGTACGTTTTCCCAATTCATTTCTCCCAATTTATTTCTCCCCTATTTCGACATGACATAGGAACTACGCCTGCCCTTAAGGAGACACCCCTACATTTGAAACTTCCAAGATTTGATATGGAACTCCTGATGTTATCTGAAAAGGGCTGTTTACTAATTCATGATTGTGTATAGTTCAAGAAGCGCAAATGACTACTGTCCTGGATGGTACGTATTTTAAACTATTAGACCTGTCCCAGGAGCTATGTCTCTGGCATGAGTCTTTAGTTGAAGACCCCCAGACAGGACTTAGAAATCCAAAAGTGGTCTGAAAGGGACATTTACTAACTTCAGCTTCTGTCCAGACAACGTACACAACTTAGCAGTGACTGGCACGTTTGATGATTGCCAGGATATTGTGAAAGCCCTGTTTGCTGACCCAGACATCAACTCAACCCTGAACCTCGGCGCGGTTAATTCTATAAATTTTGCGAGGATCCTTGCCCAGATCGTCTACTACTTCTACTCATACTTCTCACTCGTCAAGTCATCGGGCCTGGAACTCGGTGATAAGGTCCGTTATGTCGTACCTACTGGTAATTTCGGTTCGTGACTCCTTCTTTACCCCTTTTGACCACTTTTGGGACAATCAATGCCCATTTCGGCAAGCCTGCGAGTTTAAGTGATTGCTGACTCCCGGAATCGTAGGCGATATTCTGGCCGGTTACTTCGCATTTAGAATGGGCCTTCCTGTTGAGAAATTTGTCATTGCAACAAACGAGAATGATATCCTCGATAGATTCTGGAAGACTGGAAAATATGAGAAGAAGCCTGCGCGTGGCCCTGAAGCGGAAGGGGGGTTGGAAGTTGACGGTGTGAAGGCGCACGAGGATGGCGTCAAAGAGACTCTTAGTCCCGCAATGGACATCCTCGTTTCGAGCAATTTTGAGCGACTGCTCTGGTTCTTGGCTTTCGAATTCGCCGCTGTTGCGAAAATGGACGACGAGTGGAACCGGAGACAAGCCGGCCAGGAGGTCGCAGCCTGGCTGAAGCAGCTGAAGTCGACTGGCGGTTTCGGGCCAGTTTACCAGGACGTGCACACAAACGCCAAACGTGACTTTGAGAGCGAACGAGTGAGCGATGCCCAGACCGTGGATACCATCAAAAACTACTTCAACAAGATCGGATACGTCCTGGATCCGCACACGGCAGTAGGCGTTACCGCATCAGTGCGATCTATGGAGCGTTCGAAGACGCCTCATATTTCCCTTTCTACTGCGCACCCAGCAAAGTTTGCTGGTGCGGTTGAGCTTGCATTGAAAAACGAGGCCGGGTTCAGCTTTGAGGAGAAAGTACGTCCGCCGGAGTTCGTGGGTCTGGAGACGAAAGAGAAGAGGGTGACCGACGTTGAGAACAACTTCGAGACGGTCAGAGAGATCGTCAAGAAGCAAGTAGAGGAAGAATTGAAGGCTCAAGCATAGGGTCAAGCATAAGGTAGCATTTAGACCTGGAGGTATCTCCGCCAAAAGCAATTTGAATTATGAGTAGCATCCGACAGTTTTTCTCGTATCATTCGGACACCGAAATTTAATTGACAACCTCAATAAGTCGCGACACGACTTGTATACAACCCAATCTGGAAACACGCCCATCTGGGCCCTTGTTACGGCGCAAATGTCTAAGTCAGAACGTACAACCTTCCTCAATCGGACTCCGATCGTCAAACCCACGAACCACAATTTAGAAACCGACACGCTACATAGCAACATAGCAAGCATATCACCTCGCGATATTAGACGAGCGTCTACGGAGTAGTAACTACGTAGGTAGCCAGCTCTACACCGTCGTGCCATCCACCGACAGCGCCCCCAGGCTCGGTCGACACATTCATCGGGTTCCCTGGCTCGTTACTCGTCAGGCTCTCGTCCCTACCCCAACTTTCCTCACGCCTGCTAAAAAAACGGTTGAGGCGGCATGACCAGCAGCCGGGAAGCGGGATTGCGGAGTATCCTGCAGGGGCGTCAAGAATACGAGCTTGGCGCTGTCGATCCCGCCCTTCTGCCGCCTACCGGCGGTAACTTTGGTCACGCCCGTTACCACACGTGCATACAATACATGTATGTACATGCATACATGCCATACATACGATCAGATCAGATCACACACACACATACTTCGATCTCTCTCCCTCGCTCGCGCGCGCGCTCCATCTACATACATACTGCCCCTGGCGCGGTGGTCTGCAGTTAACTGGGTTTGCCAAAATGGAACGTTGACTTTGGGTTTCTTATTATGTCTCGATTGGGAGCGTGCTGTAGGTTGGCCCTTTCTCGGCCGCTTTGGGCCGTGTGCTTGCGTGGAGGCTCGCCGATACGAAGCGGATCTATCTGCGGTTGAATGAATGGGCATGAGATTGTTCGGTAGGTCGATAGGTAGGCAGGCAAACTGCGGTGCAAACCGTTGATGGGAGCGGAGTAAGCCATAGATAGATATGGTCCCAATGTGGTATACTGTAAGTCCAGTTGGGCGATACCTACATACGCGCTGGGATCAAGTGTGCGTAGGTATATAAAGATGAGGCTCTTCGACGTCTTGAAACCGCTTCTTGCTCTCTACCTATAGATCCAGCTCCTATCTAGCACAAGCAGCCTAATTCCTAGCCTACCTAATCAACACTCCCACACAGTCACTCGTTACAAAACCCCCATTACCAAACCCAAGATGCAGCTCACAACCCTCCTCCTAACGACCGCCTTCTCCGCCACAGCGGTGCTCGCGGCGCCCTTCTCGATGGCCGCGGAAGCGGAGTGGACGATCGAGTCGCTGTCGCGCAACTGCACGGCCACGGACACGAGCTGCCTGTGGATCTTCGGCATCAACGTCGGCGCGGAGGGCGTCAACGCCACGGCGTGCAGCTACGGCGTCAACGCGACGGAGGCGGCGCCGGCGAGCCAGGCCATCGGCGGGCCCGTCGCCTGCGGCAACTACACCGTCACGAGCACGTGGAGCGGGCAGTTCGGCGAGGGCGAGGGGTTTACTACGTTGTCGGTTATTGATTACGATAATAAGCGTATGTGTATTTCCTTCCTTATTCCTTTTTCTGTCGTGCTTCTCGTCTCCTTTCTGTGGATGGAATGTGTGCAGATTATTTGGGGAAAGTCTGGTCTGATGGGGTTGGGTTTGGGTCGTGAAGATAGCCCCTGAGATTTTCTGCGGAGTGAAGGGGAAACTTGTTGACTTAGAGGCTACAGTCATTGTCTATCCCGCATACAAGGACACGCAGGTTGCCAGCGGTGAGGTCGTCTCGCCCGACCAGAGCTACCCCGTACAGAACCTGCCATGAAGGGCTCTTGGATGTACGTTGCTGGCGTGAGTGCGAGAGGAGGTCCGAGTCAAATGAAATAATGTCTTGACGATTGGGGAAACGTACCTAGTAATATTATAAATAATTCAGAAACTAAAAGCTATGTGCTGTCATCAGTTGTAGGTCGGAGTACATCTGGACGAGTCAGACCCCTGGCATCGACTATAGAGCGTATTTCGACCTGATCTTGGTGAACTGATATTATTTGCTTCCAATTTTGCTCTCAAATACCACTGCGTGATGCTCTATGATAGGATCAATGGTCAACCATATAGCATTATTAGATGTAGTAGGTATAGCATTGTGGAAACCAATTTTCCTAAGCACTGCTCTCACACCATGTCCTTACTCTCAGATCGCCATCAACAATGTTCTCCGTGGCCTTCACAATGCAGTTGACAAGATTAAACTACCGGCGTGGTCACTCTTCAACTGAATATAGCTACCTTGATAGATTGCAAACCTGGCTAATGAATGATAGGCCTTTCGGGGATAATATTCTATATGTATATATAATTACATATACCAACTCTGCTGAATAACTACGCGAGCTTCATCTAAAACATATGAAAACGGTTATGTCCCTCTATGTCTATCATATATGATACGCTTCTGGATCCTCTAGATTACAATGCCTCTCTTCGACCAACCATCTCGGCCTTTCCAGGCCCAAAGCACCAGGAGTGCCCCAATCCAAATAGATACAGTCATGGCCCAAAAGGTAGAGGCGTAGCACTGCTGGCCATAGCAAAATACATCATCGTCGTCTGCCCCGTCTATCAGGGAAGGCGAATTCTGAGCTCCTGCTTGGTAATTTGCCGAGTAGATGAGACCCCACATCGTGGAACCTAGAGCCGGTGTAAGCGCAACGATGCCAAAATTGGTCCCAAAGTTTTCGACTCCCCATATCATCGTGATGATGATGGGAGTCAGGCTGAAGACTGCACCGTACCCGGCTCCCACCGAGCCAGAAACGATCCAGAAACGCCCTCCATGTTCCTGGACGGCACCGGAGGCTAATACGATTGTTCCAATAGATAGAATAATAGCAGAAAAAATGAATAAGGTCACTCGAGAGACCGATAACTTCTGTTTTAGAAGAGGCAGGGGCGAGTGGACTCCGGTTTGGGGGTGTGAACTATGTGGGCTGGGCGACAGCAGATCACTGAGGGAGGCTGCAACAAGACGGGCAACGGTGCTCACGGTGGCCATGATCGAGACGTGGGTCGCTGCGGAAGTCTCGTTCGCATTGGTACTCGGAGAGTATAGAGTGCCAATCACGGTGCCCATGTTATTGATGAAAGCTTCACCAGGTCCGATAATGAGCCAGAACCCAATGGCGAACCACCACATTGTATGGTCTGAGAGAAACCTCCTGGTCTCGGCGTTCAACAACCATGTCTTTTTCAGCCACGCATTGTCGTCGTCCTCGTCATCTTTATCCGGGTCCATGTTATCAGCATCCTCGTCCTCGGCCGTAGCTTGATCAATGGCGCCATAGCCGCGATCGATTCGACGTCGGAAGACCTCGCTCCCTGTGAGCAGACCGCTCCTTTCGAGCTCCTCCACCGCCTCATCGATGAGATCCTGCTCATCTACAATCCGCAGCGTGAAGGTGCCGATGAGCCCGACGACAGCTAGCACGATACAAAGAAACAAGAAAAAATGGAAGACGTTCACATCGCCTCGTCCTCCGTCGGGCTGTCTCTCATAGAGAATGCGGCTGCCGATCTGGCTCAATACCATGCCGCTCAACCCGAACGAAGCGATCGGGGCGACAAGCATCAAGCCGCGGTATCGACCTTTCCCGAAGTTCTTGGCACAGGTTGTGATGGCGCCCAGATACATCGCCGCCGTGCCGACTCCAATAGCCACGAAGGCAAATACCATAGGGGGAAATGTAGTCTTAGCACCCCTTTCCGTAGAGCTTGCCTCCGCCAATCCCTTTTGATATAAGCCGGCCGCCAGCCCGTAACCGCCTCCGAGCAAGATTGCGGAGAGGAAGGACAGCGGGCCAGGTCCTACACGATCGCACATGTAACCGATGACCGGCACCGGGATGTACATAGAGATGCTCATCGCGCTGGCAATGCCATTGATCTGGAACTGCGTGTAATGTAGTCGTGACTGGAACAGATGGCCATAGAGGGAGAAGACGGTAATCGAGCCGGCGCAGAGAGCGGCAAGGATGGACGACACGAAGGCTAGGGTGCGCAGGGCCTGCGTTTTCCGCCTCAGCTTTAGATTCGGGGAGACGTCGCTGAGAGAGCTTCGCGAGCTCCGCGAGCTCGGTGACCCCAAGGTCGAGGACGATGGCGAGCGAAGGAGCGGCGCAAGCGGCCGGTCGGAGGACGCGGTCGTCATGGTCGCGACACGAAAGTAGAGGGGAAACCGCCGGATGAATCAAGACAACGTACTGCGAGGGTAGTCATGTACTTCACCAAAACAAAAAAAGGCAATGTTGAGAAGGGATGGAAATCCGCACGAGAGTGCGAGCCCGAGATCTAAGACCTTAGGTCATCTCTGTGACGTGCTCACGGAGAGGTCGGTAGTTAGTGGTTAGTCAAAGGTCCAAGTTACCTTATTAGAAGCCTATTATTGGGTAAGTTCCAGATGATGCGCTGGACCCAGTGCCCCGCCAGCTAACTCCAGCTGCCGACTCAGCCGTCAGGGGTCTGATAAGTGATACGCACTGTACACGTAAATTGGTTGCATACATACATATGTACACTTATGTGGGGCCCATGCATATCCATATGGGACCTCCTTTAGGTGTCGACGTACGGAATATGGGGAGCTACAAGTTACAACTTCAACCTTTCAGTTGAGCAGCACAGCTGCCCAAATCAAGCCCAGGCAGCTCCAAAGGCCTTCTCCGCTACCTGAATAAAACACCTTCCTAGGAAACTATTTCCATCTCAGGTTGCCAGTGAGTGAAGCTTAGCTATGAAACAGCCATAAGTACTAACCTAACCTTAGTCATTCAGGGCAAGGACAATAAAGTCCAGAATTCATGCAAAGAAACTTTTGCGGATTTCGTCTTCGCTCTCGATGGATTCTCCAGTAGAATGTCCTGGAGAGGAACTAAATGATTACACTCGTCGCATCAAGATCCGTCAGTTCATTTCTGGCCTGTCCCCTACGGCTCAAGAAGCGCGCTATCTGAGGCGTCTTGTTTCCGAGATCAAAACAGACGTAATTGGCGAACTCCCTGTGGAGCTCGCGAGACAAATCGCAGACTTGTTAGATCTACAAGATTATGTAGCCTGTCTTGCGGTTTCGAGGTCATGGCGAAACAAGTTCCTATCCGAGCCTGCCATCAGCGCCATTATGAACAGATACTGTCCTTTCCTAGACCCTTTCCTGAAGCAGCCATCGCAGAGTGTCCTGGAGACTCGAGATGATGAACGCCTTAAGATACTGCACAGGATTGGGTGGGCAAATTCGAGCAAGTCTTTGAAAGTCTTCTTAGAACAGACCTACGATTGGAGAGACACAACATACTTCAAGCTTGACCAGGAATATCACGGCGAAGACCTGTCACGTGTATATTCGCGATTCAATAGGAAGCAAGATGATGTTGATCCTGAAGGCCCCATGTGTTTGAGGTCCTTATATTCTTGGGGAAAGATAGCGTGGTGCCATGAAGAACGCTTCATCGTAGTTTCGAGTCTCTGGTCAAGGACTCGAAAACTTTTTGCTGCGCCGTCCGGCCCCATTGCAGGCCCCAGACTACAGCTGTTCGCATTGGGAAATACACTCGTTGTCGGTGCCATAAACAATGTCCTGTGAGTACTTTCGTGTTTTAGTATAACTCCACTGCGTCTGACCTCGATCATAAGCGTTGCTTGGGATCATACCACGAATGTCTATCGGGAAAAAAGTATACCAGGACCTGTCAAACATTGCGCCACCGAAGGTTCTAAAGTTGCAATAATTTTCTTCGGTGGAGATGTTTTGTTGTGGGAGTTTGGCAATCGACTTCTCACGCTCCCCGTAGATCATCTCATTCGCTATCACAATCTCGATAACGAACAACGCAGGTCCTGGAGGGATAATCTACGAGTTTTCTTTCAACCTGGATGTGACAGTACAATATTTCTTGCATCTGGGTATGTTGATTCTGAATCGGTTCTCAGGCGGTCCGTCCACGAGTTTCAGAGCACAAATTACATAAAGAGCTTCAACATGGCAATCCCTTCAAAAGCTTCTTTCAGAGCCTACAACAGGCCACCCGGTAGTGCTTATGTTGAAATCCAGAAGTTTATCGAATTTGGACGATTCGCCATCTGGTTTCTTGAGATCTACCCAAAAGACACTGCTGCAGAGGACTTTGATATTCATGCTAAAGATGAGTTTAGCCTTGTTGAGTTCGATATGCATGAGCGCAAGTTCAAGTCATGTAACTCAGATCGCCTCCGGTACATACGATTCAAAACCTTCCAACAGTGGGACTTGGATTTCCGGTTGCGTTTCCATGCGAAGAGTTTCGTAGTCTTCAGCCGCCAGCCTGGGTACAAGCTTACGGGGGATTGTGTACACACCAGTCGTCTGTTAACTGAGTACTTTTATTCGTAGTGTTGAGTGGAAGCATCCAGTGCAAATAACTCTGGATGTAAGTTAGGATACTGTAAATATGAAGGACGGCTCGAGACAATAGGGTATAGCGAGACCGAGAATAAATGAAGCGCTAGCTCATGGTGACTAATTTTACACACGAAGCTTATGGCAGCTTCGAGACTTCACTGGCTTACGCAAAGATTATGCTTAAGAGACAATTCTGGTTATCCCCAGAGGATACATTGAAAATTTAACGGCCTCTAAAGGGTCCAACGAGGTCAGTTGTCGATACCCTCACGCTTCCTTAAATTATCAGTGAATAGACAACGTATCCGACCCTACAACATCATGGAACTGTACCCTGTATACTCATGGTCAACTAGATTCAGTAAGCTTATTGTACATACAAAGAATAAGAATACTCACTACACTTTACAGCATCTCCACTTTGAATCCCTGGGACTTCGGAGGAACTTAGATCGTAGTTGATACATATGCACATTAAATGTTGTCAGGTACCTAGGTAGAATAGTCACAGATTAGGACCTTGTTGCTACTACGACAGGGGCAAAGCTCCTAATGGCTTTTAGACCGTCTGGTGCTCCGGCGAACAAGAGTTACGGATCGCACTATCTAGAATATGATATTTCTAAACAACGATACCGAGCTTATTTTAGCTCTATACTATTAAGTTTGGCCTATAAGGCTGAATGGGGTCTTACATACGGCTGCCGCTTGTGCACACATATAGGAGGCTCTGTCCCCTATTGCTTCATCTTGCGCTAATCAAGCCACTACGCTCTTCAAGCCTACGCTCCTCATCACTTTGTCCCATGCTGACAAATCCAACTCATCTCAAGCTAAAACTTTAGTGGTGATCGCAGTAGCACCTATATAGCGATTTCATACACAATAAACGTAATAGTTTCTCTAAAAGGCAAAATCTTTATATACCTTTGCGTGGAAATAAATAACAATGATTCCATACCTGATCCATGTACAGTAGTTACGCCTTATACAGGTAGGTAGTAAAATGAGATACTTCGCAGTCCACGGTCTTATATAATATCAGTAAGTACTAAGCACTCGTATGTTTATTTTCAATGCCAAAGCATTAATTTTAAAAACTATTGTAGTGAGCTTAGAACATGGTAGGCGGTTGACTTATGAAGGAAGAAATAGAATACTTACTATCACAGATTTGTAACGTAACTTCGTCGCCACTGTACAAACTCCCCTATTTGGTATCTGGTATCTGTCACAGAGTATATAAGACGCCAATACCATACCGTTATTAGCGATATCGCTTTTGCCACAGTAACTAATACTGAAGGAGAATTATCAGTCCTTGGATACGTTACCTTCGTATTACCCATAGGATAGACATCCAGCTCCTGCGGCTATAGAAAGACGTAGCCGTCGAACTTAGTTCCTTGTCTCCCTGATTAGACAGACTCATACGCCATTCAGGTTCTGGAATGTGTTCACGTAAGCAGACATGGGAAGACCAAGGTAGAAGAAACAAGGAAACTGCCGATGGTAGTAATAATGCCGGTAGATGGGCAGCCACTCGGTTTGATCATATAAGTCGGTGCAAGATATTCAATCGTCGGCCTTGATATTCTGATACCTTTTTGGAATGTGTGGCCTAAAGGTGTGCTGACTGAGACCCCGCCATCACAATAATAGGACCGAGCCGAGAAAAGGGATGAGCTATCCAGGTGAAAGCATCTAACGCTGTTAGGAATAGAACCTGACTTGACTTCTGTAGCAAGTTCATACTTGTCAGTCAATACTTGATTTTTGAATATCTGTCTGGCTTCTAGGCTGTGTTACCAGGCTATGTTTGCCTCGGTAAGTCTGATACGAAAACTGCTTTCGACACCTGATGTAATTTACACCGCGTCTTAGCCAACAGTCCTTAGCCTTTGGATGTTCTCATTTTTAGTGTCTGTTAGATTCCAAGCTATCTTCTAGTACCCGAGGCTTAGTTATCTGCTCGATCATATTACAATCCGACATCCCAGAGTATCATTATAGAGTCTTGAACATGATGGCTTGGATGGGTATGATATTGGCGGCCGCCTTGTTAGTAATGCGAATAAAGTGACAAATGTCTTGCGAGCCGCATTCCTAGTTGAGTTTGATTCAGAAGCTCTGTTCAACCGGACAATTTTACAAATGTCTTCAATTTCGAAACAAACGGACAATACAATCGACGGTATAAATACAACGAGCGGTGGAAATTACGATCGAAGTGTAATTATTCCAAAGAGAGGGACTGGCGCTTTAGTCTACAAAAGGACTCTGCGCCGAAGGTTTCAATGCCAAGACTACCTAGATACATAGGGTCCAAGAAGTGCCACAATTAACCCCCCTGCTACCCCGCAATGTGACAATCTTCTGGGTCTTCCTTGGTGATAACCGTCATCGGTTATCGTACCCACTAGTGCGAGGTTTAATATTTCTGGGGTAATGTGACACTAGCTGCCTAGCTGCTTATTAGCATTGGTCGAAGTGAACCTCCGTCACTGTCCATCATTACACGGCGTCTCGTAGAATTGAGCAGCCTTTTTTTGTACCTACCCGTTCCGGATGCCAACTCCAACCACCCCGCATAAAACTATCTGGATCTTCTTCACACCATCAACATACTAAATCGGCTTTACTCCGTCCTTCAAGATAGCTGATCGTGCATTGCAGCCAATCACCCCCAATATAGTATGCATCGTCGTCCGAAAGCAGCCAATATGGCAGTGCTGAAGAATCAGCCATGCCTCGGCTCGAATCCAGGAACGGGGCTGCTATTGGGGTAACCTTTCACATGCTCTCCCACAGCATCCGATAGGTAGTGCTATTCAGAGAACTTACGTCATCTTGGTCCAGTGCGCGGCGTGCCCATCGAGCCAGCCACGAACCTGAATTTGCAGTGAGGGGCGTCGAAGATGAAGATCTCCAGGCCCGAGTTTGATTTCCAGAATCAATGCTCTGGCGTCGGACATTCCCTATATTAGGTAACTTGTGCGCTTATACGTCGATCATTCGGCGCAAAACCCACCTTTTATGTCCCTCCTATTGCGTGTCTCAAAGTCAGCTGCTTACTGGACGGTCCAGGGTTGGATTGGCTCAACACAGAGGTTCACTTGGTTTTTAAAATATGAACTGCGTAAATACCATAGAGCTTGTATAGTAAATATAACGTTCTATATAGTATCACTATTTCCCTCTTGTGAAGCACATGATGGAATATTCCCCACAAGCTCCCCGCCTGGTCCTCAAGTTGAGTCCATGGGATCGAAATTGGGTCTTTGGGTTTCTTTTTTGTCTTCACGGTCTGTCTTTGAGGTTTCCGTTCCGTCTTCCCGTAACAACATGAAGAACCTCCTTGTTCCTCTAGGCTTAGTCGCCATATACTTTGGCACGGCCGTCGCCCTCCCAGCGCCAACTCAGACACTGGAGGAGCGGAGCACGGCTGCGGTAACCATACACCAGGGAACCATTATCGGTTCTTCGTTGAACGGGGTCGAAAATTTCGGAGGTATCCCCTTCGCCGAAGCTCCGGAGGGAAACCTACGCTTGAGGCCGCCCCAAAGATTGAACTCGTCTCTCGGCACCTTCGATGCTACGGGATTAGGCCCTGGATGCCCACAGATGTACTTTTCCACAAAGGGAGATCTTCTGTCTTCTGTGCTGGGTACCCTTCTTAATACGCCGTTCTTACAGACTGTGACGGACCAAAAAGAGGACTGCCTGACTGTGAGGGTTCAACGGCCTGCCGGCACCAAAGCAGACGCGAAACTGCCCGTCCTCTTCTGGATCTTCGGGGGCGGCTTCGAACTTGGAAGTGCCCAGCTGTACGACTCTTCGGGACTTATCTCCAATGGCGTGGACCAAGGCAAGCCATTCATCACCGTCGCCGTGAATTATCGCCTTGGCGGCTTTGGGTTCTTGGCGGGAAAGGAGATCCTCGCGGATGGCGCCTCGAACCTGGGTCTCCTAGACCAAAGGATGGCGCTCGAGTGGGTTCAAGACAACATCGAGGCTTTCGGAGGGGACCCTGAGAAGGTCACCATCTGGGGGGAGTCGGCAGGTGCCATATCCGTGTTTAACCAAATGGCTCTCTACGGTGGCGATAACACGTACAATGGCAAGAAACTGTTCCGCGCGGGTATAATGAACAGTGGCAGTATCACTCCGTCTGACCCTATCGACTGCGATCGTTGCCAAGGTGTATATGACACCGTAGTGGCGCGAGCAGGGTGCGCCGGCGCTTCTGATACACTCCAGTGTCTTCGCGAAGTCGACTATGATACGTTCCTCGGCGCAACCAACAGCGTTCCCGGAGTTCTGAGCTATAGTTCTGTCGCATTATCATATTCACCTAGGCCTGATGGTGTTGTGTTACCCGAGAGCCCTGATGTTCTTGTTGCCAGCGGCAAATATGCAGCGGTACCAATGATCATCGGTGACCAAGAAGAGTACGTGTTCAGTGTTTATGCTCCACGACCCTGGTCTGTCTTAAGAATATAAGGAAACTCACATAGGCTATTCCCATAGCTGAAAGACTTGATAAACTTCCAAGACAGTTTGAAACTGATAGTCACTAACATTTGTGGATTAACAGCGAAGGGACTTTATTCAGCCTGTTCCAGCCGAATATCACCGACACAGATAAGCTCATCGACTATCTGCAGACGCAGCTCTTCTCGGGCGCCACAAGAGAGCACATTGAAGACTTAGTCTCTACATACGATTCATCGATTATCGCAGGCAGCCCCTTTAATACCGGGATCTTTAATAATCCATACCCCGAGTTCAAACGTCTCGCGGCGATACTTGGTGACCTCGTATTTACCCTGACGCGCAGGATATTCCTCACCTCGGCCCTCGCCGCGAATCCGGACGTGCCGTCATGGTCGTATCTCGCCTCCTACGACTATGGTACGCCGATACTAGGAACGTTCCACGCCTCGGACATTCTGCAGGTTTTCTACGGTCTCTTGCCGAACTACGCTAGCAAGGCCATCCAGAGCTACTATATATCGTTCCTGTATACCATGGACCCCAATAATGGGACTAGCAGCGAGTTCCTTGAGTGGCCGCAGTGGAAGGAGAACAAGGAGCTCATGCAGTTCTATAATGATAGAGGTAGCTTGTTAGCTGACAATTTCAGGAGTGGCAGTTACGACTGGATTACGGGTCATGTAAAAAATCTGTACTTTTGAGGGCCTTTCCAGCTGGCTAGAGTAATGGTGTTTCGGTGTTTGCGGTTGAGGAACTAGGCTTGATTGTGAGTTGATGAGTGGTTTGTGTGGGAGGCAAATAGGTAATAATAAACATATCAGCCGCTAGTAGGTCTGTGAGCTCGAGAAAACTGATCCCAGAACATCCAATCCGCAGTACCGAGGTTCAAATCTCTATCAGAACTCAGGTCGGTTCAATCAAGGCTGCCAAAAGCGCGTTGAGCGAAGGTGTGGCTTCGTCAGCTTCGTCGTTGTTTGCTTTGTTGCCAATATCCTCTAAGAAATTAGCATTTTCATCCTTGCATCGAGAACACAGCGTGCCGACAAAACCCGGTTCGGGAGTCAGATCGCTTGACATATTCATTACCAAGGCCTCAAGGGTTACTTTTCCAACTACAACGTGAAGAACTTGTTTAGCCTCAAATATTTGCTGGTGGTTTGGATATCTGGATTCTATTGCCTTGATTCATGTAGTGTTCAGCATTACATGAATCAAGCTACTCAAGGCATATAATGACCAATTTGCATTGGCCATGTAAGGTTTCTCTGCAGGACATGCTAACTCTGTGTATGTAGTCGAGGTTTCTATATTCGTAATAAGTCATCGATACGTAATTGTAGGTGAGAAAAAAAAAGAAGAAAAAAAGGCAGCAAACTCAAATGGGTTGAATAAGAATCAGCAGTCTAAGCTTTCCAATAAATCTAGAATTCGCTTAGAGACCATGAAGATTGTTGTAGATGTGACGGCATCGACATGGTACTAAACAAGAGAAATGCAATGGACCTAATGGACTGGTCGCTAGGTTTAGAAGTATCGCGTAGGTCTCGTGGGCTCAAAGGACGGTCCGATGCAGAATCGCTCCTGCTAGCCCAAAGTAGATTCCGGTGTCCATGAACACATCACCCAGAATGCAAGAAGCAACTAAAGAGGGAGACATAAGACTAGAGGTAGCCAAATTACCCACAGAGAACACTTAGAATAGACACATGTCAAGAGACCCAAATCTCATCCCATGGGAAGGGAAAAGACTGGCGCTGAACGTCATAGTACAAAGTCCTGGGGTGTGGATGGGAAATTAGAATATTGGAGATACATAGTATAGGGTCCAACATTCTAATCCCGTTCTTTCTCCCCCTCTTATTAATGGAAACTGTATACCAGGTCCAAATATTCAATTACATATATCAAACTTGAGAAATCGGCACACCTGTATTCACCCTACTATATAAATGAGGCATTTACTAAGCTCCTCCCAATTTCTTGATATTAGCCCAACTATATCTTATTAGTATTTCGAAGGCGAAAGATTTAAATACTTACTAATTAATTTGAACAACCTTTAAGAAGGGTTTTAATAATTATACATAGAATGACCTCATCAGTATTGAGATTAGTCTCCATCTATATAGCCTTGCGTAACGTTGTGCGCAGTCTGAATATCAAATCATCATCAAATTCACCACATATTCTCTAACTCAGTCTCTCGCCTGAAATTTTGCAACATTATTGGCAGCCTGATACTACTCGCTCTCGGGATTCTTTCTCATTGATCTTGAGCACTCTCAGTCACCAGAGGCATTGCCAAGTTGTCAATAAATCTTTAGTTGGGAATCAGGAGCTGCTTGAATTGAGTTTTATATTTTATAAGTTAAACAGACGTCAGTGGCGTGGCCTTTCTCTAAACGTTTACTTGGGGGATGCTGTGTTGTACGTCATGTCGCGGGTTGATGTGAATCATCACGCACAGAGTGGGCTAGTCATCTTGAGTCCAAGACGAGCTTCCTAGATCGCCGGAGCCAAGAACGCGATGCGACTGCGTACATTAATGGGTTACGGAGTGTGCCGGAGGAATATCGGTAGTGACGGTAGGGTCCGTAGGATTTCTTTGCCTTGTAGTGAAAGGCAAGATTAGCATTATACAATCTTTCTAGGACTTGGCTAGATATCAATGACGGCATCGGATTGCATCTTAGACTAATAATTTCCTCCAAAACAAATATTGGAGCGACGGCACTATTAAATAGGGTCCTACTAAACTAGTAGTATTCAAGAGTACAATTTCAATTAAACGAGTGTCTTTTCTATATTGCCTTTGATGTTTCAGTTTAATATTTTTTTATATAACCAATTCTCATTTCCATCTGGGCACTTGTTTCGTAGTCAATTCCGGAGCACGCTATTAGCTACGTAGCATCGAATCTATAGCTAATCAGATATGCAGACCTTATTATAGTATGCTGGGTGGGTGACGTAAGGTTCACCTCTTAATTAATTATAGTTGTTCTTGGGCCCGCTTCCTCGGATAGTGCCGTTGGTACTAGTATCCCTAAAAGGATGACCGAAATGGATAAACAAACTGTGTTCCTCCTAATAGCCTAATAGCGGGTATACTTCTCCACCAGTGATTTTTTCTTATAGTGAACGCAAGTAGCCTTTCTAATAACTTGAAGTCCAAGGTTTTGATTACGCTTGTTGCTTTGTGGCTTCACGACGACAAAATTCACTAATTCCAATCTCTTCGATGAACACAGGTTTACTTAAAGGGGATCGGATAAAACCACGGTGTTCCAACCACTTCTATGATAGCGGTGCCCTTTGGATTGCTCGCATCATGAGGCTGAGTTTGACCTCGACAAAGCTTGTGTGTTAGTTGAAGGCTACCTAGTGCGTTTACCAAGAGAAGAGGATGTACCCACTTTCTCCGACTATATATAGCTATTTCAAGGATTACGACCAATATGTTCATTATCCTTAACATTCCATCAGTAAGTAAACGAGTACTATTACATTAGTTCCTCCTAGTCACGATGTGAAGACAAATTAAATCGAATTGAGCATTCGTATATTTCTTCAGCTTTGAAAATCCCTTGAAGGATTACGGTTAGCTGAAATGAATCCTTGAAAACTCATTAGTAACCCAACTGTAACTAACAACTCAGTGTGTTTATAAGAAGCATGTAATGGTCCATCAATATTGTAGTTCTGTGTGGGTTCATCAACCTCCTTTTTGCCATTTTACATCTCTCATTCGAGCAATCTATCATATGAAGTTCTTTGCGCTCCTCGCTCTGGGTCTGCCTGTCACCCTAGGCCATCCAGCCTCCGGTGATGGGAATGCTTTGGATCCCAGAGCAGCCCAGAAATTTAATCAATATGCCTCAGAGGACGATTGGTATGGTTGTTTCTAGTTTTGAAAGACGACTAGCTAAATCAGCACCAACAGCAAAAATGACAAACACATTCTCTACCACAAGGCACCACGAAGCGCAGAATGCATTCAGATCGATGACAAGACCAACTATTTCTTCTATAACTCAGGAGGTCTGTTGATTATCAGTGGTGGGTCATCATTTTCTTCTATTCAATATCGATAAAGGCAACCCGCCGGATAATATTTAGCATTTCACAGAGTTATTCTATATACTAACAATTTAAATTATGTATAGGATACACCGATCCCTGGTGCCATGGTGAATCGGTCGGGTGGACGAAAAAACGTTTTAAGCCTTATTCAGATGGTTGCAACCCAACTTGGGACACTAGTCTAGCTGGTGATGGGGCACGTCTCAGGTCGTTTAAGATGTATTAACTCAAGGTCAATAATCAAGTCTTACTGTATATGCCCGCTTCCTTATGGCAAAAAGGTTAATAAAAGCTGATATTAATTAGATTAAGCGTGTTCATGACCTTGTCCTGTGTAAAGATTAGACGGCGAAGAGCTTATTCAGACATAGCGAAATTAAAGCTTAGTCTAATGAGTCATCAAGGTCAATATCCAATGCTGCAACGATGATCAGCAACGTGAAACTAGCTGCCTTCTGATCAACTTTGCTGTTCGTCTGGATTTACCTTGAGGCACCCTATTATAGTCATGAATAAGAATGTGAACCTGCCTTGAAAGTGTGCTTTATAATCCGATTCGATGGTGTTGCGCCACTAGGTAGGCAAGGCTGGAAAGGCCGTAGTTATAACTGTTTGGGTTGATTATTATTGCATAGCTACAATAATTAACATTATAGATACTAAGGAAAATTGTGAAGGTCATATATGGAAGACATTCTAAATCTAAGTGTAGAGACCTTTAATGACAGGGAACTAGAAGAGTACTCCTCAATGTATGGTCAGAAAGAAGAGCAATGTTCTCTAGTATTCTAGCAATAGATATGCCTTTAAACGTATATTGTTCTCCGGAGAATCCTGATAGAATAAGAACGCGAAATAAAGATGGTCTAGAGTGCCTATGCCTACAATACCTCCTCCAATATTCCGCTAATGCCATTTGAAAAAACATAAAATTGGGTAGTGATCATGATGCTAAGGTCATTGTACTGCAATGAGAACACTATGTAACCCAAATACTATTTACTACTTCTATTCAGATAATATATTGACATAAAGATGGTTCAAACAGCAGACGGCGTCTCACGTGCCCGTGGCTCTCTCGCAAACGAGATGGATCGAAACCTCGTTACCTGGCCACCATCACCTTCTGGGTCCATAGTCTCTCTGTCTTTTCCCACGCTCGAGATATGGCTTAGTGTCATTCCGCGCCTCAGCACTCCAGGAGCAGGATCGATCCCCTGATACTGTGAGTTGTTGACATTCAGTGCCGCGTCCCTGGCCTTCAAGGGGCTCCCTAGAATCGTGCTATTCGTCGTACTTCTTGCTCCACTGCGACTGAGGAGACTGAAGAAGTCTTCCATGAAGGTCGTATCCAGATCGCGGGGTTTCCCATCCGTGGTCCAGTACCTTTCGTTGCTGAGCTCGACGCTCAAATGCCGCCGGAAATAGCGGTCCTGATTAACCCACCAAGCTCGCCACATAACTGGTCACAATCCAGTCAGTAAATACCCTTTTTAACAATTTCGAGAGATCTGATGTAGCTCTCCAGACAGGCTGAAATTTAAAACAAAATAACTTCTAGCGTACGTACCAACGATGAAGAACGTTAGGGGAATTGTGAATGCCCAATATATCCAGAAGGAGGGCATAACGACCGGGTGCGGCCAACCATCCGGGGCATCCTCAGATATCGCAGGATCGCCCGCCGTACCCGTTTCCCAGTTGAACATAGACACGCCAAATAGAGTTCCTATGTACTCTCCGGGTAGAAAGATTGCCGTGATTACTGCCAAGGCTTTCATGGATGAGCTGTCTCGTGTCGAAGCAACTGCCATACGAGCATTCAAGTTGTTATCTTCTTGTGCCATTTTAGAATAGATGATGTCAATTTGCGCCCGGCACCTGAGTTCAGACATTCGCCTATCAGTCTCCAACGAAGTGCAAAGCCTCCATGTGCAATCCAGATACTGCCTAATCTCGTGCCAGTGCAGCGTCAACTCGTCTGGCTCGTCTTCTTCACCTGGCTTGACCTGGCCCTTTGCCACAGCCTGCGCTCTCAGCTCTTTCACGCGTACGTCTAGCTCATCACCAGCCTGGATCAATAGCTTCACAGCACGCTCCATCCACCTCAATGTGTCCAACAGCTGAATCGCACCCTTCAAAACATCATGGGCTTCCTTCATAAGATGAATTGTCTGTGGTGGTACGTAGTCAGGGTCGTAATAACTAGCTGTAGGGCTAGGTGGCGAACAATCGTGACTTCGTCGGCCAACTTTTTCCTCCATCCTGCCTTTAAGGGTTGATAATCGCTTCAAGGGTTTAAAGTGATGAACCTCAGCCTTGCTTCGGCGTTTCCAGGCCTCTGCATTAGCCTGAGCGGTAGTCCCCGTCACTGCATCTACATGAGATTCAAGTGCTAGTACCTCGCCATTATTGGACTGTACTGCTTCCTCTGTGCGAAATAGCTGCACTTGCAGCAGAACAACCGGTAGGACAAGCGGATGCGACCATCTATCCCGGCAGGAGTCTAACCGGCGCTCATACTCGTCGAGTGCGTCTTCATCATGCCAGCGTGTGTCGAACGACCGCCGTATAAGTGCTGTTGCTGTTTTTGTTCGCAACTTGTACGCCATTGAGAGGAAGTCGTAAGGTGGTTGCGGATTAGCTGAGAAGCTGAGAACTAGATCTTACAGGTTAAGACCTATTAGCATATTCATTGATTCATGGAACATGTGCATGTCAAGGAAAGGTTGGTACTTACATATTGTCTCTCTCCTCGTGTCCCAGAACAGAGATTCGATTGTGACCCTTTGCAATGATGGTAATGTACCTGAGTGGAGGCCCAAAGACTCATAGTCTTCAACAGTGAGGTGCAATCCGTCATGGGTACTCGTGCCGAGGCCTTCTGAGACGCCATCAAGGATACGTCTGTGAGCGATTCTGATGCATTGAATATCAGTATCGCTGCTTGAGAAGAAACCAGTTCGAAGTTGTGTCGTAGATCGTAAACTCTCACACTCAAAGTAGACCTTTGTTATTTAGAAGCGTACTAGTGAAAGAAATCTAGGAAAGAAGCCCAAAATGTACTCACACTTGTCTCATCCTACCTTGAAGCAATGATCTCCCCTTCGGAGCGGCTGTAAAATTTCCCTAGTAAAGGGGTACTAGTCAACCTCAGGCGTTTTCTTGAATTTTCTCGGACTGTACGAATGGGCCGGTCAATATGCCTGAAATAGGACAATGACTTACTTCATTATCCAAGGCATATCCGTTCCGAACGGCATTTCTAAACATTTGCTTTCCCTCCTCGCCGTCAGACATGATACTCGGTGAGCGCGACTCGCCATTGGGGTCGCTGTCCGGCGGTGAGAACACGGCATATTCATGGTAGGAGACACGGCTCTCACCGCTCGTAAGCAGAATTCCGCGCACAAGCTCACGGAGGTCAAAGTTGAAGAGGTTCAGATCATTGAGGTGATACTGCTTTCTTTGAGCGGCCGAGCGAGCACCGGTGCTACTTGGTTGTCCGGGTACTAAGCTACCGCGACGGGTGCTTGGCGCCGTACGACGGCTTTCGTTCGGAGGTCCACTGACAGCCGCTGCTTGGTGACGGGACTCACTCAGGGCAACGTCTAGTTCGTCGAGGTTGTAGTCCATATCCATCTCCTTTCGATATGTAAGTATTGCACTTGCGGTGAAGCTCAAAGCATGGAAATCGAGACACAACAGAGAGGTACAAAAGCATAAAACAGATCAAGCACCGGCAGATCGTGGCCGCATTACAATAGCTGCCAAAACTTCATGACCAAGTTTGGTAGTGGAATTTCAAAAACCGGTGACTTGCATTAGGTTGAATTGACTGGGTAGCGTTTGTTATGGCCAAGACATTGGAGGCTGGCTGTGTATGGTCGATTTGTGGTTATTTTATGGGCCAGTTTTCAGCCATGAAGACAATCTCAGCTCTGGTAGCGAAACAGCACACCGCCCTGCCGCCACCACGCCAGTGGCCCAGTGCCGCCAGCGAGAGTGATATTTGTGGGGTTGCAAGGATGTGGTAGCTAACGTCTCGAAGCGAATTCTTTCGCGGTGATACTTTGTATCGATACTCAGCTAAGAAATTCAACCATACATGCACACAACTTGTTTCGTATCAAGAAAGATTATCTACATTAGGTAGGCAGGCAGGTCTGTCTTATGACGTTTGACTAGCTGCATGATACTCGGACTATCGAGTCGCCTCCAACACAACTCGAAATGAACTATCTAAAATGTAAACTGTAGGGGGCCTACAAAATAATGGCTCTAAATTTCATCTTAGGCGAAAGGGGAAATTACCTAAGGCCTCATATATGAATTTTATAGGAGTGATACCCATTGATTGTTGTAGAGTCTGATTTCAAGTATATCTAGAGCCCTTGGGGATATACAGCATACAGGTCACCCAACCTCCTGTATTCTCACATTACAAACTCAAGTAATGCCATGAGCAAATCTGTTATATCTACTAATTCGGTTTAGTTCTGAGGTAAGGTGAGGTACATTACATACCTGTAAAAGAGTATATTGCTTGAAGCGATATAGGGTACGAACTCCATCCAGCTGAGAGGTCGGGAGCCACGTGCAATCGGATAGGTGAGCTTTTTCCTTCAGTATAGCTCTCACTGAATAACTTGATATTCGAGGAAATGGTACAGATAGATTCCTAAGATGGGCCCTATTACTAATGGCTCAGCTACTACTACGCTACTTGAAAGCCTCAATAGCCTGAACCCGGACAAGCACAATCATGATACAGCTCCTGAGATTACTACGGGGTTTTCGAACCCAACTCGCCTCGTTAGCTAGGTTACTCGCAGGTAGTACAATCCAATTACTGAGTTCTTCAAGGGTATTGAAGATCATATTGTTAGTATAAGACAAAGTAATGAGGAATATCGTGACTTGATTGGTGTAGCACAAGGTGAAGCTTTAGGAAGGTGGCAGAGCCCCTTATATATACATGTATAGGCGGCGGCCATACGTAGGTCCGTACCACCCTCAGCCCTACAGGGTGTATCTTAACACATATAAAAGTTGAAGAAGGTGCACTTTGGCGATTGAAGTTAATCACACGGCATAGAAAATTTTCGGATGGTTTGAGAAAGTCTCAAGTACTGCTACTAGTCATATTATCCAAGGGCACTGAGACCTTTCAGAGCATTTGAAAGGGTGACAGTTTGCACAATGTGGCAGGCTACAAGTATCTCAAGCATGTACCTTGGACAAAGAAAACTGTCGTATAAATTTAGTGAAACTCATTGATATTCAAGTCAATCTCGAATCACCGGATATGTGTGCCATTCATATCTTCGACACCAGGAGGTACCTAGTGGTAGAGGTATACCAGTGACTATACTTAGAGTATAAACACCTTGGCGGTGATGTACGCTGCCTTCGGAATCGCCCAAGCTTTTGAATTCAAATTGAGATTATATTCACTTTGACTCCGGCAGCACGATTACGAGACCGTGTCATGAGGCCTCTTTAAACACCGCCAATATGTGTAACTCTACTAAACTTAGTACGTGTCGAAAGAGGCCAGTCGTTATACTGCAAAGTATGAAGCCAATTTGGATGTGTGACTACCACTCTCGCGATATAACAAATTCATGGTATTCGTCAAGACTACTTACATACAAGCATTTGCCTGAATCATGTATTGTTATCAAACTACAATCGGCTGAACAAGGCATTCTATTACTTTCTTTGTTATCTGTTGGGTGTTAGTACGAGTAATCAGCATCATGACAGCTTATCTTTGTCATGATATTCCAGTGCGATGCAAACAATTGCGAAACAGTCATAATCAATGTGACTCACAAAATATGAAATAGCAAACTCCTGTTGCTTTGAAAGCCCTGACGGGCCTTCTGGTCATGATATGATGCAATAGCAAGGTAGTCGACGACTGTTTGCAACAGCATCGATTTCGCTAAATCCGAGGTTAGATGCTATAGGACAACAGAAGGATGTTATACTGTAGTACATAACTAAGTACACGTCGAAAGAGTAACCGGAAGACATTACATATTACTGCCAACATTCCTGACGCATTCAAATATTTATAAAAGTCGTTCACTGCACCCCTTCCCTCTACTCACTAGCACAACAATCAGAGTACACAAAGACAGATACACGAAGGCAGCACTACGGGAGACTAAAAGTGCTTGGCACGCAATCATTACTATCCCACGACTTACACATACTGTGTAATAAGCAACCACATCCAATATACTCCAACACCTGCGAAGAACATCTTGTACAATGCCTCCTTCTCCCCGAGACTATGGCAACTGCTTTAGCTGTTTCACCAGTGAACCGAGCCACTCTGGTCATGGTCAATCTAGCCACGGTCATTCTGGTCAAGGTCATGGTCACGGTCATGGTCACGGTCATGGTCATGGTCATGGTCATGGTCATGGTCACGGCCATAGCAACCAAGGCTCTAGAGGCAATCATGGAGGATCCTCGGGGATGAGTTACGAGGAAGCGGCCTGTAAGTATCCGAAATCATTCCTCACCATATATAATGTATCCCAGGATCAGAAGCCTGCGATTTTGTGTCATTCTCTCTCACTTGAAGAAAAATTGCTGACCGTTTATGCTGCAGGGGAGCTGGAGACGCGTGGCTGAGCTGGGTGGCAGATTAGCGGAGGATGTTTTCTTGAAGGAGGCATGAGAAAATGATATGCAAGAGCATAAAAGAGAGCAATGGGTCATATATTCGTGAGCTAGATATCAACAAGCTGGATTGTGACATCATTGAAGCTGTTTGTTTCTTCTCGTCCGGCCTTTAAGCTGGCACACGCTCCTTTAGATCTTCAACCTAAAAACTCACCAATACACTCCCTTACACTTACGTCTTTTTCATTGCTAGTGCAGTCCTTTGAAATTTAGCTTAATATATAGCATGTGATCTCACCTGTTCATAAGTTCTCTTTTCTTAAAGCGTTAGATGGCTGTTCTGAAGATTACATCCAGCATAGACTGTAGTAAGAGCAAGTACAGTGATACGGAGGAAGCTTATTAGAACCGGAATAAGGTCTTCCAAGAATAGCTTATTATGGATAATAAACCAAGATGCGTCTTTGTACTTACGTATAAACATGTTTTCTTAATTATTTAGCAGCCTTGTTTCTACTTAACTCCAAGAAGCCTGTATCTTCACTCCTCGTAATCACAACTGGACCTACGCATACATGAGACTTCCAGGATTTGATTCTACTTTATTATGGACAAGGTACAGTCTCTGGCGTATACTTGCCCCTCCTTGTGCAAAATACCTATTGAAGAATCATATATACAAACTATCAACATACACGAAGGTTGACATCATGTTCCAGGGGTAGATGGATCCATCTATTCTTGCCTTGTGAGGTCAGTCCCGGTCATGTACCAAACATAGCCAGATCATAATGAACGTTGGTAGTATGTTAAAACTTTCTAATAGCTAACTCACGGTATTATGCTCCGCGCGTCTCAGCTTGGCCGTTGGTAGAACTATGGTCTAGTGTATCTCAGGCCTGGCATTCTATAAAAGTAGCGGCCTTCACGTTCATCGTGGAGCTTCGATGGAGAACCAGGAGCATAGTTCAATTCAAGCACAGTCCAGTAGGCGGTCCACGGGGTAACCACTCCGAGATGACACAGTATTAAATACTGTATCATGCAAAGTAGATTCAAGTTCAGACAGCCCATTTCTATTGCAGCCTCAATGTGCTTAGCGTTCGGAACTATAATTAGTGCTACTATCTCGCAAATGCTCATAGTTGCAACATAATCAGGTCTCAGCCGAGATGGTACCGTCGACTTGATAACCTTTGAATTGCCTCGCTGGCACATTCTTGTCGAACAGAAGATCCAATTCTTCATACGTTCGCCCTTTCGTTTCAGGAATCCGAAAGTAGCCCCAAACTAGACAAATAACCCCCAATCCGCCAAAGAAATAACCTAATTTTCCTTGCATGTTTGCTTCATCTGGGTTGATCATATAAGGGATTGCGACCGTCATAACGATTCCAACAACCGCCTGAACAGCCGTGGCTACAGCAATCGTCTTGGATCGAACCCGTGTCGCAGAACATTCTCCAAGAATGACAAAAGTAACAGGGCCAATGGACATGTCGTATGCCCCATTCCAAATCAACATGAGGGAACTCTCGGCCCATGCAACACCCGAAGGTCGGCCGGGAATACTATCCAAGATACCAATAATGAACATCAGGATGATCAACACCAGTAGCCCAATATTGAAAATCCGCCGTCTACCAAACTGTGCAATGAGAAACCAGGAGAAAACTGTACAGACCCATCCGACAGCTGAATATTAATTAAGTTAGCTCGTGCCATTCGACGCTATCGAGGAGAATTCATGCAACTGACCGAGAAACCCAATTCCCATGTTGAATGCATCCTGAGTCGGAAGTCCTGCCTGCTGGAAGAAATACGTTCCATAATTGATCAGATAGACGCCGCTTAAGACCTGTGCGGTATATACACCGGTAGATATCTCGGTCCGACGCAGATTTACACCTTTTACGGTGTCGATATAGGAGCTACCGGCCTCCATTTCCAGCTCAAGTCTATCTGTTTCAGCGATTACAGCGAGCGTCGCATCAATATTAACTTTATTAGATGATAACCGGCGTAAGGCATCCCTTGCCTCTTCCGTTCGGCCATGGCGTACTAACCACCAGGGAGACTCGGGTATAAAGAAGATACCGGGAAGGATAATCGCAACCCAAAACCACTGTAGGGCAAAGGGGATGCTATATGCCCAGTGGTTATCAAGCGAAGACGTGCCGGCTGTGACTCCGTTGCCTAAAAGCTGGCCTGTGACAAAACAGAGGTTGGTGTAGCTTGTTAAGTATCCACGGAGCACCATTGGACAGACCTCCGACGCGTACGTCGGGGCAATGACAACGTAACATCCTAATACAAGTCCTCCCAGGAGTTCGCCAACGAGTAAAACCTGCAGCGAGCGTGCAAAAAATTGGATAAAAACGAGACCCGCAGTCAACAGGACGCAAACGAAAAAGGTCCATTTGCGACCAAATAACTCCAAAGGATACGCAGAAAACAAGGCGCCGAACACTTGGCCAAGAGGATTGCCTAGGGACAGACCGGTCTGCCAGGCCGCGGAAATGATATACTACGAAACCGTGGTTAGTTCGCTGCGCGATGTTTTGAGAATCATACTTAGGACTTACTTCGCCGTCATGCTCGTACCCGAAATCTTTCTGGAACTGTGGCATGGCATACATGTTGCCGATAATTTGAGGGTCGAAAGCCAGCATGATGACGCCCAGCGAGACGAACACCGACCAGCCAACGGCTGTCGGGTACAGCTTCACGGCTTCCCAAAAGGACAATTCATATTCTTGTTGGATCACCTCTGTCAGCGCGACATTGGTAGAGCCAGGTTTTGCTGGATCGTGATGATCGGTTGCCATGGTTGTTGCCGAAAGAGAGCGTGTAGCACCCGTATCGCTATCTGGATTGGCGTGACCTCCAGAGGATTGAAAGGTACCGTACATGATGGGATCGCGTGGTCATTTTATTAAACACCTTATCAACTCCTTGTACCCAGCTAACCGGGTGGCAGAATGCAACGGTGATCAATGTGGGGAGGGGGCGTGTTCACTATCAGCAAGGAACGGGAATGTATACAGATTAGATAACTACCCTATCTTACACTAAATTGGAGGGGAAGCGAACAGGGGCCTAACTTACTAACTTATTAAGCTGGTGTAGATACCTAGGCTTGATACATGTACATACAATTGATCACGCGGGCTCACGTCCAGATTAGGTTTGGAGATACGACGTCGCTGAAGTCAATTGGGGTAATCCTCGCAGTAGTGCCTATCAATTGATACCAATATTGAATCTTACATAACCTGCTTCAATTAGGAAGTATGTGCAGAAGTCTCTTCCGTGGGAGATTTTTTCAAAAGTGCAATGAATAGTCACTTTGAGGGATGACGGACATGAACGTCGATGATCACTGGCCAGATATCTGTTTGGCATACAATTCCTCCACGTCAAAGCCAGTCCCGTATTCGACTAGGTCCTTTTCATCCATCTCAATTAGGAGTTTTCCACCCCCAAGATCAAGTTGCAGCTTCTTCAGATCGTCCGTTTTTTCCACAACAGTATGTCGTCGCAAAGACTCCGCCATTAAAGACATTGACCGAACCGTTTCATCGTCGTTGATATCCTCAAGCCGATACCAGAAGCCAAGTCTAGAAAGACAGCTGCCATCACCTTCTGTGACCATTGTCACCTTTCGCAAGTTGGGAAGTTCTTCCAGCCGCTCCCTGAAGGCTTCCCATTGGAAAAGGCTATGATCATACTCTTCAGGAGTTCCCATGGCCAGATGACGAGCCTTAGCGCCTTGGTGCCAAATCGGAGGAAATTCGTCGGGGAAGTTCATGAAGTTCTGAAGGCTTAGATACAGGATGTCTCGGTCTGGTTGATAGCATCGGTGCGCCCCAAAGCATGCGCCGTCATCGAGCTCAAAGTGCCGAACGTATCGGCGTGCCACCGCGCGAGAGTCGCGACAGGCGTGAAACACAGTAGGTAGTTTGTAAAACACCCTCAAGAGAACCCCCTCTGCGCTCTCTTTGGAGATGCATATTCCTGGCTCAGTGTCCTGCGATGCAACCTCCCAGATCATCCACTGGAGCTTCAAGGGGAGTCTGGTGAATTGACCAAATGACGACATGGTGGTCCCAATTGATCGCGTAATGTAAGTTCGGACAATTCAGCTTTCTAGTTCCTTGTATTTCTCGGGCAGGCGACTAGTAAGCGAGCTGACAGTTGAGATATAGTAGGTTATGCTGTGTGCTTCCCAAGTGTGAAACGTACAAATATTGAAAGGGAGAATATATATTAAGGAATGAAGTTGGCCGATGCTGAGTTTGACCAGACCTCCAGGAGTTGTGTGGCTATATATAGAGCGAGTTAGGTTCGGTTCCTAACAGCGTTATTGGTATTCGCTCTATGTAGGTACTCATTTACAGTCGCGTCTGAACATTCGGTTTCATTCCGCCTGATTGAATTATGGTTTTAGCGGCAATTGGTGTCTGCGCGGCCTTGGGACTTACATATGTACTGTAGGAACATGTACCTTTCGTTTATTAGTTGTCAGCTAAGGAAAGGAGCCCGGAAGACGAAAAGAATAATCAATGGTATCTTGAATGCTCATAATTTCTTTACTCTAAACTAGGTATATCCCAAGTAGCCCTAGTCTTGTTTATCATTGACGATACGTGTGCACGTAATCCTCGACGAATTAAACTTCACTTCCTGCATTAGACTCATCTATGCAAGGCCACGCAAAGTCGATGTTGATATTGACATTGGGAAAAGAAGACCTAGGTTAATAAACTAATGCCTGAACTTTAGGCCAATGAAGCAAGGAAACCGTATAAGCAGACAACAACACCTCTGCAATGTAGTCACATTGCACTCATTGCTAGCGACACCCTGACGCTTACAGCACTTTGAGGAGGTTGAGTTCTACCTCGATATATCATTGGTAGCCGGCGGGCTTGATGCTAACCTTCTCCAAGTTCTGCTCAAGAACTTGGAATGCATGCGTGAGCGTGTGAAGTCGTTGTTGACTAGTATGTCAGACTATTCCATGCACCTAGTCGCTACTATGACTGTCATAATAGCAAGACTGGTGACAGCTCATATGTAGTAGTCATGCATCCTTTCTCTAGTATCAATTACAATATTGGGAGGTGGTACTCATTCAATCATTCGCAAATTATCTCTTTCCCTACTGTTCCACGAAGCTCTTGAAGGTGGTCAAGGTGCAATCGGTTTGCAGTTATGCGCAATGAATGGCGATATAACTTCTTGAATGCACGACATCACGCTGAACAATCCGGTTGGTTGTTACGGCCAAGATCAAGATCAAATAGGAAGGTATCGTTAATTTGATCTAAGAGGGTGGGGAAAGGTTCGGATGTTTCTTTAACACCTGGCTGCGTGGCATCTAAAAGTCGAAGAGATATATAAAGATATCTCAAGTCTTGAATCCAGCTTGCACTTAACTGTCATTATCGTGCTCTCCCATACCAAGCGCGTCAATTGTTCAAGATGAGATCCCTCATTTTGATCTCGATCCTAGGTCTGGCTGCCCTCACTTCGGCAGGGCCAGCTATACGTTCATCCTATGTAGGGCCTGAGAATGGCACCCTCGTAATCGTTGGCGGAGGCGCGGCCGGTGACGCTATCTTCGAGCGCATAATAGACCTTGCTGGAGGACCGGATGCCCCTATCGTCACCATCCCCACGGCCGAAGGCAGTGAGTCCTACGACGACGATGCCGCATCAGCGGGCACATTCCGGAGACTTGGCGCCAAGAATGTCACGGTGCTTCACACTTATGACCCAGCGGTTGCCGATACCGAGGAGTTCGCAGCTCCGTTGAGAGATGCCAAGGCAGTCTGGTTTGGCGGCGGACGCCAATGGCGACTGGTCGATGCGTATGCCAACACTCTCAGCGAGACTCTGTTCCACGAGGTGCTGAGTCGCAACGGCGTCATTGGAGGGAGTTCGGCAGGGGCATCGATCCAGGGGAGTTTCCTGGCACGCGGCGACACGGCAAACAACCAGATACTGGTGGGTGACCATCAGGAAGGCTTTGGCTTCGTGCAGAATACCGCGGTCGATCAGCATGTGCTGGTGCGCAACCGTCAATTCGATATGTTCGATATTTTGAAGGCTAGACCCGAACTTCTTGGAATTAGTATCGATGAGGCAACAGCCTTTATCGTATCAAAGAACGATGCGGAAGTATTCGGTCCCAGCTACGTTATTGTTTACGACGGTGGTTTCTGGTCGCGTGAGGGAAGCGACTTGAAGAATCTCCCAGATAGTTCATCTATATTTTATTTTCTGAAGGATGGCGATAAGTACGACCTTGGAACTCGCAAGGTAGTAGTCTGAGGGTTGCATTGAGACGTACTGCGGAATGAGGAAAAGACACTGCTGGCCGCTGGATCTGGAATTTCAGCCTAAGAGAAGGGATGCTGGGCTCAACTTGACAAATAACCTTCGATATATCGCCCAATTACTACCTCAAGCAGCTTATCATCCAGTCATAGTAGAGAGCTTCATGGTGTTTGGTCTAAGCTTAAATTTATTAGTTCCAAGAACTTGACTCAGTCACCAGTAATATTCATTATTGGTGGTATATGGAGTTTGTTGCTCCTCAGTGGATAGGCACTCTGCTTTTATGAGGTAACGCTAGCTATTTCGCTTCATGCCATCAGGATTTTACACTTTTGAAACTGAGCTTCGGATTTCAGGTTGCTTACGCTACTAATACCTTGAAGTAGGTAGCTCTAGTCCTTCCATTTCGCCTCAAGTCTCGCGGGGTTAGTAATGCTACCAGTAATTGATTAGCCGCCTAGGGTTATTATCGAAAGTCAAGCCACAGGGACCAACAATAGACCTGCCAACCCAGGCGTACGCTAATCTCCATAACAATGAAGATGGGACCAAGTAAGAGTTCAATGCGTTTCAGGCTAGCAATGAAACAGAATATATAGTTTTTGTAGAGTGTTAGGGCTTGGATGGGTTTAACAAGATGCTTTTAAACGGGGCTCGGAAGGCATCACGAATGTATCTTAAGGAGACCTCATACCATAGCAAGAAAAGGCCCAGAGCATTTACACCAAGGGGAAGATAAGACAGCCGTGGTAGGTCCCCATCAATTAGTTGACTCTTCTCGCTAGAATACTGGCTAGAGAAAGTTGGGTGAATACATAGATTTCGGTTGCAGTAGCTAACCCATAAATTCTAACAGAGGCCTCGTATTGTAATTAGATTAAGTTGAAACCCGATTCAAATGTACACGCATATCAAATTATCCCGCTACTTTGAGCAACTCCCATGTTGTCCAGCATTGGATTGCTCCTCGAGTCCAGGTATATTTTCTTTTCGAGCTTCTTCCGCTTCTCTGGGGAAAGCTTTCCAACGGGCTTAGGCTCCAATCTCTCATCGGGCTTCCTTCCTGCAAAGAGACGCTGTAAGTAGCGAGAATCGCCTATACCTGGTATATCGTTGATTCCTTGAGCCAAGAAGGATCTGAAGCCGCCCATGTTCGGGGCAAAACCTCGCAAGGAATCGGCAGATGTCATCTTAAGAGATGCTCGCAAAAAGGAGGTAGCCACCTCGACCCAGAGGAAAACATCATCGACAGAAGTACTTGCCGCCCCGCGACGAAATTCAACGGTTTTATATTTCTTGATGGCCTGAAAATTCCAACCAAAGTAGCGTGATCCTTCCGGGTTCATCAAGTTGATGACCTCGTCAATGGTGTAGCATCGCTCCAGGAGAGCAATAGAGTCGGCCCTTGAGAGCCTCTTGTAACCGAAATGATGGTTGTCAATCCAATTACTCCTTGCGTATTCGTTCCCTCGACGATCCGACGGCAGCAAAGCTTCAAATGCTGGTTCGAAATAGATGATAGCTTGAGCGAGACGCTTCAGTTGAGAAGCCGAATAGTTTTCTGCGATTGACATGTGCACGTGGGTACTGCATGTGGTATCTGCCATAACGACGTAATTAGTCTGTATAAACTTCCAAGTTGCTTGTATGGCCGTCCTCCACCCAGAGCCGCGCGTCAGACGAAAGATAGGTGAGACCATCTCGATCCCCCCTACTATTTGATTAGACAGGACTTGGATCTGGGAACTCGGTTTTCTTACAGGGCGAGGCATAGGTCTCACAAGTAGGATCATGGACAAGCTTCCACGACATATGTGGCGGACCATCTACCAGATTCTGCACCAGACTTTCCATACGTGGGATGGTGGCCTGGACTGCCTGATTATGTTCAAAGGCCATAGATCTAGCAAAGGTTCTAAAGGAACTATTCACGCGTTTGGTGTCACGATATCTGAGTTTGAACTCCGTCTCGATCCCAATTCCGATTGTCCCTCGGGGGACTTGAGGAAGCGCCGGCTGGGAAGTAGCTAAAACGGTCGAAGCCGGAGTTTGGTGCACAGGAACGGGAGGCGGCGGAGGTGGTGGAGGTGCAGCCGGAGCACCTCCCCCTGACCTTGAGGCTTTTTTGGAAAAAAGACCCATTGGGAAAACTCATCAAATATAACTATTTCGACAAAACCTATTTATGTCCAGCCGTTGCCTCTAATAGCATTGTCTATCTTTGAAGGCTGTGAACAGTTAAAGACATAAGCTTTGACACATCGCCTTCTTATACGCAGGGCTCCTGAGAATCGTCCTTCATAGCCTTACTACTCATCATGTTGGCCAAGTGTGAGTGCATGTACTGATAGCCGCCGAGGCCCTCGTGGTGGTCTGTAGCACAGCCATTGCATCCTTCAATAATCTGTGTTGGCCCCCAATGAAAATTGTCTATGGATGATGCCCTCTAGGCATTGTATGTGAAGAGGCCAACACGGCCAACAAGCGCCTTGAGCGACATGTTATTAGTCAGAAAGATGAAGCTGTGCCATCGTGGCCAAATCATTGTAAAATCTATGTCGTTTCCAGTGCAAACTAGCGAATGATGAGGTTGACCATGCGATTTTCTTGTAACTGTTGTATTCAGCATCTACAAGTATCTATTCTTGGCGGTCGTTTTAAGCGCCAGGGCTGCTAGCGCTGCCTAATTACGGAGCCTCAGCGCCTAATTGCGACACGCTCAATTTACGGAGAACATCAACCAGTTGTCTGTCGTGAGACAATTTATATTTATTTAATCCTAAAGTGTGAATGATCTCGGGTACCAAAGACATCAGAAACATAGCCTGCACATTCATCCACAACTTCCCGTAGGTGAGCATGGCCAACGAGATGCATCCTCCAGGGAATCGCCCTCCGACTCCTCCACCACTACCACCACCACCACCACCACCACAAAATTCACATAATCCCAAACCTCGTGCAGAAAAGCCATCGGCATATCTTGCATCACTTGAGGCGGCGGGACCTGACTTCATGGAAACGGCTGTCGATGTGCCAATGCCAGATAAGCCGTCTGGTCCGATATGGTACTTCTTTTATGGCACTCTCACCAAGCCTGAGATCTTGAAGCATGTGCTTGATATCGAAGAAGAGCCATCATTAAGACCTGCTACAATTGTAGGATATTCTCTTTCCTCGTGGGGTCAATATCCGGCTCTCATTGACGGTGACACCGGCGAGAAAGTATCTGGATATGGTTACGAGGTCCAATCTATTGAGCACGAGTATAAGCTAGCGCGATACGAGACGAATGCCTATAAGCTACATCCCTGCAAGATCCAATTTGACGATGGCAAGGAGCCGTTAGAAGTGTATGGCAATACCTTCATGTATGCTGGGGACTCGGAAGCCCTAAAGGCTGGCCGATTTGACCGCGTGCTGTGGGAGATCCAAATGGGGATGCGGTTGCCGGATGCTTGGAGAACCCCATGGACAGGACTGCATGGAGATGATGAGGCGAGCAGAGATTCAGCCGATTGAAAGCTTCGCCGACTTGCGACAGGTAAGGAGCGAGCGAGCAAAGGGGTCTTTTGACTGTATCTTGCGATCAATAATTAAGCCAAAGCCTAGGATACAATTCTAGAACATAATGATTCCGCCTCAGTAGAGAATATGAAGCATCTCCCACGAGCTGGTCATCAATTTCAGTGTTTGTAAGTTTACATTGTAGGGCTCGACCCCATCTTTGACTACGCTCTGTTTTGTTTACATTACTATTCATGCATATTCATATATATGTGCGCTGCCCAGGACACATTTCTGACAACACAGTGAGAACAAAACACCTCAAGGCTCTGTAAGTGGCTGTAAGTTGGAAGAACATTGAAGTTGTCTGCCCTTGTGACAGCATAGATGTGACAGGAGGGGTTGGTGCAAACAAACACTACATACTGTAGCCTTTTATACCCACTAAAGCTATAGCGCCATACGCTCTAAACCTAGGTACCTAATAGGTAGTAATTAGCCGCTGGATTATAGCTGAGCAAGCGCTATACATGTACATACATACACACAAACTACATAGGTAGCAATTGCCTACCTTAATCATTAGCCAGTAGGAAATCCGTACCGACAATGAAATCTACAACTTAAATATGTAATTGTGTGTTACAGGTAGATAGTAAGAGGCCCAAAAGGTGAATTCATGATCATGGAGAAATGAACACCTAGGTAAGCTAGCTACCTAGCTACGGAATAAATCCCCCTTGTTTTGTATGCAAGACGCTTAAACTAGGTACTTCACAATTGGGTGGACAGCTGCTACTACAGTGTGTCACAAGGCCAATTGGAATAGGTCTAGCGTGCGGTAAATCCTCGGCTCAAGCCTCCAGTCTGTGTTCTTGTCGGATTGCCACAGATGATTTAGTGCGGTACTTGACAAGGATATTATTATTTCGCAAGACACCACTTACAGAACTCGGAATTGCGAATAAAGCTTGTTCGACTTTGACCGTTCATGCCTCACTGTCATCATGGCTGAACAACCAAATACTGACTCGACTACTGAGCAACAGCCATCCGCCAGCCTACCGACCAAGTATGCGCCAATTGAAGCACGCCGATTCCCTCGCTTCGCCTTCCTTCCCCCGGAGCTCAGGCTAATGATATGGGGTTTTGCGCTACCGACCGATATACCGGAAGTGCACATTCTGACCTTCCCGGACGAAATCTCATCAGTTACACAGGATCTTCCTAAAGTCGACACGGGCTATCCGAGACTCATGCACGTATGTAGAGAGGCATGCTACTTCGCAAAGGCGCATACTACACTACGCTATTCATCAGTGGCAGGATGCGAAGTCGCATGTCGAGACTTCCAGCCGGACTTAGATATCCTGCACATTACTGCTCACGATTTAAGACTGTTATCTCGCCAGATCGAGACCTACAAAGATTTTGCAGCAAAGATACAGAATCTCTCTGTCTTTGGTGGATTCATGTTCTCGGGGTTCATACAAACGTTGAATTTCTTGAAGAACTTGCAGACGCTGCACATCACGTTTGGGGCGCCGATCAGCCTTTGTTTCAATTGCGGTGACAGTACAGACAGCAGTATCTCGCATCTCAGACCAACACTTCCACGATACGCGGTGCGGCCATTCACAAAGGAGGAGCAGGACAAGCTTAATAGATACCAAAGGAGAAACTATATCAGTATCAGTCGCCTTCACTATTTTATCCAGGCTGGTATTCCTGACTGGGGTGGTACCTTCGACATCAAGGCTTGGGACCGTGAGACACGGACGTTGAAGCTCCAAATCGTGCCCCAGATCCTTCTTTACTTTCACCGATCTGCTGATGGTCAGGCATGTTGGAGTGAAAAAAGGGTAAAGAAATGATCGGGATTTTCATAGGGATCAGCAAGCAGGCAAAGTGCCTACCAAGGGTATCATCTATCTATACACCTGGTTATCATACAACGCACCCTGAAATTGTGATGTTGGACCTCAAAGAACGTCATAGACAGATGGCTCATTGCAGATACCTGTCCCAGTCCTCCTGGGAACTCACCCTTCTACTTTGTGATATGTCCATTCCATGCTCTAGGCCCGATACATTCTCCTTGACCACCTCGATACTGACAGTTTTCATAATACCCATTGGCCAATTGCCCCCACCCGACCTGTGAACCAATCCTTCATCGCCGACAGCTCGTGGGGAATTCTCAGCATGGACTTCGGATCCATTAATTTGCTTTCTCGATCCTTTGCTTGATATTGATACAGCATCGATGTCTCTGTCTCTGTCGCTCTCGGCCTCGGTCAGTGCCTGGCCGATTGGGCGAATGGTCTTCGAACACAATGAAGCAATAGGCAATATATTCGCGGCGAATATACCAAGATTCTGTTCCAATACAGCCAGGATTGTAGCGATTATCTGAAACTCGAGTTGGTTGCCGGAACGTATTAACGAAATGTTGTATGTTCTTACAACAGTGAGCATAGCAATGCTAGTAGGCTGTTAGTTGAAGTTACCGACTATATCTTGAAAGACGGTATCTTACACAATACTCGTACTAGAAATCATGTAAAATGGCCATCGTAGGTCGTGCGAGGTTCGTAGATTCTGGATGACCATGATAGTGAATAGCGCGATAGACAGTTGAGAAAAAACGGCAAAGGCTAGACGCATCTTAGCAACGACGTTCCAATCCATGGTCCCAGGGCGAATCTACCTCCTTGGAAGTACCCCAAATTCTGTCGTATGCTAAGGCTCCAGCATTCTCCAGGTATTGATGGCTTCCACAGTCTCTCCAAAGGCCGGCACTGGAGTAATATGGCGAAAGCAAAGGCCAGATTCACCAACAGAAGGGGGATGATCTGAATGTCTAATGCAACTCTCCATATTCCAACTCTGGAGTCGAGGCTGAGGACAGACAGACATGTAGAAACCGTGCTGACGGTAAGAGCCATATTAAGCCATGGCTGGGCAAGAAAGTCGAACTGCAAAGCCACCTCGAGTTGCCCCTGACCAACACTCCCAACAATTGTAAAGATGACTCCCACCAAACCAAGTATCTATTTATAGACAATAAGCATCTTATTCAAGTCGACCAAAGGATATGGTGTCTACCTACCATCGCAAGCCCGATAGAGTAGTCGTCCCATGCCACGGTGCGGTTGGTTCTTGTCTTGACACAGTATCGAAGGACACAGGTTGCGAAGGCAAGGACGGTCGTCGTCACTGACACCGCCAGGAGGGCCGGCCCTCGATAATCGGGTGTCCTGTCACTGTCGGATGGCCCTAGGCCTGACATGATCGAGAGGAAGGCGAGGAAATGCTTAGTATATACCAGCATTCAGGGATATCATTGGTAAGATCTTGCATTCCACCATTGGTAGACTTGATCTTTCGGTGCTGCTCAGAACCGGACTAAATTTGACGGCCGAAGAACCACATATAGAGCGTGTGTGTTGGTGGGTCTGGATTGCTCAAATATTCCAGGAAACGCGGTTGCGCCCTTACTAAGACCTTGGGCCGGGAAGGGTTATATTTTAAAACAAGACACCTCCCTCCCAGCCTGAGCTGCGAGGCCCAATGGCCGAGTGGTAACTTGACGGCGAGATAAGGTTGGAATGTCCAATCTTTCGGGTCCTGGGCGCGTAAGTCCCTAATAGGCCGCCTCAGAGTGCTTGCTTTTTTGTCAGTTTTCTGAAGGTCAACTATTTAAGTCCATATGTTTTCTCTCTCCCACCTTTTTCTTCTTCTTTTTTTCTTCTTCTGCCCGTTCTTTAAATATTTGAGAGCCGAAGCGCGTGGAGAAAAATACTATCGGGTCTTTTACGAACGTGCCAATATACACCCCAAGAACAGACTCGCCTCCGCGGGCCCTTACATTTGCGGCCAGAACACGAGACGCCCCAAAGGTCTCCGCCAACGAAGAAGTAGAGGTAAACAGACACCGCCTACTCGAGGGGGTTCATTCTAACCCTCAAACCGGGGCGGAAACCAGATGCGATTCAGGCTATTGGGGTACTTTCAAGAGGCGTATTATGCCATAACGGAGAGCGAGGGATCAAGGGTGATTCTTCCAAGCCGCCTCGCCACCCTCTAGCTTGTTTACAAGTATAGACAATGGATAAGAATCGATGGTATACCTAATTTGTAGAAGAAAGTTGTGTAAATGCGCTATACCTTAATCGCACTCATGCGAAACGTCCCGGTTTCTAGGTGTGTGGCTAGGGACGAATGATAAGTACTTTACAGAAACATACTTGCTAACCGCGCTGCCGCGGTATGATTTGATCGACGGCCACTTCTGGGGCCATTCCCATCCGCTTTCTACTCTGCGGTCTACATCTAATATACCAGAAACCACTCATGAACTCGAAGGGCTCCCTAATCGGACTACTAGAATCGCACAGCCAACTATAAGAAAATATCGACTAGTGTCTGGTGGACGACAGCTCTAACGGGCACGATTGTTGTAAAGTTCGAATAATCATGTCGTTCTCTTCAATATCTTGAGCATAATGGAGAATGGGTATTTTGACACTTGAGAAGGAAAGACGTATGATCGACGGCCCTAGAAGCATCATGGAAGTCCCTTTTGGAGATCCGGAAACAGACGCCTACCCAACACCCATGCTGCCGTGCCGCAACGTCAGACATGATCTCCCACCCTATGCTGTCCCCGCATTTCAAGCCCATCAATCGAGCACTTGGTAGATACGGATACGACCTCAGTATGGCCCACCATTATAGCCAAATCATTGGACGATTGAAGAAGCCTAGCTGCTTGTTATACAGGGCTATCTAATAGATCTATCTGATCATGGACAGCCAGGCGGCTCAGTCGACGTGCACAGGGAAGCAGCATTCAAAACCGGCTACGCAAGAAGGCGGATAGCCTGAGATTACGTATCAGTTTCCTAGTTCAAATGGGTAAATAGTAAAACGACAATACGCTGATTTACAGCATAGACATGAGCATGCATATGAATAGTTACACAGGCCAATCTGATCCGGATGCCTTAGAAAATTTTCAAAACCTCGCCTCGACCTTCTTCTCAGTGTCCTGAATTGCCCAAGAACTAAAATGGTCCTTGCTGAGAACGCTCTTGCACTGCGCCGCAGTAAACCCTTTCGCTTCTACAGCTGGGTTGTATCCGACCTTGTTTTTCTTCGCAATGGTGGCAGAGTCCAGTGTCGGTGCCTCGCTCTTGTCAGGCCGGGTGTATACGGTGACAACCACAACCCCTCCCAGGCCGATGTTGTGCTGCAGTGCGTATTTCGTATGTGGCACCGCTCTGTTATTAGCCCACCCTCGCAGGTGCCAGACCAGCTCTGCGCATTGAGCTATTCCAGTGGCGCCGAGTGGATGGCCCTTGGAGATGAGACCACCGGAGGGGTTGATAACCACCTTGCCGCCATAGGTGATGTCGCCATTTCTCACTAATTCATGGGCCTTTCCGGGCTCGGATAGACCAAGAGCGTCGATCACAAGCATCTCGTTGGCAGAAAAGCAGTCATGTAACTCGCATACTTGGACCTCCTTAGCCGTGACTTTCGCCTCCTCCAAGGCCGTTTTAGCAGCATGCTTGGTCATCCCGAAACCCATTAAGTCAATAGAACTTTTAGAGTATAGACTTGAGTCATCAGTAGCCATGCATTGCCCTGCGATCAGGATGGCCTGGTCTTTCAAGTGTGGTCGAGCATCCAGGAAGTCCTGGGAAACCAGAACGGCTGCCGCGCCACCATCTGAGGTAGGGCAGCACTGCAGCTTGGTGAGAGGCTCGTGGATCGTAGGCGCCTTTAATATTTGTTCCAGGGTGTACACATCTTGAAACTGGGAATACGGGTTATGCACTGAGTGTGCATGGTTGATGCGGCCAATTTCGGCGAAATCTTCCGGCTTAGCACCGTACCTAAAGGATGAGTTAGCCTGGATTAGACATTCTAACAGATTCCGCTGTGCGTACTTTTCTATATACTCCCTTCCAGCATTGCCAAACATTTGGGCAGCACCCGGGGAGTTCGTGTAGCCTCGCGTCTCAGCCATCATCGACACTGTCGGTCCTAGCGGGTTTTCCCTGTCATTGAAGAAACTCTGCAGACTCCCACGCATCATCTTCTCGAAGCCGACCACGAGGATACAATCAGCGCCACCATACGAGATGACGTTCCGCGCCATGGCCAATCCCGTAGAACCGGTCGCGCAGTTGTTGTTGACGTTGACGATGGGTATCTTGGTCATGCCAAATTGGTAGAAGACCCTCTGCCCACACGTCGAATCGCCGTAGCAGTAGCAGGCGATACCTTGCTCAACATCGTCATAATTGATTTGTGCATCGAGCATGGCCTTCACTCCGGCTTCGAAACCAAGCTCCGTGTAGTCAACCTTGCCACGGGGCTTGATGAACTTGGTCATGCCCACGCCTAGCACGTAGACTGGTTGCTTTTGCTTGGCGGGCATTTTGAATATCGAATTTTCGAATACCTTAAGGATCTTAAGTCAGCGCGGTATTGGTTGAGATATTCACCAAATACTGAGACTACCTTAATAATTCAAGACTCATTAATAAGAAGCACTAGAGAAAGACGTCACGGAGCTAATTAAGTAGTGGCAAGTTGGCGCAAGGGGGTCCTGCAGGCATCTGCAAGCCCCCGGGCTTCCCGTGCGGGGACTGCATCAAAGCACTTAATACTGGGGAAGCCGAGGCAATCCTCAGACCGGTGTAGCTGATTGTCTTATCAATTGCCTAGGCATTCGGCGGACAACCCTGCCAGCTGCTCGCAGCTACACAATTACAATACCTCAAATTATGAGCCAGCAACAGTCAACTCATCATAGCTACTACATCTTCAGGTGACTTGGTTGAATAAGTAGCCCCCTGGACAGACATTAAGTACCTGGGCATTATTCTCTCAGAGTTGACCGTGATCTACCTCTGGTCTCGCCAATAAACAGGCAGACAGCTAGGCTCAACGGACTTTGGTAAGTCATTTAGGACCTGTCTCCCAAACTGCGATCATGACGATCATCGTCAACGCATCCAGTCAAAAGCTGAATATTCATCATTTCAGCGGGCTCAAAAGAGGTTTAACCAGTTCTTATGCAAGGCTAGCCAGGTCTCGTCGAGCCTTTTCCGTTGTGAAACCAAGTGTCAGCAACAAATCGGCCAACGGCATTGACCTGCGCTTCGGTAATTAGGTTAATGGGTGACAATGACCCTTCACTTCATCATAGAAAGGTAAGACTAATGTTGTTGGAATATTTATGTCCGACCAAACAACTTCTTGCTACATAAGTCTATATAAGTAGACTAATTCATATTGAGATTTTCTGACTTCGTAGTCCTGATGGAAAGTACTTAGGCTGCTGCATATCCGGAACCCTTTTCATCATGCTCTCCATTCGAGTATTTGGTTTGTCTTCAGTCCGTCATCGAAAGGTATAACTAAGCCATCTGGAATTAGTTCTTGTCATTCTCGACAAACCACAACTCAGTTAGGCCAAGCGGGTCCTGCTTCTCTAGGGGCAAATGCTTATTGTTCAATCGCTTAAGTATTTCGTTTCTGAATAGACCTTCGAGTAATCAAGAGTTCTCGGGCCTGTTTGGAGACCACGTGCTAAGACGAAACAGGTACTGGTGTAAACGAAGGCAGAAAGGTCAAGAAGCAACCCCGGCCGCAAGAAACTACTGCCAGTAGTGAAAGCTTTTTGTGTAAACACAGGACATAACACACTTGTCTCTTGTAGCTGATAATAGGGGTTCCATCTGCAGATAGGGCGCCTACCCATAACAATCTACCCAGAAATCTTGACCAAAAGAATGACTCGGCCGACTACGTTATCATACTCAACCAGCTGGTGACTATCCATCAAAAGATCTAGATATCGCCAATGGCATTGGTAACCAAGGGTTAGGGTTAAATCAACGGATCTCGTAAGAGTGTAGACATATCGCGTCAAAAATCAGAGGCTAGGTCCGGGACTCGGCCGAGTTCCCTACATGCGTACATACATGTTAAGCAATCTAACCAATGCAAAGGCCTGAGCCATCTAAACCTCCTCTTCAAACAAGGCTGGATCGACTTCATTCGGCCGAGAACGCCAGCATCGTACTCTCCAGACTCTTCAATCACTGAAGGTTTCGGATCCGGTAAGATCCTAGCAGTTCAGTTATTTCCCCTATCGAGCAAGTCTTGCCAATCGGAATGGGGTCTGTTCAGCTTGAGAGCTGAAGTAAGTCATTCGGACGAGTGGGAAGGGAACCTGGTCTCGGCTCCGTGCCTGGAAGGGGCCGTAGCCATCCTGAACGTCGTCTAGGAGAGATAGGGGTCCCGTCTTCACAGTTTGTTTCATAGCCTAGTAAGAAAATATTAGGAAAATTTCAGTAGCGCCTCTGAAACCGGTGCCCATAGTTACCCTATTAGCTCCATGTATATACTGGAAGGTTAGTTACATCAGACCATGGCTCCCTTTATCCTGAAGCCATCCTTTTATAAACACATCAAACCCCCGAGCATCCAATTTTCCCAATTATATCGGCAAAATATTATTTCCATTCACTTTCATCACTCGTAAACCCCTCAATTTCCATGGCATTACCCATATATACTCAACATGTGTATCCTTGCTATCAGTGGTAGCGGTCGAATAGGCCAGTGAGTCTCGAGTAAGCCGTTTTACAAGGCCACAGCGTGATGACCCTGGCATAACCACCGTCCCTCTTCCTCGTGAAGTCGCAGGTGAACCTCATAGTCGACAGCAGCATCACGATAAACCGCACCAACATTACCTTGGCGTTTACTGCGACGCCCACTCCACCGATAGCCGTCATCGTAGCCAGACTCGCATTTGGCGGCTTCCTCCCGGACACGCTACCACGACTAATAGCGGGCTCCATCGTGAACACCATCACTGAGGTGCGGGTACACAGCGCGAATGTGTCGTCACTATGAATTCCATCGTTACGGGCGACCGATTCGCAAGCATTGAGTGCATTTTCTGCAGACGCTCAGCTATGCCAAAAGTAAATGAATTTCACGTGTCATTCCCCTTCTTCATTTGTCTGTATTAAGGCCAATGTTCCTAAATGAGGCCCTCTCGCAATAATTCGATTTCCAGAAAGTGTCTTGGGTACTTCGAAGCTTCTTCCTTTTGAAGAATGAATAGTTACTAATTATCATCATAGTTGAACCCGGTGCTAGATGACCGCAATACTATTGACGATCAAGACGACGAACAGGCGTGATTTTCGCCTTCGTGTGTGCCTGTGCCCTATCTGAGAGCAAGTGAAACTGAAGATTGAAATTTATCCAGACAATGGTGCAAGCTCCATGTCCAAGGTCACGAGAGCTAGTGTCGCAAAGTTCATGGTAGATGCCTGCCAAGGTAATAACTTTGTCGAAGAAGCCTAGTGATCAACAGTTGGAAGCGATATTATAGTAACGAAGGCTCGCAGCTCGCTTGGAGCTTCGAGTGCCGTGTGTCTATGGGCTTGAGAGGATAATGTCGTCGCCGTCGTCGATCCAGGCTAAAGGAGTGGATTCCAGAACTCCATGTCCCACATGGTAGCAAAATCGTCCGGTACCTGACTAGTCAGACTCACTTCTTATTGGAAACGCTTGGTAAAGACATACGTTATTAGGGATATCTGGAATGAATGGTGGTATCTGGTTCATGAAGCCCGCGTTCGGCTGCATGGCATTAATTGGCGCCGAGAGCGGTGATGGCATAATCTGTTTGGTTCCAAGTCAATACTGTCTCCTCTATATAAAAAGGTATTCTCACCGGCATCGAGGCAATGTTCTCATGGTTTGTATGTATTGACTGCAGCCCAGCATCTAAGATAGCTTGCATGCCCTTCTTGACAGCGTCCCGCTTCTGCTCTGGTGATCCGCCTTGGACCATGTTGAACACAACCGTGAGGGAAATCAGATCTTTTATATCCGTCTCTATCTCCCTTATCCGCTTGATCATACCATCCAGTGTCTTTTGCACGGTATTTCTTAGCCGCGGTAGAGATAGGATGATGGAACTCTCGGCTGCGATTGTATACGAGTTCTCTACGGAATCGGGTTTGGAGACTGAGCCCCAGGTCGACGATTGTGGCGATGCAGCATCACCAGTGGCTTGTTTGATGTAGTAGCAAACGCTAAAGGCAGCTTGTAGAATGTCTTGTTTCATGACTATATGCAACATATGCCAGAATTGTTGATAATCAGGAGAAGACGGATCTAACTCGTCTAAATAAGAAAGTAAAATCATAGATGATCTGAGATATCCAGTAACGATCTGCTGAGGAGCATCGGGGCTGCTCAGGGCAAAAGGCCGATATAACGCTAACAGCGGACGACGACAATTCATGTCCAGAACGACTCGTGATACCCACTGGCGGCGAACTTCATTCATGTTGCCTGAGTGGGATAATGGGACGATGCATCTCACATCTTCAAATGCACGTTCCAGCTCGTTACCAAGTGCAATAATTTGCTGATAGTCCTGAAGACTATCAATACGGTTAACTAAATCAGCGACCTTCAAGCGCATAGCCAAAGTGCTAGCAGCGAATACCTGTATGCGAGAGTCGGTGTGTTGATCAATGGGCTTTGACGGGGGAAGTTGATCTATGAGCGGATGAATCTCGTCATCGTTGAGGTTTCTCGGTGGTAAACAGTTGAAATTTGCCTCTTGAATACAACACGGAAGATTGCACTGCATTGACATGTGTACGTCAAGCTCAAGTATTGTATACCACAACTTCCGTCTCTGCTCTCCCCAGAATGGTGATATTTTCTGGGGGAATTCGGAAGGATCCCGATGTAGGCCCATAGTCATCGCTCTTCGCACGATGAGACCAAGGTGTGCCCAGAATTCTTGACTCTGAGGGTTGATCATTCTTTGAGCCATCAATTGAAGAATCTCAGCTTGTAGCGTGCTAAATTCGACCAGTTGCTTCCCACGGAGACCTTCAAGCCAAATTCTTACAAGAGCCGAAGCTGTAGCAATGTGAACCCCCTCTCTATCATGGTACTGGCATTTTCCTATCCCAAGAAACCGATATCCAATACATATAATTGAGAGAAGTTGAGGCAGGAATGCATCGGGCTGAAGGTTCCCCTCCCAGTACCGATCGTATTGGTTCCTAAATGAGGGGACATGTAAGACACGATAGATAGTCTCAGATCCGTTCAGGTAAATGTTCATAAGAGTATCACAGACGGCTTTACTTGGTAAAAGATCAGCCATCCGCTTTTGAATTGGTGTCATTGATTCCACGAATACAGCAATAGGGGTGGTAACTTTTCGGTGCTCATCTTGAAGAGCCTCATGGATTTTCTGGATATTTAAGAATTGTTCTGTTGCGTCACTAGAATTGGTCCTGCTGAACGTTATGCCGCTAGACTTGTTCGTGTTGAACATGAAGTCCTGCGCCTCATCAAACTGCCAGCAGGTCAGTTGAGCTTTATCTCTAGACGGGAGGTGATTATGAATAGGGAACAGCATACGAGGTTGACCAGCACTCGAGTGCTGTTTTGTCCAAAGAACCGTGTTCGCAGACCACCTTTTACTGTTAACCCGCGAATGGTGAGCGGCGACGCATTAGGGCGCTTGTTGTGACTACTCGACTCTGGAACAGACGACGGTCTTGCGAGTAAGATTTTCTCTAGCCGTCCCAACCTAGCTTCATGCTCATCAAGCATTGCGGCGCTCGCTTTGTTGTTGCGCTGGCTCGTGTCCTGGCTTGGTGTACCACAATTCCGCTTAGCAGCCCTTTCGGGCACATCGGCGTCTGAACCATCGGATGGGCTTCCTGTCTCACCGTCGGCAACATAACGACAAGTCCGCTGTGATTTCTGGCATTGACAGCAGGGGAATAGTCGGTCGCATCTCAGTTTCCTTCTCCGACACTCTAAGCAACTCTTGACGGGACGTGGGCGCTTTACACTCCGTGCAGGTGTTGCGCCAGTGCTTCCAGTGGTACTAGGACCAGAGACGCCCCCATAGACAGACGTTGCCGGCGATGTTCCATGGTCCATTGAGTTACGGCTACACAACCAAGCTCAGACACGTTGCATGTAGGATACAAATTAGCTCGCTTCATGGGCTTGTGGAACAGGAGCAGTCTGTGTGTATCTGTATGTATTTAGAGTCAGCCTCTACGATATCTGCCTTTTTGATTGAAGTGAGCCTAAAAGCCCGTTATGCATGATAGCAGTGACCAGGGAAGTAGTACTCTGAGTAAACATTACGAGAATGGAGGAAGAATCGTGAAAACCGAAGGTCCCATTCCAGGTTCAGATGATGGATGTGCACTCCTGCATTAGCGAAGATGCTTGGTCCCTGTTAGCGCATATCGCATGTAAGTACTTCGCCGCAAGAAGGTACCTCCATACATGTCTTTTTGTATAGTTGCATAGTAAGCAGGTTTAATAAAACAAGCACGTGATTGTATTCTATGTGCCATGCCATTCTATGCGTCGAGGAGATTGGTCTAGAATTGTGTGCAGGTATTAATAGCAAGAGGCTAGGAAAGGTGTATTAAGGATGATGGAGAGGTCTAGAGCTAGCGAGCCTAATTTTCCCTTTTTGTGTGCCGAGACGCTTTGACCACCTCACACACTGCCACAGCGCCCACAACGCGAATGCCCCCCATTCGCAACGCCGACCAGCCAGAACGAAGGCGTTACCACTATCAATCACTGAATTTTCACCTCACTCAATACATACGAATATCCGACGGCGATACCATTGACCACTCTATCCCCCCATTCACGGACCACTCACCCAACAGCCGAACCACAATCCTAACACAGCGAGGGCACCAACCCGACCGCGACCGCTTGACCACGCAGGGAATCACGGTTATCGCACGTAATTAAATGACCCCGGTAGAACGATGATGAACGGTAGATGAATGCTGGAATGATGAAGATGAGATGGGATCTGGTAGGCCTTTGGGACAAATCAGAATCTGATGAACTTCCGGTAGAGTTGGTTGGTTTTTGGTAGATAATTGACGGCGACGAAGCGACGGCGACCAGACGCGAAATGAGGACTGTTGGCAATTGATAGTGAGGCGTATTGACAATAAGATCTAAGATCTAATTGACTGATTGATGAGATAGGCCTTTTCGACTTGCTATCCCTGCTGAGCTCGCCAAAAGTGTGCAGGTATTAATAGCAAGAGGCTAGGAAAGGTGTATTAAGGATGATGGAGAGGTCTAGAGCTAGCGAGCCTAATTTTCCCTTTTTGTGTGCCGAGACGCTTTGACCACCTCACAATTGTTCTTGTCTTAGGTATGTAACGAATTGACAATGTTGTCATCCTATACAAGACAATCAATATATATATACACTACCTGTCGTCTGAAAGTCTATCCCATGACATTGGTTTCTTACCATTCAGACACGATGTACTTAGCATAACACGAATAAGCTAAATATTATGATGCGACTAAAAATAGTATCATAATACGTCTCACGCGTCGCCGAACCGGCCCAATCGCAATTATTGATATCGTCACTGAGCTACAGATGCTGTTCTGCTCAGAAAAACTAAGATATTTGTGCGACATTGATATCTGCTTAATCCGTATATCCATTGCGAGCTGTAATCCTCATCTCGGGAATAACCACCTAGTCTGCTGCTCTCATTATACGCGTGCTAACGTAAGCTCCACCGACTTTCACAATACCGCAACTCTGGAACAAAACCAGCTTATGTTGGAGGGTCAGCATCCACATCCGTTGCTTTCGGCATTGCTGGCGATGAAGCCTTCGCCGCGACCACAAGCGTGGTCGGAACAGTCCCTGCCGTAGTGGAGGCTGCTCTCGCTTTCGGTGGCGCGGTGTACGCGTAAATACCCGTGGCCGTGGCCGTGATCTTGCCCGGCATCGTCTGGCTGACGGAGAACGCGCCACTATACAAGGGCGGCTACAGCATAGGGAAATGTTGTCAGCAACTAGTACACACCGCAGAAGCCAACTACAAAGCCTGGAATTGGTCCACTTACACCAGGGATGATATACTGCGTCGGGTGCGAGAAGAGATCGAACTTAATCCCCGGGTCCGCAGCCTTGTAGAATTCCGTGGCAGAGATACCGGCCGGCTTCTCCGTGCCGCCGTCGCTGTCGATGGCCAGGTTGAAACAGAACGGGTAGCTCTGGGCACCGTTGGCGTTGCCGGCGGCGTGCAGCGCGATGATCTCGTGGCGCAGCACGTAGTTACCCGCCGCGATGTCCGTCGGCAGCCGGACTAGCCAGCTGTTATTGTTGTTCGCGAGGACGTTAGCAGCCCACAGATCGCTGGCCTGGTCGACCCAGCCGGACTCGGCGATCTTGAAGAATTTGAGCTGGGTCTTGTCCACGGTTTCCTGCACGGCAGACGGTGAGCTTGAGCTTGAGCTTGAGGGCCATCTTGTGATGGGATTCTTGTAGGTGAGAGGACTTACGCATGGCCCGTTACAGTTCGCTAGGTAGTCGATCACGGGGCCCTTGTGCGAGGCCGGCCATGGCGTCCACTGCACTTCTATCACGTCACCGCCCTTCACGGGGACAGCTGCCTCAGCGGGCTTTGCGCCCAGATGGCAGACCATGTCTGCGGTATTGAACTGGTTAGGGGCAATGAAGGTGTTTCTAGGCCCCTCAATATCAGTTTCTCGATATGTTCTGGCGGCATATACATGGAGACATACTGCAAGTCATCCGGTGTGGACCAGCCAACCACCGTGGGCGGTGGGCTTTTCCACTGGTAGCTGGGATTGTAACCATCGTAGCTAGGGACAAAGCATCAGCCAGGCCAGTCCCTCGGGATATAGCATTTCGCGTACAAGGTGCTTGAGACGACAAGGGCGCTTGCGATACCATGAGCTTGAACGCATACGGCTGAGAGCAGAGCCTCCATGATCGCCGAGAACAGAAAGCTTGAACGTGCCATTGTCAAAGAGATCGTCAGTACGTTCTACCTAGATGATCGACACTTTGCAGCTCCGGGGCATCCACGTTGTCATGGTCCCATCTGCGTGGTATATGTATTATGGACCCGGGACCGTCGAAAGCCATTATATTGCTCGGTATGTCATCCTCCTTGTGGCCCTCGAAACCTCATAAAGGAGTATTATTCATATTAGCCCCCAATGTCATGAGCGTATCCATGCCTCGTCACGAGATCTCGACATTGAGCTTAAGTCTACTTGAACCAATAACAATCGGGTTTCTAGATTGGCCAACCGTGAGACGCCCGCTGACCCGGCGAATGTTGTTCCAAATCTGCACTCCACAATGATGTTCCACGGTTGGATTGCCCATGGGGAATGCAAGACCTAGACCCCATGGGGCTCCACAACGAGGGAGAGGGTTGGGCATCAGATAGTACCTGGATATTGGGTCATGCATTATCCGTCAAGCCGACGGCTATATTCAACTGACCGGAAAGCGAGAAATTCCGAGGGGATAGCACTCTGAGCCCTGTGATGAGAAGTTTTCTGGAGCGAATCATGGACGTCTCACACAGCTCTATTTTTGTTGTATGTTCGTTCCAGAGCTTCATGTATTGTCTCTTCAGCTTTCCTGATAAGACAACTCTATTTGCTATAGCACTTCCTTGAGACCCAAAATAGTTCATATATGGATAACCAATCCGCTTAGATATTCTATTATCGCCTTGTGTCATCATAGCTGTGGGTAAAGAGCATGTATGGCCCGTGTCAAGGGTGACAAGGTGAGTGCTGCTGTGATCACTTACACCTAGTAGGTTTGCGTTACTTAATGATAGGCTTCAATAAATCAAACGATTAGTATAGTAGCACTAAGAGTGAAATATCTCTCAATCTTCAAATAGTTCACGCAGATGTCCTAGGAACTACCAAGAAAAGCATGATGCGACAAAGCTGGGTTCTATTGCTATGCAGTTCGGGAACGGGGTCCTCCACGTATGCTATACTCGCATCCCAGTAATCTCAAATAATGATTCATCGTTCATTGTCATCAAGGGCTTCCCACCATATTAAAGCCGTTGGTAATGCTGCTCGAGCAATGCAACCCATTGGCAAACCCGCCCATATCATAATCCTCGTCATGCTTGTATGCGATGAGTCTATTCTACCACTTCGATGCTCTTGGTCTCCCCGTCGGCCTCGCCCGAGTTGACCTTCTTGCCGGTCTTCTTGATGGTCTTGAGGACGGTGTCGTAGTCGAGGCCCGGCTCGGCGACGACCAGTGCCTCCTGCTTGTCCAACGAGACGTCGTAGCTCTTGACGCCTACGCATATTAAAACCCAAATATCAGCAATCTGTCATCCAGATAGAGCACTTAAGCCAAGTATAGGGACGAGAAGGACAATTGAGTAACTTGTGAGAGCTTGAGGGAAGAAATGAGAGGGGAGGCGGTTTGACTCACCTTCTAGTTTACCGAGAACGCGGTTAATGGCACCAGAGCAGCCGCTGCAGCTCATGGTGACATTGAACTTGTAAGTGTGTTCGTCGGACATTGTGAATGTCTGGTTGAGTAAGGGGCGTGTAGTGTAGAGATTGTGGAAAATGCGAGATTGTTGCGTAAGCGCGCGAGTTGCAGTACCTGGAGGCAAAGATGATGTGGGTATGTGAGGCCGTAAGGATTGACTTTGGATGTATTGTATGTCGGCGCAAAAGACACTTATGCCAGGAAGGGAAGAGGACAGCTTTTTATTATACTGAAGGTTGGTAACACGGCGGCAAGAGAGAGCTGGGCGTATTAATAATAGCAGTTAAGGGTCCTTTGTTACCACCAGCTCACGCAGGAGGTGTATGGACAGAGAGAGCCAGACAGAATGTCCGCGGGGTACCAGTCGATCCACCCCGCTTTCCCGAAATGAACATGAGAAGTTGCAGTACAGTGCGGCGCATCGCCATATTCTGATCTGGACCCATTTCCCTAGGGTATTCCGCCTACACAGTTTGAAAAAGCCACAAGGGAAATATTTTCATACTATGGGAGGTACTGCTGACGACTTCCGTCTTATCTCTCGCGTGCTAGTGACTGGGTGCCGAACAAAGACTCACAAAGCTTAGAAATATGAAACCTTAAGCCAGAGTCTCTTTCACTCTGGGTTCCCAATTTGAAACTCGCTTTGATTGCGGCAATTTCATCACTGAAACTTGCTCATCATTTACCACAAGAGATTAAAATAGGTAGATGGTAACACGTAGCTGTTGATAGCTGGTACATGTAATGATTGAATAAGAATCTCGCCCATACACTTACATACGCATATGCTTAAGCAAACAGGGATCGTACATACGTACATACATACGGATAGAAATCGTGTTGCTTAGACATTAATCCATATAATTGCCTCATGATCTACGGAGTACACCTACCCGATCTACATACTACGTAGTGTATATGTGCTCTCCCGCAGGAACCGCCCGCTTGGCACACGGGCACATTAGCGTCCATGTAGATAGGCACACGTGGTTCCCGATATTGTAATTGGCATTTGCTGAATACGGGTATTTCATCTGGATTACGTCTACGTGTCCATCCGTATCTCTCGTTCAAAGCTACCCAGTATGACACTTAGGGTACCGGTTCAAGGTGTGGCATCTCGTCGTCGTCTGTCTCATCCTCCGGGTCATCCTCCTCAGTGGGCCATACCCCAGGCATAACCAACACCTCTTCATGAAAATCGTCAAGGCGGTCACGAGGCGCACCCGGGTTGAGCAAGTCCATGAAAGCCTGATACATGGCACCAAAGCCACCTCCCGCCAGAACCGGCATGCCATCCTCTTCATCGGCATCGTCTTCTTCTCCCACGTCGGTGATGGCGTCCTGGAGCATATGCAGGATATCGTCCGGGGCGCCCTGCACTCTTGCCCTGTCCAGAAGCTGCCGAAGTTGCTGAGGATCGTCGGGGAGCCTCCCAGCAGGTTGACCAGCTCTGTCGGGCTGCCACGGTAACTTTTGTGATTCATACGAGAAAATGTTATCATCGATTGCAGGCGGAAGCGGGTCGAAGTCCCAGTTGGGTGACCTGCTGAACATGCCAGGTGGCGCCAGACTCATGAGTGCGGGTGTATTATCTAAGTAGACAAATCTGCCCACGTTCTCACCCACGACAGGCGGGAAAGGTAGTTTTGATGTTGACTTTTTCGCTTCCTTAGCTACCTCTTTTAGGAGAGACATAGCCTGCGTATTATCCCATAAGCCCCTGGTCTGACTGACGTAGAGCTCTGCGTAGAGCTCCTCATCTGGATTGCGTGCCTGCACACCCCATATAGATTTAGGAACATCGAGGTTCAGTGACTTGAAGAGACTGCTGTAGAGCCAGGGCAAGGTCCACATGCCTTCAATCAGCAGTGCTTTGGCACCAGCCGTATCATTCTGTTGAAGTCTGGCCAATATAAGGGTCTGCCGTATGTAATCTTGCGCTGTGTTGCACCCGTCCAGCACCTCCGAATCACACAAGTCGATGAACCATTTCGACTCGTGAGCCCGAATAGCAAGTTGGTGAATGAAATGTATAAGTCCGTAGGGATCGCTCAAGTCCATACTGAACAGTAGCTTGGCCCACTCCAGTGCAGTCCTATATGTGCCTTTCATAATTAAGCTTTTGAGATAGTGATAACCTGCCAGCCAAAACTGCCGATTTTCCGGTCGTCTGAACTCCAGCCTAGCCTTGCCTTCTTCTATTTTCTGCCGAAAAGCTGATAATGATACCCGGCCAAACGTGAATAGTGCTCGTTCGCACAGATCAGCAGATAGTGCTGAATTTTGATCCTGTTTCGCGACCTTGCTAACCTGGATGAGACTAGAGATATGATATGGATGTCGATGGAGAAAGTGCACCAAATGCATAGGATCGTACATCTGGACTAGGGCAAAGAATTGTTTTTCGAGGTTATTGTAGAGTGCATCATGCGCAAATCCGAACTCAGCAGTACCAGCCCTATCCGCCGCCTTGATTTGCTTCATAGTAAGGCCGTCTGTAGAAGCACGTGGCCAAGTCTCCTTCCCGGGCAAGAAAGGGTTCCGTCGCAGCGTCACCTCGGGCAAGGTCTTGCCTGGCTGTCCTTTGAGGAAAGTCTCCAGATCCACTTGTTGGTTGAGGGGCTGGCGCTGGCGCCTAGACCGTATCTGTTCTTCATTTTCTTCGTTCTGGGCGGCAGCGATCGCTTCTCGGCCGAATAGATTGCGCATCTCGTTTATGACCTTGAGATGGTAAGTGTTTACACGTAGGAGTTCGCATATTCGCTCGTATGCCCTGAGCGCAGAGGTATCGGCGTCGGACTCATTTGCTGTGGCAGACTTCTTCGATAGGTTGAGCTCACGGAGCGCTTGGTCAATATCGTCAGATCCGCCCTCCACAGCTGCTCCAGCCTTTATCTGCGTAGAATCTTGCTTCTTGGCCTTCTTCTTTTTCTTCTTGCTCTTCTTGGATGAGCTTTTTGCAGTGGTGGTCCGGTTTGGTTCGCCACCAGGTGTTGTCGCAGCCTCTACCTGCTGGTCCTCCTCATCTGCCTCGTCATCCTGGTCTGCCGTATCTCCCAAAGCGGCAAACCCAGAAAACAAGCTCGCTTTCGGCTTCGGAAGGGGCTGATCGTCTTCGCTCGTATCGGGGTCGTCGGTAGGGTTTTGGCCCTGGAGTTCTTGAAGCTCCCTTTGCTTTTGTATTTTCCTCAACTGTCTAGTCGACATTTTTACTATGAATTCCGTTCTAAATGAGTAAATGAAGCTAGCAAAAATCGAGTCGCGCAGTATCCGTCGCGAAGAAACCAAGTACTATTTGTGTCAGGAAGTCGGTTTGGAATGGAAGAAGAATTCGTTGAGGTGAATAAATTAATGAGGAATGTTCTTAGTTGACTCGATGGTGGGGCAAGCGCAGTGAGCTTTCATGCTTGTGATGATGTAAACTTCAATCGCTCCATTACATGTACATGTATGTGTCATACGGCAAAGCTCACTACCACTGTCTCTCAATCAACAAAATGTATTTGCGATTTCAAGCCTTTCATTGTCCTCGCCTTCCTTTTTTTCTTTTTTCTTTTACTGCCTTCTAATAGTATTGATTTGGATTTTATATACAATAGTTAGATTTTTTTTTCACTAGCAAAGAAAAGAAAAGAAAAAAGATAATGATGCTATCAATAAGCTGTTTCTATTATATGTCTATAAAGTCTATATAGGTATGAAATCTAATACATTTCAGAACTTAACAATTGGAAGCATATGTTTAACACGACAAACATGTCTAATCATGAAACCCCAATCGCATGTGTTCTCTTACCCTTAAAATGAAATGTGTTAGAAACCCTCCGTCTTCTGGTTCCAGCCGGAACTTGCGCTACAGATATGATAATCTTGCAACTCAAGCTCCGGATTATGTTGTAGTCATCACTCGGCAATTGCCATTAGGCTGCCAACTTCAATGACTTCTCGAGCCACCTTCTTAACCTCAGCGACATTGCTGGTTGCGCCAAGGGCCTGTGTCAAGAGTCAGTAACGTACTGGATCGTGGAAGGGGAGGCCTATAGGGAGAGGCAAATACTCTTTGGATGTGCCCATAAATTCCGAATTGCACAGCTGTCATGCCTCCTACCATCACCAGCCTTGGGCCAATACCGGTATAGCTACCGCGCAGGCCAAGCTGGGTGACGATGTTGAAGATTCGGCGTGCTATGCCTTCGCCGGGCAATCCCTGTTCCTTGTTGATCTTACTCAACACCGTATCAGCAGGCTGTGAAACAAATGCAGCCGCCATACCGGCGATAAGACCGCAGCCAAGATTTACGCCAGAGAGCGTCATGTTAGATGCTTTCTCCTTATTAATCCAGGAGTATGCAACTTCAATAGCTTTCTCGTACACCACAAATGTCGCCATGGTATATGGGACTCTGGATCGAGAAATTAGTGGTCCCGTACCATAACTCGAGTAACTGTGGGCAACTTACTGCTTGAGCACGATCGGCGTAAATCCCGAGTAAAGTCCGCCAACACCCTCATAACGGGTCATCTTACCTAGCGCCGAAAACATCCCTGGCGCAAACGAAGGTTTGGAGACCAGCCGAATGCGGGCTGCCTCAAAAGGACATAATAAAACATCACCGAGCAATTCAGCTGCGGCAGAAGAAGCAAGATACACGGCGGTGCGGTTCGCGGCAGCCTTTTCCGGCCCAAGGAAATCATTGGTCTGCCTCTTGAAGAACTCGTAGCCACCAAACTTGAAGGCGCCCTGTAGAAAGTAGCCTGCTACCGTGGGGCCCAGCCCGGTCAGAAGAGTCACGGCTCCGTCATTCACGACGATCTGGCGCATGCCGCCCGCCAGACCCCGATTGTACTTGGCCGGTTCGAGTTGGACTCTGGTCTTGACACTGGGCACGCATTAGCTATCTAACAGCATGGGGGCGGGATAAATCCATGTAACTGTCAGGGCTAGCCGAGGTTACGAGACTATGGGCTTACACATCGACGGGAGTCAGAATGGCATGGGTAAATGAACAACAGATGGCGCCGGAAAAGGCATATCTTGCGATTTCCGACGGCTTCATCCCTGGCTTGGCCGGCATGGAAATATTGGCGACGTCGTTTGCGACATACTCTACGGATTTACTGGGCTTGTCGAGGGCACTTTTTGCGATAGCTGGGGAGGGTGTTTGCGAGAACAGACTGTAGTTGGTATAAGCATCGACGTCTCGTGCTAGGATGTGATCATTACTGTATGCTTGTTCAAAGTTCACCTTCTGATGCTAATTGTGCTCATGCCCAGGCGCTCAAGGATTCCTTTTCGTGAGTCAGGATCAACCTCCTTGGCAACCTCCCTCAAAGCCTCCAGAACCTTAATATGCTCCTTTTTCAATTTTTCAAACGACTCGTCTAATTGGGTGTGCCACGGGTACAGGACGAAGACCTGGAAGCCAAGTGCTGACGAGGCGACGGCGAAGTTCGTCAGGGAAATGAGTCGCGTGATGATCATCGTGTTGGCAGTGTGGTGACTTTTTTGGAATTTTTTTGGTTTTCGTCTCTGCACAGGAGCGTCAGAACGGAAGTACCCTTATGGTAGACAAGACGAACATACAATATAGAATACAGAAGATGATGAGAAGGTCGCAACTAAGGCGAGAAGCGTAGAGCGTAGAGCGTATGGCGCTTCGCGCGCGTTGCGTAGAGAGCGGATGAGACTTTCCCGACTAATAGATATGTCCGTCGACGATAACGGTAGAAGGAATTATAAAGAATTAGAGAGAGAGAGAAGACGAAGAATTATAATTTTGAACAAGGCAAAAAAGCAAGAACAGTTTTATTACAGTCAAGTTTTTTTTTATTTTTTTACCGAGCAAAGTCAGGGCCCCTGTTTGAAATTCTTTGTTCTCGTGGAGGTTTCTCCCGACTTCCAAGGTCTAGCCTCGGTCACTCGTCCACGAGACCCGACCTAAACCCGACTTCGGTGTGCTTACGTAGCGAGTCAGATCTGAATAAGACCCTGGATGGCCCTGGATGGCCCTGGATGAGACAGGTGTTTATTGGGAAGGCGTCTTCCCGGTTGGGCAGCTGCTAGATTGGGAGGCTCTGGGTCCGGTGCACGAAGAATAACCGTTTTAGGCCTCCAAAGTGGCATGACAAGTTAATGAAGTCACGCCACGAGCCGGGAGCCGCCCCGATATAAAAAAGCTTATTTCGATTTTGCAGCATGGGTCCAACTAACGGTGACAAACACGCGGGAGTGGACCCCAAAGCGACCCTGAATCGACGCTGGCTGCGCTGAAGCGACGCAGGCAGGGCGGGATAGTGGGATGGGATGCGATGGGATGCGATGCGATGGGAAGACGAGCCAACCAGCGCCAGTTGGAGTCTGATTCGGGAAAGAAGTGTTCGATATGAGCGTATGCATGTGTTGGCATGCCTGTAGTAATCCATGGATAATATCCGTAGATATCCATCGATATTGTCGATATACTCTGGTACTACCTGACTACAAAGGTAACCCGTCGGGTCTCCCTTTCACATGCAACGTCAATGCCCGCCGATGCCTGTCAATGCCTCCATGTCAATGCCTGTCAATGCGATCTTGGCACAGCCTAAAATGATTATATCACCCCGGATCCACCCCGTTACCGCAAACCCTTCTTAACCGCCTTCCGACTTATTTCGACTTATTTCCATGTATTTCGCCATGAAGCCAACTGTCACGACATCCTTCTTGTCAATCACGCCCGTGGCACAGGAGCCCTAGAAAAGGTATCGTCAAGAGCAGGGCAAGGCCGGCGACCAGATTGCATGCTCGATTTTCATTACAAGAAGGAACCCAGCGCCATCCGAGCATCAATATGGACCTCTTCCGCCGATGCTATTTTTGGTCCTGAATCAGTAACGCCTGGAACTAGCTCGACTTTTATCAGGAGACAAATCTGTGGGAACCCGTTGTGGCTGTCCGCATCGCAGCAGGTTAAACCCAGTGGCGACAATACCCTTTTGTGCAAGGTCACGGGCATTCGTACTCAAAACAACCGTGACTTCCATGAAGCCATAGGTGCCGGTCATATCTTTATGCTTGACCGAGCTTTTCCTATGTAGCTTGAAACAGTTACATGGACGGGACGGGAATCAAAGTATCCCCGGGGAAGCGAAAGATTCCGAATTCAAGAGCTCAAGTCGGGCAGCTAAGCGACTACGCCGCTATGCGTCCCAATTAATTGGCATTGCCTTGCGTCTTCCGGATTTGAGTCATCGCACACATTCCGGAAGATGTCGCTGGACGTGTTGCGTTTATTCTATCTGATCCAAGTAAGAACGTGGAGGCTTTGCGACGAAGGTATGGTGAGGGACACGATCCGATGATAGTGAACAAGTATGTCGGATCGGTTCTACCGATGGCTAGGCCGTATGTCCCAATTCGGGCAGTTACATCCATGAGTTATCAAGATTGGAATGCTGGGCATTTTTGAACCAACAAGGGTGTCGACTAAGATTCAGGCCCCACGATTCCGCCGACGCCGCCAACGTCTACTCAGACTACATATCAACACCGAAAAGGACCGCTGTTGAAACTCGATGGCGGCGGTTTTACCCTCAGTAGGTAGCATCCAGGGTGATTACCTGTTCATCGCTCAAAGTCTTTTCTGTTTATGCTTGAAGGCTTGGGAATTCCTGCCATGTACTAAACCATACTGGATGTTCCAAAAGTCGAGATGTTGTAATGAAGGGCCAATGCCAACACCTTCTACGAGGGTAAGATCAGCAAGCTTAGCAACTCGCTGAAAACAGGTATTATCACTCGGACTCGACTTCTGGCCCTGCGAGAATATTTGTAGACGCTTTGTCATCATGAAGGTTCGCCTTGTCCTGATAGGCGTACACACCTCTCATGACTTATAAGTCACCAAAGCCGGAGTGCAAGTGCATATTCCACTTGAGAATACCGGGATCGTATCCTGCCGTCATACAGAGTTAGCTTAGATAGAATATTATAAATGATTATCAAATGTTACTATTTCGTTTTAACAAGCACGCTGCCTATAAATCATATATTAGCAATGCAGATTATGATGCCACGGTTAGTTCGTTTCATGCTATATCTATGTACTCGGACTATTCAGATTTATTTACTCGTAGAACTCTATGAACGATTTCTTATTGAATTCTAATTGGATAGAAACAATGGTGTCTGCTCTAGTCCACTTTCACCAGATAATCACCATGAAGTAGCAGAGCTCTCGAGTTGATGTATATCAAGGAGCATGGATGACTATCTATAACATAAAGAAGTCTTGCGAGATTTGTTAGATTATGAGACTAAACACCTTACAGTCTATCTTAATGATAGATATCAATTTAGTGCCGCATTATTTATATCAAGTCTCAATATCACTTCAATATACCCCTGAAACATAGGGGTTAAACCGACAATCCTTAAACCTACCCAAGCGATGAAAGTGAAGCTAGGCAACGGATGACAATGTTTATCTCTCTTACATTCATGAACAATCCCATCGTAGACATTGTCCACATTAACCAGAAGGTTTCTAGTGAAAATACAGTATATTTTCTTTCTAAATAGAATGTTAAATGATAAGATATCGACAAGATTCGTACCAGGTCGGATACATAGAACAAAATGGCCAGTATATACATGAGCTATAACCCCTCGTATTAGTTGAAACGCAGAAGCCTACTTATGTGATTCGCTTCAATCGAGCAGTAGCCGACATGTCATCAGCATTTAGTCTATCAACTCCAAGATCAATCAGTGGCTCCCAGAGGTAGTCACCAGGTAGATCATCTATAGTTTACATCAGTTACCTCTTTATACAGTATCATTGAGAGGAAGAACTTACAATATCGGACCTTCAGGCCAATCTTATGAGCTGCTCCAACCTGGTTGGTCACCTTGGTTTTCTCATCTGCGGACAAGTCTGCGTTGCTTGGTTTCCCTATTGCGTCCTCAAAGTCCGCCGACGCGTAGTACGAGTTCTGGCTGGTGTAGCTCTCTCCGCTTAGGTCGTCGACGTGGGCATCGTAGAAAATATCCCTATCGGGCACACCGTCTCCCTTGCTGATCCGATCGAAGGGCGCGCTTCCGCTTGCCACGACAGTGACCTGCTTCTCAACGAATTTTCCATTTTCAAGTTTACTGAGGTAACCCGCCTGGCGTAGAGGGTCGAGGGCCTTGACTACGGCGTCTAGAGTCCCGGAGCTGCTAGTCTTGAAGTCTACTAGCAACGTGAGGCTCTGGCCGGGCTTGGCCTTGAACACGGCCCCGCCGTTGTGGTCGATAATCTCTTTCAGGGGACCCACGTATTGCTTCCCGAGTGTTCTGCCTACATCGGGTGCGAGATGTCCGATTGACACATCTCCATTTATCAGCCAGACGTCTGCCTCGGTGCTGACACATCCCGCACTTAACCCCTGGAACAGCGGAATATCGTGGTCGTAGTCGTTGTGACTGTGGCATGCGACTGGTAAGACACTATTGAGGGAATCCAACGGCCAGGGGTCAAGTGGCGGGCCTGCATCCTTGTTCACTTGTTGGGCACCCAGCACTTCAGAAACAAGCGTATTGATGGCCTTTTGATATGGTGGAACGGCGTTGCCTAGAGCATGATAGGATCTAGTTTAGTTAACGTCCTAAGTTAGCTGTTGAGGCCTCTTCCAAAAAAAAAAAAAAAATATGGCATGTTCCTGCAGGTAGTTGAGGGTTCAGGACACATATAAAAATAGGAGAATAGGATTATTGGGCTTACTGCTAAAAGTTAGCACCTGTATATAGACGCACTCCAGATATACCGTAAGGAACGAAGATTTTGTGTTCCCAAACGACAGGGTTTAATACATACCACAGCATTGTCTCCGACTTGGTAGGTTCCTCCTTTAGTATCATGATGTTCAGTCCCATAACAATCACTGCCCGTTGCGGACAAAGTGGCAAAATACTTCTTGCAGGATGCGGCTAGAAATATATTAGTATCAGGAGTAACCTAGGGGATCTGTGAGGCTGACAATCCACTTTGTGGTCTGAGTTTTGCTTGTTGTGGATTTCAACTGGTCAAGGCAATGAGTAGCTGCATCATGGGCCAAGTATACCATTGCTCACAATACACGTAGCCGAGAAGGCCGTAGGTTGAAGGGTCCTTTCCTCCACTCAGAAAGAGCTCGGTGGCCATCGAAAGGTATCCCTGACTCTTTACAGTCTTGCCGTCTACCTGACCACAAAATTTGTTTACAGCCGTGGTGAAACCCGTACGGTGGTCACTACCACCCCCTATTGTGACGTCGTCAATAGACAACCAGGCACTACCACAGCTAGAAACTCCATCCTTGACTTTTGTAGAATTCGTAGGCGCGCTCCGGACTACAGCATCTGGTGTCAGTAGGGATTTTTTCTTTTCAGACAGTTTAACGAATTATCGTGAGGTTTGAAGCATGCCCCATGCGCTTTCAATTCTGGAATATACCCAATAGGGCCTTTTTGCTCTTGGAATGGGACAGCCGGTAAGGATGATAATAGATGACTATGAATGCTGCTCACTTCCTGATGGTCCCTTTAGCAAACATTAGTAGGTTAACTTAGTAGTTCAAAGAAGAAGTCTTACTAGCAATAAAGCTACTATAGCCGTTTGCAGGTGGGATTTCATGTTTAACGATGAGTTGCGGCTCACGGCGCGTGTAACATACAGATAGAGTCAATGAAACCAACAGTGGACTCGTATATCTCTAGATAAAAAAGTCCGACAGGCTCAGGTCCAGATTCCTTAGCCAGAACGGAAGGAGAAAACGAATAAATCGCCGAGAAAAGACAATCCAAATCTCAAGGGGTAGGTCATCTTAAATATCTGGACGACATTCTCTATTGATGTCTTGCACGAGGGTCGTAGCGCTGCACGTGTTCTGTGCCGCAGGTCATCACGACACCCTAGATATTTCCGGTAGGTGTTACAGCTCATGTCAGCCGCGAACCTTAATGTTAGCATCAGAGGGCTGGATGATGATTGGTTGTTGTAGCTCCTGACAGAGATCTACCTATCGTTCATCGTCCCGGACCGAATGATAGGCCTCACACTAACGCGGGGAAGGTAGGTAGAGCAAATCACAGGGGTCATTAAGCCCACGCGCATGCAGCAGCTTCAAGATTAGGACGCCATAACATTCACGCTAAAGACCAAAAGATACAAGTAGTTATATACCTAGTCAACCTCTATGGCCGACTATCCGTTCAAGCAATTTCTGTCGAAACTGTTTGCAGATATCTTGCCTACATGTAGATGATATTGTTACCTACCCACATGTAAGGAGTATAATCCTTGGTTGCCGCTTGTAAATCACTCAAGAGTAGCTAACTTAAAAGTGGTGATTAAATAAGGCACAGTTAATTGAAATCTGCAGTCGTAAACGCCTGGCCAACCACATCTCACCCCTCCTGGAATCTCACTAAAATGACCCCTGTCTTTACCAACCATCTACTCACGCCAGGTGTTCAACCTTGGATATGAACTTTCTCACTATAATCCGGTTGTCATCTAATGTTATACTGAATGATCTTGACGTTGAGAAGGATTTAAGTAAACAAACCTCCACATACGTTGATTTTCAGCAACGAGCCTATCACATCTGTACTTACCAACTTCCTGAAAAGGAGTCTAAGGGCTTTAGCTTGGCAGGGATACGAGCTCACGCATTGAACTCATTAATATGGCAAACCCTCATTCATTAAGCATAAATTACCAGGTAGAACACAACGCAGTTCATCCTTAGCCCCATGTTATGCATGTCGATCCTTCAGCCGCAATGCTAGAAAGCCCGAACTAGAACGTAAGAAGAATATTCTCATACTACAAGACTCATATTTAATCCACCCTTGTTGCTTTATATAGATATCATACACTAAAACATAGTACAGGTCATCTAGTACTGTCACTTACATAAAGACATAGTAATAGCACCCAGGGATAGAATACCAAAATACAATTCTACTATTTGACTAGGGTTCAACCTATTCCGAGATATCCCCAAATGCTCAAGCGGAATTCGTCGATCTTGGACTTAACGTTTACTTGTTCGTGTCTTTCTAGTATTCCTTCCTAAAAGGCTCGCACGGATGTAACATGACGCCATTCACTGCTACTGATTACAAAATGAATATAGTTAGCATAGGTCCATATCCATAGGTAAGAAATATATCGTATGTCTTGCGCGTTTTCTAAGATCCTAATCCAGCCACGTGCAGAAGGCTAGGCTGGATGATAGGATTGATCACAAGTTCCCTAACTAGAGACGAATTGAGGATAATTACAATGCATTATGAAGCAAACATAAACCTATTAATAAAAGCTCAATAGTTTCGAGCCTGAACACATAAACCGAGAGATTCGTGATACAAGCCTGGTGATATTAATGCCTATGTAGTGAGATGGAATGGGACAGAGTGGCGTAGGTATAGTGTTCAGCGGCCGAAAAGCAATGGCGACCTGATGATCACTGTTATATCGATATAATTTTGACAAGACATAGTAGTTACGTACACGGGTTACAGGCCTCCGATAACCGCTGGTCATAAATCTGTTAGATATACATAATCGTGTATAGTAACCAATGAAAGCCAATATGTTCCAATACCCGAAGGATGTCTCTGAAACTCCGCTAGGCTCGTTGAGTTTTCCAGCTATAGTACATCATTACTAGTACTACTTTTGAACGAGTATATCTGCCAGAACATGTGCGACGAATACAGGCATTATATAATAAGGACGTATATCACAGTTACAGTGTGTGCAATGATCATTTAGGTGCTACCGTGATCACTTTAGTTGACTTAATTACAATTGTGTAAAGGTCTAAGATCTAAAAGATCTTCTAGTTGCTTAGAAAATCTCTTTTAAGCCTATGGATCTCGGAGCAATTATTACACTATAACCAATACCCCTATTATCGTGACAACGTATCTAACGAAGGACGGTTATGATCAAGGATTTGAGTGATCCAATAAGATATAGCAGCACGAGACAAATCGTACGCTCCACAGAGGCACGACAATACAGCAGTTTTACTGACATTCTCGTTAAAGAGAGCCCACTGAGGCAAATTCATAATATCTAGACCAAAGAGCTCAGCAAGATATAGAGCAGATACAAATTTTGCCTCGCCCTCAGTTTTCAACCACATAGTCATCGATACATCACTGAAATGAAATTACCTGCACTTAGCAGAATCATATTATGAGAAGTCTTATACAATAGGTAGGTCTATCAGCTGAAGTTCATTAACAGCTATCCAACTTCAAGTCTAGGTCAACCACACAAATTTTTGTACTTGTAGGTATCCGCCACGTAGAAGCTGCTTACATGAACATGTTACTACGTGTGCAGCATACTGGCTAAACAAAGAAGTCAATAGCTAAATATATAACCTTGAGTCGCTGCCCCTTGACACATACATGTTCGAAAGTTCTTCCCTGACGTTAACGAGATATGAGGAAGATATTTCTGCATCTATTTACGTAAGCTAGAAGCAGCATGAAGCTAGTTTGGCGTTTCTTTGCACATGTGCCACAGAGCATATAAGGCACCACGGCTTATATTGCAATGGCGGCATCGCTGTTGCGACGTGAGGTTTAAGTAACGCATTCAGTGTATTTACCTAAGTAAGTCTAAACGTAAAACCAGGAATAATGTCTAACAACACAAACTCTCATGAACTACTAGAGTGGAATTAGCTGTAACGGAGAATAGTGACTGTAGCGGTGAAAATGGTTGTTGTCAATATGGGACAAAGTAACGAGGAGTATAGTGACTTGATTAGTGCAAAGTGAAGCTATAGGAAGGTGGCAGAGCCCCTTATAAATACATGTATAGGCGGTCGGCCATACGTATGCCCGTACCACCCTCAGCCCTATAGGGCGTATCTAAACAGTTGTTGCCTATTATGTATGAGCCCCTTTCAGACATAGTAAGTTTATGGTTGTCACATAGGTTGAAGGCTGCGCCAACTATTAATCACTGAATGGCAGTGATGTGCATGAATACATCAACTAAGTGCCCACGGTCAATCTGTGGAAATTTCTCCATATCTGTCATGTAGCTAGCAAGACGAACAGGCGTAGCAGTAGTAGCGTGGAAATAAAGCCTAATTTAGCTTAACTCTAGCTGAATACTGTGACAAGGTATAACTGTAGAGATTTCAAACAGGTAGGGATTTGCTAGTAGCTACCGTTCTACCTATCAACCTAAGGTACACTTGAGAATAACCACATTGATGAAGCTATTCTTAAGCTGAAGTGCTGACGTCATTGAAGCCGTTCGCTTCTCCTTTTTAGGTTATTTAAGCGAGCACACACTCCTTTAGATCTTCACCTTCACGACTCACCAATATATCCTATTCAACATACACTCTTTTCGTGTTAATACAAACAATTTACATATAGAAGGATAATTCTAATTTAGACATAGTGTTGCTTAATAATGAAATAGTTGTGGAAAATCGATACGAATTTCGTCTACTCTCAATTTGTTCTCTTACCTCTTTCCGAACGACGGTAGAAATTTAGACAGGTAAAAGTGAAAGACAATAAATTGATTATCACTTCCATCATTATGTGAGATAAGTTTCTCCGCGATGTCAACCTCAATCAGAGCGTGGCAAAATAATGAGGTTTTAGGACTATAACTTGAATATTCAGCCTTCTGCTCTAATCCCAGCACGCCAAGTTCAAACTAAGACTATAAAATCTAGACATGATAGAACCTGAGGACTTGAAGCATGATAGACCCATTGTTATGGGATATAAATCCCTGCTGGCGATCTAAGCATGCTATGCTCTTTAGTCCGTCTAAATCCGGTTACGTCTACGAAAAGGTATAGGGCGAGGCCACTAGAAGAGGAGCTACGGCTGCCTAGTAATTCGATTATACTCAGCATGGGAGCGCCTCAATTTTCTCCCTCACTTCACTTGCCACCAAGTAACAGGTTCCCACCTTATACCCGTTGGTCAATTGCGGTAGTCTAGTAAATTCTATGCAGATACTAGAACATGTGAACTCCACAGTCGTTAGTTGAGTGAGTCAACACGCCATACTCGTAACTCGTCACGACTACCTAAAACTCCATTCAACAAAGTTCGAACAGCTAAGTGTTCACAGGGTTTCTTACATACAGATGTGGATCATATTTTCAAGAGAAGATATGTATCTCATGCATGCTTAGCGTTATATAGGCAGAGATGTATATATATGTACATACACCGCTTCTTCCCTTCCATGCACAACAAATCACCTAGCAGCGCTTTTCTCTATCCACTCTCGACCTCGACCACTCGAAGATGCCACAAACATAGTAAGCCCCTTGACACCACACTACGTTACTGTGTTTAAACGACGTACTTCCCGCATCTACACGCATACTAGACGCATATATACGCAGCTTACGTGTCTGCTTGGCAGCAGCGGAAGCATACAGTCACACGCCTGCCAGATGCGCAGCCACTTGTTCCTGAACTACTGGGGCGTGAGCAGTAGTTCTGACAATTGGGTTTCAACGGTGGTCCCGTTGGTTGGGCCTCTTCGAGCACGAGGTGTTTCGTATCAAGTTCCCGCGATACGCATACTCTGGCTCTATCAGAGCAACGACGATACCCGGTACATCCGGCCCAAAGGAGACCTGTTAGCGGCCTGCAGCTTCAGGTGTCTGTGCCCAAGGCTGAACATGGTGGAGTGGGCTGGAACCCACAACTAGCAGCAAGGTGAGCATTAGGTCAGTAAACCAACGATGACACGTAGATACCCAGGGAGCTAAGGTCTCAGTGTCGGTCAAACATCAGGGCTAGGAACCAGAAATGGAGAACAATGGCTGAAACTGAGGCTAGGGTTTAGGTACTTCCATGAGAAGTACCTATGAAGCAGACAGCCACAAGCTGCAAGTCTCATGAGAGTACGGGTTATACTCAGAGATAATACCGCCGACGACAACTCATACATCTCAACTATTCTCGTCTCAGTGGGGTTCCTTTAACTTGGTAGACTGAAACGACAGTTGTCAAGGTCGTCTTGAGGGTTTGATGCATGATTCCAGGACATATGTGCTACATTCAGAATCTTGTCCGTGAATTCGTACTATATTGGGCTAGTTACCCATTCATATAGGTAATATCTCAACTCCGAATAGCTAGATGCTAAGAGAGAAAGGTTTGTAGATGTAAGTACGGGTACAAACAGACTTAGCTAGAGTGAGAGCCATATGTGACATCTTAGTAACAGGAGAAAACAATAATAATATGCTGCGGGTAACGTTGAAACATATTGAGGTCAAGTTAACATATGCAGCTGGCGTGATTTCCCATGGCTAACCTTAGTCACGAATTGTTATCTCGGAGAGTCAGAGTTAATCCGAGGGAGCCAGTTTACTTGTAAAACTCCTTGAATAGTTTCGTGCTTAATAAGGGGGTATCCTTACGTAAGTGTGCATGCTTGATGAAAATAGGAGATGGAATTTTTTCTGGGTATGTTATAGACTCATGACACTTCTAAGATCGTAGGGGACAGACTTTATTAGACCATAGAATATGGACAAGAATACTTGAAATTGAAGTGTATATGTTATCATAATATTCAAATTAACTCTGACAATAATTTCGTCTGATGTCCATGATAAAGTTTATTATAGCTTTACGAATTCTTAGTCCTTACCAACAAGCACTTGAACACTATAGTCTCCTATGCATCTCAAACTTATATACTTTCGAAGAGTACTGTAATGTCAACTCTAAAACTCTTCCCCTCGATATCTCAACTTGAATAAATTCAATTGATATTATTCCATGCCTGCCAAGGGATATATTATGTGGAGTGAAACTCACCCTCTAAACAGAGGCTAGGTATACTGTCACAACCCCTTCACATGAACCAGAGATTATAGGCCATATTAGGGTTGCATTTCAGTTGCCATACAAAAGTATTGTTAGAACAAGCTCCCGCGAGTAGTCAATACCACGGAGTACATCGATGCTGCTACATAGAACTGACTAGTGATACCTCATTAAATCTAGCAAACTAATGCTAAAAGATTAGCTTGACGTAACGAATTCGAGGTCATCGTGACGAGCTCACATGATCCCTAGACAATAACATACCGTATCACAAAGGCCTAGCCTTTCTAGAGTCCTATTTATTAATACACTCGTTTTGTCTGTCTCAGAGTGAGCTGTCAGTCAGTTACCCCATGAGCCGCTATCGAAAAGGGGGAACACAAGCACGCGACGGGCTGCCACGAGGTTCTGACAGCAAAGACCCGAGACAGTCATACGATAGTTCATGCGGTCAAACCGAACGAAAGAGAGAAGTCAAGGAGAGAAACTGCAACCGATGCTATAGGGCGTGTCTAGGCTCCATATTGCCACTCATGGCAAATGCCAATATCTCCAACTGAGCACAAATACGCCCGTGTAACTCCCGAGACTTAAGGTCGAACTTGGATTTCAATAATGGCGCCAAGAATCCGTCTACACCGAGGACTAAATAGTTAATTAGATGAAGAAGAGGCATAAGGCACGAAAGAGAGGACAAAAGATGACGGCAATTATGCGTCGCCCAGGATAATCCCGGGTTCCAGCTCCTGCGAAGTATACTACGTAGTAGTCGCACAGCACGTGGGAAGTCGAAGACATGGATCAGCCTCAGGGACTCTACCGATCTATTGAAGATCAGACCGTGCCAGGTCCTTTACATACCTAGTAGTCTCCAGTCTTCAGCTTTCCCCCGGAAAATCCAGCGGAATGGCACCGTTCCGTGGAGAACGCTGCAGGAACGCGCGAAAAAAAGCACGTTGCAGGGTTGCTGGTACAGTAACGCTGCGCATGTGAATGTCCAATCGGTCGGGTTCTCGGCGCATAGTCGGAAGGGGAGGAAAAGGTGGTTGCGATGTCATCTTTCTTTTTGTCATACCCGTCAGAATTTCGTATCTATGATTACATATTACTCCGATGTAGAGAGAAAAGTTTTTTTTGCTAAGAAGATAAGAGTCGAATGAAAATCCTCGATGCCCTCGCATTACCTCCCGCGTCGTCATTTTGCATGCTTCGTCGGGTGGCACACGGGGGCACCAAAAATAGAGGGTGGGAAAGACGGGATCTTCTATAGTACATACGCATGGGCCTTTCGGGAGAAATCCCTAACCTAGCTGGATGGCTGGATGAACCGTCTCCAAACCATAATCATCCCTCCATCCCATCCACGTTGCTCCGCCGGGTTCATGATAATTTGCCCGTGGTGAGAAAAGCCCTCACCTGCTCCTTCTTGCCTAGTGCGTTCCCCAAGGAACGGCGCGTGACACGTGCTGACGACCCTCAGTCGGTTCCTCGAACATGTAGAGTTTCATTGCAACGTGGGATGATAGAATGGGGGTGTCCTGGGTGGGAGCCTGTCATAAGCAGTCGCATGTGTGTGATACCGGAGAAACTTGTCTGATGTGAAAGCGCATGATGGCCTGAAGGATTGATTAATCTCCCGCTTTTGAATAGTCATCAGGCGACTGGTTGGTAGCGAGTTATAGGGTTTCGTTTCCTCTGGTGTCGAGACCGTTCGCAGTTAACTACCTGGGTTAGAGAAGAACAAGATGGGGGTTCACCATGTCAGCCAGGATTTCGAAGGAGGCACTGGGGTGCACGACAGTAGCTTGGATTGGTAAAGTGGTCGCCTGGTCTATTTCTGGCACCCGTGTGGACCTCGGGAAGTCTGGATATGGATTATTGCTACTGCATTCCGCTCGCACAATTACGTTCTGCGATTGCACAAGGATGCTTCCTTGTGCATGTGTGGTGTGTCCTCGGGAGAGGAAATTCGATATAGATGGCATTGGTTGGGGGATACGAGAGCTGCCTGTTGTACCATAGTAGTCGTACATACGCACATACAGCCCAGCTATACGTATATATGTACAGATGTTGATCTGGGCCCCCAACTAAGGGACCCTGAACTACTGCAGGGGAGATCTGAGCGGGAACGATGCATCGCATTGCACACGAGGTGCACATTGAAAGATGTATTGCAGTAGTTGCAGCCACTCGGCTAGATCGCAAGGCGCCGCACCCTGTATTGCACCTCTGATACGGAGGAGGCTCAGATGAAAATTGAATTAGTCCTGCAACTAGACGTCGTGCTACACACAGGGACCGTCTTGGCCAGACTCCATTCGGGTTGTAAGATTACAATGCCGAAAGCTGAAGCCTGAAGGGAGAGAAAAAAAGCCAATAGTGAACATGTGAATGGAAATAAAAATAACAATAAGAAAAGAACAGAAAGAGACGGGTAACACTAACTGACCCCTGCCTACAGATGGACGGTCGCTCCCGGGCAAAAGAGCCCACTTTCCCTCTTCCTCGCCAAATGAATGGCCGACCCGACGGAATGGTTGCTGGGAACATTGTAACCTCTCCTTTAAGCTTGCATTAGCCTCGCAGCTCGTTGTGTCCAGATGCGGTGATAAGGTTGCCAGATGTGTCTCTAAATGAGGTCACCGACGAATGACTTCTCACTTCAGCTTAAATATCCCTTGGCAAGTACAGTACTGGTTCTGTTTGCTGAGATGGCTCCAATGGCCGGTAAAAGCGCCTCCCTTGACAGGGTGCGCCTGACCCGACGGTGCGGGAGACGTGTGATACCTAGATCTGATTGATCGAGGCTATCGTCATTCTTCGATGTCTCCTTCTGATTTGTGGGTGTGTGGGTTTGCTCGGCCACGTCTCGTGTGCACGGAACGACGGTCTGAGAGTTGTTTGCGCAACTTGACCGAGGATGGCTTAAGGCCGTTGTTCGGTGATGGCGACGGCGATGGTCTGAGGCATTGGTTGGCAAGAAGAAAAGGGATGTAGGTACGATGTATGTACCGCTATGCGGCGCATATCCGCATTATTGGCCAAGGTGAACGGTCTGATCTTTGCGTCTATTTGTAAAATGTGACATATCTTCGTCTTGGAGTTGTTGGGCCCTAGTTTCTCGGTACGCAGAAGAAGCAAACAAGTCTTAGACCTGTCATTACGATCTATGCCACATTTCTAGGCGGTTGCAAATCGCGGCAAATTTTCAGTTGTGAGGCGAATGTGGAAAATGAAAATTGATGGAATAATTTGATCGATCATTTCTAAGAAACTCATGCCGTTGCTGTGTAGCTATCATGCCTCTGAGTGTACTGTACAGTCTAAACGGGGGTATCTATCAACCTGGTTCCAGCCCAGCGCGCGCCCACATGGCTGAACAACCCTCAACTAAACAAACGTGTAGTGTGCGCCCAGTTCATCCGAAGGATGCCGCAAAACAACTGTACAGTATCCGAACAGGCCAAATCCAAATCCGATATTAGTACAGCCTTGATACCCTGGGATAACCGATCCACGAGGACTCGGGGAGCTGGGTGGACACAGGGAACAAAGGAAATGAGACAAGAAACCAAAACGTCTATATGCAAAAACCCAAGCAAGTATTTTCCCATACCAAACCCAAATTTTTGCGAGCCCCCCCCAAAATCCTCTTCAGACACTCAGATTCCCAGAAACCAATCATCTTTGTTGCTTCGACCAGACTCCGAAATATTAAAATGGATTATTTGTTAAAGTGTTTGAACCCATCACAAATTGGTTTTTCTCATAGCAATGCGTTTCAGGACTCGAGGGATGGAGCTGGATTGTGCCAATGGAATGACGCAGACAACCCCCTTTTGGGGATCCCGAGGTGTCATACAGGATCAACCCTAGAGTTCCACGGTTGGCCTCAATTGGCTCAAGGTCGTTACGGCGTCCAGCTCAATGGGTCGGGTGATGGCAATTCGCTGTGAAAGAAATCATAGCATCCGACAATGTAAATCCGAATATGTCCGAAAATCTCAAGTACCCCAATTCCTGTCTAAATGTAACGCCGTAGATGACAAGATCCCGAATATGCCGCATGGACGCAGCAGAAACCGTGTGGTACTCCCTCCCTTCCTGCTCAAAAGCAGGTGGCGGCGGGCCGAATGTGTATTGGATCGGAATGTGATGTATTAAAAAGGATGTATCGGAATGCACCAACTAGAGCTGAGCGGCAAGGCGCGCAAGATGGTGTACAAGTCGAAGCGCAAGTAGGGATTAATATGGGTCGTAATCAATAAAGAATTCTAACCAGTCGCTGAGGTAAATGCGCCAATTCGCGATCGCTTGAGAAAACAATGAAATGAGTTTGTGAAGCTCGCGGCCGCTCGTAGTATGGAGTAATTAAGAGTCGTGGTCGCGATACTCCTGTTCCGAGGAACCTGAGGCGTCGCAGAATTACCCAAGTCTGGGAACTTATCGCGTGGGCTTCGGCGGAGGCTTGGTAACGGGAACGCCCGTCGTGTCATAAGCACCACGGCCCATGTTGGTCATCTCGACTTCTCTGTCAATCATTGTGCAAGGTGTAGACTGCGGTGACGTGGAGAAACTAAAGGTGGGAAAGGAACGAAGGTCAGCAAGAGCAAAATTGGGATTACTAGGCTTCAAATATATAGGAAATTTAAAAGGGGGGACTATGACTATGCTGTACGAGTGACCATCGCCGCCATTGCTCGCGAGAGGCCGGTTGCGACTGGGTGCGCAGTCTGAAGCAACATAGAAATAGAAACTAGGAGAAACCAGGGTTGAAATTCGATGCTGCAGTCTGACTCACATTTTTAGGCGTCGTTGCGCAACAACGTAGGAAAGCCCGAGAGAACGGACAAGTATAGGCTGGTGCGGATTGGGATTGGTGAGCAGGTTGGGGCGATGATATGCAGCGGGTGCTAGGGTTGCTTGACCGAGTAGAAGACTTCAGGGTCGTTGAAACGAATGTATCTGTACTAGTCGCCGAGGTGTTTCGCGTATGGATGGCTCGCAATTAATTTTTCTGAGGTCAGCACCAGAGCGTCAAGGGGATGACGGCAGAATTTATATGCTCGGCAGTTCCTATTATAGTCCAGTATGTGCGTAGGGGGTCCCGTCGGCTGCGATGGAAGCCAGCTGAAAGCTCGTGAAGCTGAGACAGGCAGAGAAGACGCGGTGGAAGGCTGGCCTTTTGTCCGGATCTTTTGTCCAAAGGAGCTGTCACGCAGGTTTCGGGAAGCTGAGGTATTATGGATTTTGGCGTCGTTGTATTATTGCCTTTGTCGTGGCCGTATAGTTTGTATATATGTCAGGTACACTGCAGGTCGCTAAGCTGAATATGCTTTCAGGGCTGGACCGTTGCAGCACGCAGGTGCAAGTGGATCGATCGCTAAATGCAGCACTGGATAGCGCTGGAACAGTCGTACAAGTGGTAACGGTGGTGTTCGCCGAGTTGCTGCGGCTGGTGCTGGCTGGTGTGGGTGGTGATGCGAAGAGTAGTCTCCCTTTACTCTCGTGCCGAATCGTGATGCTTCAAGGCTAAGCAGCAAAGTGCCAGAGGGAAATTGCGTCGGGAGGGAGATGAGGGAGAGAGTCTATTACTTATACAGGAAAGAATTTAGGATGATGGATAGGGAATTTTCACAAAAAGAATTTAGGAACGTGGGAAGGGACTCCATTTCATCTTATACGTAGCCTTTTGCTTAAGCAGCTGGGCTTGCTGGGGGTGGGCATTACCACCTTTACCACCTTTACCACCTGGGTACCCGGGGCCCAGAATGGATCTAAGTCAGGTACCGTACCTACATGTACTTCTTTTGCCCTTTTGCCCTTTTTCAAGGGGAAGGGTTGAAAATGTGGCTCATTTACCAGCTCTCGAACATCCCCCATCCCGAATGAAGAGTCCCAGGTAGACAGGTACTTTACTCTTTTCAGGGACATTAATGGCAATTTGGACGGTCTGACGGCCTAGCAACCCGCGTGCTTCTGGCAGGGGACTAGGTTCAAAGTACCTCTCCACCCTATTTACGCGACATGACGACTTGGGTGACGGGGACCAGGTCTAGGTACCCTTCCCAGCCAGCCCAGCCCAGTGATCCAGGAGAACGGGAATTAAAAGGAGATACTATGTCGAAGTAGCGATACTTATCAGGATGTCGCTGCAAGGCTTCCAAGGTGAGGGAGCAAGCATGTTACATATTACATATGTGGTGACTATGTTTAGTCGCAGTTAATGTGTTAATGTTAATGCTGCAATGCAGCTGCAGTAACTTAAAAGTCTGTTATGTTCCTTCAATGTGTTGTTACTCTCCTTCCTGTCACAATGAAACCCATTACTACTTCATTAGGCCTAGTTTTATTTTTAGTACGGTATGCATACTATGTACGCAGTACGCAGTAGTCTAGCTAAGTATCTACATGTACGTAGGCAGTACATACAAAGTAGTAAATAGGATAGGCCGGTAGGGTATGTTACGGTATTAGATATTACCACGTAGTACCGAGTAAACGGGAGACTCCTCAAATAGTGTCCCTAGGCTGTGGATCAGCAAAAACAGTAGAAACAGATTCATCGTGACTTGGGTTCGTTTATCCATGTGGTTTTGGCTAGAAATGGGATGACCCTGCTGGCCGGCGACAAGAGTCTTGTACATATTGTACGATGGTGGAGGTATTGTAGCATCGGCTGCTGTTGTCGAAGTACATCCAAGTAACCTCTTCCATCCTGTTATGCCAGAAGCAGCTCTGTTAGCAGTTGAAAGAGGTTGTTGACCACCTGCACTGACCCTACTGCAACTATACAATGCAAGCTGGGCCTCAGGCTTGCTTGGGGCTGTTGTTCAAGGCTTCTTCTCACAGAGCCCTGTAGCCTGTACCTGAGAATGGACATAATATAGACTGGGGGCCGCGTGCCAAATTCTTCTAGGATTTATTAATTTTTTCTTAAATTTTTTTGCGTCTAACAGGGGTCATGTCCAGGGAGATCCTCTTTGTCTTTTGGGGGCAGCCTGCTCCACTCCGGTAATATTCCCCTGACGCTAAAACTGGGCTTCACTGGGTTCCTAGTATTTTCGAATTTTTCTCGAATGCTTTTTGCCTTTTGCACTAGCATGGACCCGGCAACACAAGTCTGGGGTGTGTCTGAAATCTGAGCCCGCTGGGCGCTGGGAAAACAATATCTTCTTCTTTATGTGTACGGTACTTTGTGTAGGGTAATGTCCACCAACCAGATTCTGATCAGTCATGTCTGACATCCTGTTGGAGGCTCTTGTTTGTTTCCCTTGTTTGAAACCTGCAATAGCAGTTCGCATCTAAGGCCTGAAAATTTTGGACCCTTCTGTGGTGCAACGCAACCTCAATATTTCAGCCCGACCTTGAGGAGCTTTACATACTAGTAGAAGCCTTTCAGCCGGGCTTGTGAATTGGACAACAGGTCTACCTATCCTTTTTCGTCTCCTCCCTCTGCCGTTCAAGCTGCAAGATGCTCCTTGGAGGTAGACAACGGAGAATAGGGTGCACTACCAGAGTTACCTGGGTGTTCTGACTGATTGAGAGCTCCATAAGCGGGTCAACGGGACTAGGGGAAGACGGAAGGAAGAATAATTTGAAAAAATCAGTGTGAAATTGGGGGAACACGAGCCACTGCACTGTGCCTGATTCCTCAATGACAACATCGAACCGTAGAAGTCGGCCTGGTCGGGTTATTCGAGTGTGCCACGATTGCTGAATGTTACGAAGATCTCTCACATGTTGCTACATATTGCTGCCACTGTGCCGCTGGCGTGGGAATGATTCCGAATGCATCGTAGCAGTATACGCTTGTAAGTCGGCCACCTCGGCCAATGTAAGCTAACTTCAGCGGCAGGAAGGCCGACGATACTTGGTGTACGCTATACTACCTGCAGGTCAGCCGCCGGGTGTTCTTTAGCAGAATCGTCTGCGCATCTTATAATTTTTTTGAAGCGAATGTGCTTGATTCGTATCTATTCTCACTTCTACGATGATACATACAATTTAGAATGTAGTATAGCATCAACGCTGATGCCATCTTTCAGATACAGGATCGACAGGAGATTGGTTGCACGGCGCATGGGCGAGGGACAGCAAAGTCAATCGCTGCATGTTGAAGCCCAAGTTAGGAAGACTCGTCCAACTTGGGTATCGATTGGTTTGGGGGCCATGAACCGACTGTATCTGGTAACCCCTCTATTCTTAGGAAGGTTGGCTGCACCGGACTGGAGATTTTGGTAGGGTGTGTTTGGTCCACGTTTCTCAGCAATCCGCCCGAGGGCTTCAACAAGCCCTCGCGATGTCCAGGTATTCAGCTCGTGAACAGGTTGCACCAAAGCCACTACTCATGGGCTAAGGGAGCTAAGATAGGATCGTAACATACTCAAGTTGTTGCATGCATAGCGATTATTTTCTTGTTTGATGCTGAAATCAATACTCTTATGCGTACGGAGTACACGATAATGCACAATACATCTACGATCCCAAGGTCCCCGATGGACTGACGACATGAGTAAGCGACTTGGGCAACACCGTGCCTATAAGCTCGAGAGTATAGTTAACCTCACAGGAATCGTAGCATTCAATGTGTGCCGGCGTAGCATATAGATGTATCAAGCTGAGGCAGCTCTAGGTTGTGACGTATTCAGCGGATATTTGCGAAGGCGGGTCTCCTGTGGGGATGGCTAATGTTGTAGGTGCAACGGCTCTGGAAGGGGACTGTCATTTGCTATTGCCCTTCTGTACTCACACGTAATGCCTATTCCAGAGCTATGGAACCAGATTCGTTGTACCGAGATTCATCTGTCGTAAGATATTTGACAAGCCCGAGACATTGTCTATAAACATGTGCGCGGGTTCCCGTGCAGCTTTACACCACACAACGGCTACCACGGGCATGGTCGATGCCGCGGCTTGCACAGCATAATGTATATACTACTCGAGAATCGACCTTTCGAGATGCGTTGCTCGTCTACGGTGGGTGTCGTACCATTCTCCTAGAATAGCCGTCAGCTGATAGTACAGCAAGACGACGGTAGCAACGGCAGGATGACTGCGCCCCCCGGGGTCTGTAGGCTGCGTTGGTGATATCAATGTAGCCTTGTCTGTCGTACTCGGAGCAGGAAGGCTTGGATGACGTGCGTCTGTCCGCGTCTGAATCATCAATAGAAAATGCGGTAGCACTATGTCAGCGAGTATGTGGTCGACATGGCTTATTGGTCTGATGACTATAACTGCGGTCATGGCATCGCACTCGCGATGGACGAACCCCCCACGAGATACGGCCATATTGCCATATCGACATCTGTGGAATGACTCAGATAGATCAACGTTGATCGCGCTACTAAGACCTGTTTCAGCGCGTAGGCGATTGGACGATGCCAGAATAGTCTGAAGTAGGCGAACTGTCCGCTAACCTAATACCTTGAAAGGAAGGTTTCAATGCAACCACTTTGACCCCGGCGCGGAACTGGTCCCGTTGTTCGTCCGAACAACCACTGTAAGACGGGAGCAAGCGTTGCATTCTGGGCTTAGGTCAGCAGCAGTCGAGGCAAAGCTAGAAAATGCGCATAGGTCTGTACACAAATCGGATCACATTCTAGAGATTGGCGATGTCAAGAAACACACCCTTTTTCAGGCAAAAGGATCCGAGAGGCGCCATTTCGTAAGACTCATCAGGAACTCTATCACCAGACAATGCGTGGCCTGGTAACACGCACACGTTTCAGCTGAATCGCCTGTTAATTTGCCTAGCTGAGGCGAAGTTTTTATTTTTATTCTTTCATAATAGCATTGCAACCTTCGAGAACGATGATTGATAAGCTTGCCGAGGCGCAGAGGCTGGAGCGCGCGGTCCGATTGCGTCAACGTAGACAGCCTTTCGACAATTGTCATCCACGTAGAAGCGTATGTCGACCAACTAATTTGCAGCTTGAGTGTGGCAGAACAGAAAGCAAATCAGCCAGACAAACATGGTCACCAGACCTGCCTCGTTTGCCGAAATAAGATCAATATGACCACTGTCCTGATTTCTCGTTTGCTCTTCACTAGCGCCTCGAAATCATAGTACATGTAGTACAACATGGAGATCTCGAATATATCGACGGCCAAGATGATGGAAGCGGCAACCTTGTGTCTTCATTAGAAGGCGATATACAGCAGCACCCTGTAATCGAAGCTAGGCAGCATAGACATTCATCATTGCCAGTGACAGCCCCTAAGAGGAGCAGCAAGCGAATTATGTGACCCGTACCGAATAGGGAAGCAACTCGAGGCCAGTATTGGCCTTCGTCTGATCCCCGGACTGTTATTGTGGCGGCAACCTGCATATCAGCGCTCTCGCCTTACCGGCATACAAATTAAACAACATACTCATTTTCGATCGTAATTCCGATATTGGGTCTTCCCCCATATTAGTCCCACGACGCTTGTAGCCTTTCCTAGCCATATCGGGGCTGCGAATTACGTACGCAAGCCAGGCTGCCAGCACCGGTAGATGGAGAATATGGACGAAGGTATTGTACTAGGTAGATGTCTTCCATCGGGACTTCTAGAAGGAGATCATAGTTGGGGTTCTAGTGCTGCCTCCACTACTGTGCACTGTACTGCACAATACATTGTCTCTATCGAGGCCTAGAGCTTTACATAATTAATGATTCCCCACTACACTGTAACAGACGCTCAGCTGTCCAAGACAGGGGGTCATCAAGACAATTATTTTCTTTCCCAGAAAATTTTGATGTTATCATTATTTAAAAATTTTCTCATTATTCCCCGTGTTCGTAATATCTCGAACCTCGTCAGGCTCATCAGCCTTTCATACCTCCGCGGTGGTACATAGTTGTCATCCGCCAGCCTTGCAAAGCATCTAGAACTGTACATGAGAGAGACTATCTACATGGGCCAATCTGCGGGTGCATGTGGTACACACATGTAACTATTCAGGGTACGCTCGGTTTAGCCTCCCATCTTCAGATTACGTATTATCTTCAGAACTATTCAGGGTGTTTTCCCAACCTCCGAGTTATTATTATCATTTTCATGATCAATTTTAGCTCTTCCCCTATTGTGTACATAGTAGTAACCTTCTACATGTACTCGGGATTTCACAGCATTCCAGAGTCTTCCTGTAAGTGGTTACGTCAAGCTGAGAGACCATGGAGATGACAGCATGTAGTTTCTTGTCACCTTTTGAACCTCCAAGTGGGTATCATAAGTACCGTGTACTTGATACTCGTCGATAACCATCAGTCCACGACCGGATCAGTTACAAGGGCACATGGCTCTCCACTAGGTCCCCTGTATCCCGGACGGTTCCTGCATTAGGCAGCCCAACCGCCCGTCCCTTGACAGCCCAGATTCCCAAGCCAAATTAATCACTTCCGGGTTGCGTCTTGCTCTTTTGGGTATAATATATGAACAATGGATTGTCAGGTAACCGGAATAGGCTGTTTCAACTTTCGGACTCAACAAAAACAATGTCAGCATTGTGTTCCAAATCATGGATGACCCGGCACAAGCTCACAATAGACAGTATACCATGTAGTATTTCCTGCATTTCCTTCATGCTCCGGGGTCCGCCGTGCTAGTATCGCACCGTATCGCTGCGGCACCTAAGTTTTAGCGGGCAATATAAACTTTTTCCCTCAAATATTTTGGTTCATCCACCGGCTAGCTTCCGCAGAACATCGTGCGTCTTGGCGTGCCTTTAACGGTCGCAAATGGCATGAGGCCTTACATATCCCCATGCATTGCGCAGTGTTTCATCATCATGTGACATTTCAACTGCTTGATCAACGACATCACCGCGTGAATCCTGCTGCTATCTGTTGGTTCGAGCCTCAATCGCCACGAGCCAATGGTGCCATCCAAGAAAAGGAGGGAAAACTCAGTTACTACGACGCCGCACTCTCAATGGCCCTTTAGATAGCTAGTAACCTTTCGTAAGATCCCCACATAGCCTTGCGGATCTTTCCTATTGGTCCCGAAGCTTAGCCGTATGCTTCCAGGCGTTTAAAGTCTTCTAGAAGCTGGACCTGCCAGTGACAGCCTTTCGCCGACTTCAAGCCCCTTAAACTTATGTGAGAGACCCACGAGATCCAATGATCTCTATGCGCGGCATTCGCCTACCAGCTCTCTCTTGTTTATGGCTATCACCGCACAACCCGTTGGGACTTACCGTTGGACTTTGAAGAACCTATTGCCTCATCCGGAAACATCAGATTTTCCCCTGGATAAGAGTTTTCTTCCTTGTAGTAATCATATGTACTGGGTATGTATACGTACCAGCGAAGCCAGGAGAACGTTGGAAGTCTTCCTCAACTCCACAGAGTGGATACAGTTCAATAGAATTATACGCGGTCTCGACGCGAAGAGCCCCGTCACGGCACTCTGCCGGCATCCACATTGTCTATGGTACGTAACATCCTCAGCCGCGCTCTACATCGAGATATCAAGCTTTCCCTACGTCCGCAGTTCCACTGGTTTGCGGTACGTGATGTACCAACAGGCTGGTACTTACTGGGTGAGACGATGTATGGTCTCTCGATCGCCATTGCCCAGACTTACACTCGGCATGATGACGCGCCTTGGTCATTCTCAGGACCAATCAAGTATATGATTTGACAGGTCGTAGATTAAACCAGATAGCTTCTAATGAAATGCTGTTTGATGATGACTATCAAGTAACTCCTGTACTGTACAAGCCATGATCATAGTAAAGCCTCGGCCTGAACTCTCTGTAAAGTCTCTGGTGCCCTATCTTCGCCTTGTCGTCCCAGCGCCTTGGTCCCTCGATGCGGCGATACCTAGCTAGGCGGAGTGGAGCCGATGAGACGGCAGAAATCCGAACTGTACCATAACCATGTCATCAAGACCCTTGGCGCATGATAGGCCCACCGGATCATTTCCAGAACGTTTCTTCCTATTTGGCTTCTTTTTTGCAATACCTGACCGAAAGCTCTCCAAGTTCGGACGATGTACATACCAGATAATGGTAGTTTGAAGAGCTTACGCAATCCAGAAAGTTAGCATAAGGAGTCGGTCAACGTTAAGATCAGCGCACAGCTATTGTTCGACAGGTTTCTCTGTGCTCAGACATGAAAATCTCGGGATTTTAGACCTGTCATGCTACTCCAATTGGAGTTGGGGTCATGATTGCCCTGTCGAACCCCGGTCAACGAAGGCTCACAGCACCGGGGAACAGATTCCGCCATTATGGTTTGCCATGCGCTCTCACCTTGGCGATTGCCGTGCTCACCGAGTAGGGAGGAAAACTTTTACTCAACCCTACCTTAATAGGAGAACCATTGGACGTCCGTTTCAATCCTTTGAACTTCCGGGATCCTTTTCGCCATATCTGGTAGTAAGCTCATAAGCTTGGGCTGCTTGGCCGGTCTCTCACGCATCGATGTCACTCCGCCAACAAGGACCAGGAGTACACATCGCCCCGGCAGTTTGGAGCTTTCCCAGGGGCTTGTCTCCAACTTGGATGTCAACAGCTTCCCAAATTAGTGCATATGGGTAAGGTAGGTACAGCACACATGAAACAATTTTAACCACTGTCATGGTCGTATCTGGCACGTTCGCATGGACATCATTTCTCTTCTGATACGATATATGTGTTTATTGACTCAATAATACCGTCGCTAACGAGGAATCTGCTTCTCCGTGCAATCCTTGCCTATACATTACGCCATCATCACACCCACACTTCCACACTCGACGGGCTCGCCGATGAAGAATCATCGATGCTTTGAAGCTCGGTGCCTGAATGCTTCTGATGAGAAGCCATGTTCGCACAACGCCGCCGGCACAGAGGTGGTTGGTGAACGACTCCTGGCGAATAGGTCATTTCCAATCAATTTCTCCATAATATCAACATCGATTCGTATCAATATTTCTCGGACCGACAGACAGGCGCCAAAGAACGATCAATGTCATCTCCAGCCAGCCAACATCGCTCATCAATTATTCACCGGTTACAGGCTAAAGGCAAATATTCCGATTTCCATTGGATAAAAAGTACCGTCTCAATTGAAAATAGCATACCGACATTGGTCGTGTCCAACCCTCAAACTAGACCATTGAAATAATGAATTGGTAAATTTCTGGTAACTCGATTTTGACACTAGCTGGATTATTCATACCCCATGAAAGACTCTCGTGAAGCTAGACTGACGACTTCTAGAATTCGCCAGAAGCTGTGGATCCTATCTACTTAGGAGGTTGGTAGCTTTCCTACGGGGTGTCATTGCACTGCGCTGTCGGGCCGAAGACTTGCTCGTTGGTTCTGTTTTCAGACATGGACGGGCAGGGAGCAGAGTCTCGCTATGGTCACCAAACCTAATGGTATTCCAACACCAAGTAAATATCTATCTTGCTAGTTTACATTGCTGTACTATTTTCTTTCAGAAAAACTGCTTCAAGAGATATGCTGGAAATAATTAGATGAGTATGAGTTAATAAAGAATAAATTTGAAGCATGCTTAGAGGTGCTAGGGACTACTAGAGATCATAATACATTTTCTCGATCTTGTGCTGTTCAGTTTCAGCCCCTGAATACTCGCAGCATTTTGTTAAGTGCCTGTTGCTACAACGACCTCACTATTGTTCGAAACCTTAAAAGAAACGATGTTCTGCAACGTTACCTATATGGAAACTGCTAGATAGGAGTGCTCAACCGGCAGGCTACATCCGATGAATTGTAAGGCATTGGCACCTACCGTTTCCCCTTTACAACAGCTCTGGCATGGTATTGTTCTTTTTTTCATTGGTGCAAGTTTCGTTGGATGACTATATTGAAAAAGCGGTACGTCCATGTATAGTCCTTTTACCATGCAGTAGTCTCGAGAGCCACGACGATGATCACGTCTGCTTTGGTATCACAAGACATACTAGCTTTATTCAATTGGCTCTTTAATATAAAGATTCAAGCTAAACAATTACTCTTCGGCTGTAATATACAATTATCATGTTTAAAAGACTTATTCTAGGGGGCAAATCAGAATAGGGGCACATCCTATTAGCATGCCAGTTTGCTATGAAAACCAATAAAGAGAGCGATTCGGAAATCCTCTTGGCGAGTGAGGACAGCCAGCCTCAATTAATAAAACAGGCATCTTGACCGGTTACTCTGTGGTTTGCTTGATAAAGGCTTGGTTACGTATACTGTACTGCAGCTCAGTATCTTGACCAGTCCAATAGAACGCTGCAGGCGGAGGCGGAGGCGAAAGCGAAAGAGTGCGAAGTGTATCCATATACTGCCTTATACAGACTCTGTATCCGTCGTTCAATTAATCATGAGGATGACGATCTGTAGGGTTCAGCCGATGTATTATTCGATCGACAGCGTCTCGAAGAGATGCGCAATGTTGTGTGCCGTTAGTGCACGCAAAGAACGTGATCAACCACTCCATCACTAAGCTCACCAATGATGCCGCCAATCGTGCAGGAGTGCTTATGTGAGCAATTTACAGATGTTAAAAAAATAAAATATTTTCCTAGCATTCGAGTTGGAGAAATTTTCCTGGTTTTGCTCAGATGACATCTTTAATTATAACGAATAATGTAGCACCAGGATGACTATATGGTAGCTAACTGTGTGACCCTCTATACTGATTGTTTGCTATTGTATTCTACTAAAGCATAGAAAATCCAGTCCGCTGTACAATTTACTTGTTAATATAGTGTTAGGTGTTTTTAAAGGAGTAAGAAGGGATATTTCTTTTCACATGCTATCAATATGTTGTAGCATCGTTAGAGCCAAAGCATATGGGCTATGGATTTCTTCTTGTTTTCATTTTAGCAACCACTCATAGCAGGCTTTTCGAGTTACTCTAATATATTATACAGTAGTATGCCAGCCGGGTCTTCCAGCTCATCTTATTCGTCACTACTTAGTGCCATCAAACTGCCTCTATTCTTAAGCTCAAGATGGCTAGAATAACAACAGGTTTTAAGACTGGTAATTGAACAATTTAACAGAGTCACAGCCCTCTTATAGGGCTATCTGACTGTAACACATCAATATAGCTTTAAGACTACCTACTTAGACAAAAGGCACACGCAAGGCAAAGTTCATGTAGACATAGTCACCAAATAGAAAGTTAATGATAGATCCTAATGAGAGTTAAATAATGGTAAGTATCAAAGCTGCAAACTTGTGCATACCAGTGCTGTGCAGGGTGCTATTGAACGGCTGCATGTTCAGAAGAGCGACCGAGGGGCCTGCAGACTTGACGAGGTAATAGAGCTTCTGTATGGAAGCGACAAAGACAACGAAACTATGAATTAACATATCTACGCCCCATAAATATATCAAGGTATATGAACACATGTGTACGCGAGAGATACCTGCCAGGACATTATACTTGCTGATGTATACTTGGTGATATGATAGCAGGATTATATACCTAATTTTAACCTTTTATGAACAAGCCAATGGGATATACTACTTTGTATAGTATATGTTAGTGACATCGTGACTGTATAGTCTGCTCACTTATAGCAATAGTCAGGAGTCATTAGCAATGAAGGTGTGTAGTACAAATATGCATAGAGTCAGTGGGGGACCATCTTAAGGTGATTGTTTAGCCTATGTGATACGACTAGTTTGCACCTGAAAACAGACAATGTCAGATGTAGAGGATGTTATTCTTTCTATCTACCACGCCCTTAGTCTTCGTATTGAAACGATATAGTTATTTTCGAGTCAGGCTTATGAATTTACATCTTATTTAACTCTTCTTAACTCTGCACATCCTATTCTAGTATTACATTAATAAGTGAACGAGTGATAAGCAACATAAAGAACCGTAGATAAATACAGAATCCAGATCATATGAAAGTACCGATACCATTTGTGCAACAACTCACTTGTACCTAGTACCCAATACAATCCTCCATACTCACTCGGAGCCCAAAGACAATTTGAAACTGCTCAGCCCCATAACGCATGTGTGTTCTATGTTAAGCGGAGGAATGTGAGCCAACTGTTGGACCGTCAAAAGTAAGGGTGTGAGGTAGGTATACCTAGGTAGCTTGCATGTCTCGTATAACATCTTGTCATGGCAAGGCTCGGTAATTATGAGTTGATTTAATGAGCTAGTAGTCTACATGCGGTATCCCGAGGTATATTGGCTATCTCTAACATTCGTTGGTACATGTAAACGCCGAAGATACTGACCAGTGATCCGTGAATACCTATCCGTGGCGAAAAGGCTTCGCGTCTTCACAATCTTACACGGCAAGTATTACTCATAAGGACATGCCATCTTCAGACATGCCATCTTCAGATATGACATGATTTGGCATATTTTGATGTGAGTCGTACATTCGCATGCAACATGCCTTCTCTAATGTGCATCTTGCCACTTTGCTGTGATATAGGGTGCCTAAGGTTAGGTAGTACCGTAGTAGTGTAGATACGGCTAAGCCACAATTTCGCGGATTCCAACGAACAAGCTGCGAAGTTACATACCTACTTGCAGTAGGTACCACCTGTCACCTAACTAGTTGGCTCAGCCACATTCTGTAGCGCCCAGCCCTACCAAATCTCCAATAGCAGCAAACAACGTCAATGCTCCCCCACCATGTCTCCAACGTCCACCGACACTGCATGTAGAGCTTGAGAAGAGCCTCCTCTCGCACACGACCTTGCCGCAGCTAACATACCGAGAGCGCAAGCGCGAGTACCTGACTACAACATCGAGCACGGGATTGGATCCCCTGCTGTGCCCAGACTCTCTTTTCCTAGCAGCCTTGTCTGCTTCCCGAAGCGGAGATGTCCATCATCCAACAACACACCTCCGCCTCGCTCAGCGATGCCTGGCGAACCATCAACATCGATGCCCTCGACCCAGACTCCTCGCAGAACTTCGACACCAGCACGCTGCACCCGCCGCTTCCCGAAATCAGCGAGCCCGAAGCCCGACAGCTGAATTCCCAGGTGCGACAGCTGCTTCGCGGCGGAGATCCAGAGGGCGCGTTGAGGGGCTGTCTGGAGACCCCGGTGTACAATGGCGGTGATGCGGCAAAGGTATGTCGTTAACGAGCCTAGGGATATAGACTGGTCACTCCCGTACCGTATGGATGCAGAACTTAAGATGGCTGACGACGAGGCGATGCGATTAGGACGCGCACATGCAGACAGTCATTGAGGTTCTGCAGTCGATCAAAGCTAGTGAGATGACGCCGATGCTGCAGCGGATCTATAGCTCCCCCGGTGGGAACGAATTGTTGGATGTGCTGATGAAGTACTTGTATGTGTTCACTCTTACATTTATACTTCACAATTTAGGAGGCTAATACGATGCACAGATACAAGGGTATGTCCGGGGGATCATCAAGCAGCGGGCCGAAGTCGCAGTCACGGAGCTTGACGCCGCAGGCTACGGGGTTTAGTCAGTTCGGCTCGAGGCCAGGGGCAGTCAACGAGTCTACGGGCGCAGCTATGAGTGTGCTATTGAGCTGGCATGAGAAGGTCGTAGATGTTGCAGGCTTGGGGAGTATAGAACGATGTATGACAGATTGGCGTAAGGTTTAAATCAGGTGTAAGAGGAATAGAATACTACGTGGGTGCAGCCCATCCTTGATATATATTCATCTGGGGTTTTATGTTACATTCTGACCACCGATACGAGGAGACAAGTATCCCCCTAGCCGTATATTCTGGCTAGGATAGCAAGAACCCGAGCCTTTAGATTCAGTACCTACCTAGGTAGGCTCGCTCAAAGGGCTCTAGACGGAGTAGGTGGGAAGTCGGGATAAATATACTGAATTTCACAAGCAAACAATGCCAGATACTGTCAGCCTTTTCATAAGCTGCGGCATGTAGCTACTAGGTACTCGTAATCTCTGTTTACGTCGTTGCCTCCTCTGTTCAGCACAAACTAGGTTCTTTCCCTATTGTAAAAAGTAACTTTCATCTGTGCGAAACAAACAGCACATGCATCTCTTTCTCCCCACATTCACTCTCATACCCGTCTACCTCTTCGCGCCCATCTCTTCATGCCGACCGCTTCCCGCCGACCTGTATATGGTTCTTAGATCACCATCGATTGCCATCGATCGCCGACAACTGCCCTCGTTCATTCACACACGTATTTCTATCGATACTCGATTGGAATCGTCGCGTCTATTTCCTTTGCCTGCATCCTAAGCCATTCTCTATCACAAGTCCTAAGCCATGGCCGGTACCACCGAAGACAACGGTCAAGTGTATTGCCAACAGTGCCGATGCTACTTTCCTGATTCTAAGGCAATTCAGCAACACTGGAGAGATAGCCCTTGTCATGAGATCCACGACTGCCCTCAATGCGACCAATTCTTTCCAGCGGCGGTGAACAGAGATATTCATCTCAAGTCCCATAATGTGTGTGACAAACATGGTTGTACAGCCGCCTTTATAACTCGGGAGGCACTGCAATTCCATATTGAATCAGTCCACGCGAAGTGTCCCTTCGAAGGTTGTTTCCTGGAGTTGGCAGACCATCAGCTAGAGGACCACCTCTACTTCAAGCAATTTTGCTGCAGAAAATGCAATAAATATTAGTAAGTAGCCCTGGAGTCATTGAGTTCCCTTGCTGGCCTGTTTCAGAAGCAAGATTTCCCTATCAATGCAGACTCAGGGGTCGAGAGCTCTTGAGACACATTTTAAGATTTTCAATAATCCACCAATCTGTCTAGAAAGAGTAAAAACTGACTCGTGATACTTCAGTGCGTCTCAGAATGAACTGGATGGACACAAGAAATCCAGTAATAGGCATTTCTGGTGCCCCGTTTGTCGTGTCGACTTTATATCTCCTTCCATGCTGGACACCCATTACCAAACACGTCACTTCTGGTGCAACAAGTGTTCGAAGGAATTCCCTGATCGAGCCAGTTTGATAAGCCATTACAGTTTGCCTGCAACCTGGGCCGAAGGATGCAAGCACTTCTATTGCATTACATGCTATAAAGACTTTGACAACCTTGACGCATTGCGGGATCATTACTGGGTGTCAAATAGACACCACTACTGCATTGTGTGTAATCAGGGATTCAAGTCAGCCGAAGAATTCGTCAGTCATACCAAATATCGTCCAACTCTCCATTCCTGGTGCCCCCAATGCGAGATCGCGTTGAAGAATGACGACGAACTAGAGCAGCATATCAAGCAACGTCCTGCGGCACACCCCTATTGCTTTCAATGCAAAATCCACTTCTCGTCGTTCGATCTCCTTAAGTCTCACAAGAAGAACGCCCAGGATCATCATTACTGCAATGAGTGTGACCTTGACTTCCCAAGTGTTGAGACAAAAGAATTGCACATGGCCACTTTTCATTACCGTTGCAGCCTGTGCGATCAGACGTTCTGGACTAAGGCCGGTTTACAAACACACAAGGCCCTCAGCGTCTACCACCGCTACTGCCCAGTCTGCCAATATGAATTCGAGGAATTTGAGGAGGCCGAAGCTTTGACTTTGCACAGAGAGTTCAACCACCATTGCTGTCGAAAATGCGACAAGCGTTTTGAGGATGCTGAGACACTGATTCGTCATATTCAGTCTAACCATCATTACTGTTGGTTTTGCCGAGAGCATTTTAGTACCAAGGAAGCTCTTGGCGCTCATAAGGCCGAGAGACATTGTTGTCATTATTGCGATCTGTGCGAAGGAGAGTTTCCTAGCAAGGAGCGATATGAGATGCATGTCCAGACAGCTCATGCTGCGAACGAAGACTCGATGAAAGTTGCAGGAATTGGTGTGGCATTGACTAGGGTAAGTCCACCAGGACAATGCGAGTACATCTTAGAGAACGAAACTAACATGATCATTAGCCTAGGTTGAAGACTGGCGAAACGCGGTGCCCTGTGTGCCCGAAGAAATTCCCCTCGCTGGCAGCCATGACGAAGCACTGGGAGGCTGAGGACTGTTCGATCCTATCGTATAACTTTTATAAAATCCTCAAATCCAAGGACCAGTATGCTTTGTGGACCACACCATCCACTCTCTATTCGAAATTCAAGAGCCCCGGCCCTGAAGAATTAGAGAAACACTGGTCCAATTCAACATTCATGTTCAATTGTCCCCTCTGTGACAAAGACTTCCAAGACAAGGCGAAGCTCGGCGAGCACCTAGATGGCCCAGACCACCAGCCACGCCGTTTCCGATGCCCTCATCCCAACTGCGATGTGCCATTTATCACATTCGGGGAGTTGCTAGACCATCTCGACACGACCGATTGCAGCTACTCGCTAATAGCGGATGATGGGTACAAGCTGGGATTTTTGAAGGGGCATTTTGATTGATGACTCCATGACTCCTACAGTATCAATATGCATACAACCTACGGTACGCATATTGGAGTCCCCGGATACTGAGAACCTAGGATATCATCAACCGACCTGAGAGTGTGCGCCTCGTTTATTTTTAGGATGCTGCTGAACGAGGGCTTCTGGATTACTCAAGGGGAGAGACTCTAAGTGTTTGATTATATATGAGCTGGTAAGGCTTATGTGGCTGAACCCGATGATATGGAGCTGGAGTATACCGAGACAACCGAAATACACAAGATGATGTAGATAGGACGTCTCCTCAGATCTATTGCTGAGACACAATCATAGGCACGATGTAGAGAGATAGTGAGAAGGAAAAAAAGAACAGTTTCGAGCACTTTTATTTATTCTCTAGCAGATCTTTTAGATTTATGTCCCCGCTGCCTCGAGGTAGCGGCTGCGCTTGGTCCTTCGACTCCTTCCAGCCAATCATGTATATCAGCCGGAAGGTCGCCGGTATGGTGCCATCCGGGTTGCCATGAAGCGCGCGGTAGATGGCATCATTGGCCAGCAGCACGTCCTTGTGGATAGCGCCCATCTCGCGGCCCAGAACGGCGTTGCTCTCGCCCATGGCCTGGAGATCCTGCATGAGCGCGAAGCTGTCCGGGTAATCGACGATGATGTCGTCGATGTCGACGGTCAGCATCTTGAAGCCGGCCTTCTGCAGCAGGCCGCCGACGTCGCGGACGTCGGCGAGCGGCGAGACGTGCGGCGAGATGCCGCCGCGGCGCTCCTGCTCGGCGAGCTGCAGCGACGTGCGCAGCTCGAAGAGCGTGTCGCCGCCGAACATGGCGCCCATGAAGGCGCAGTCGGGCTTGAGGACGTTGTTGATCTGGGCCAGCACGCCCGGCAGGTCGTTGATCCAGTGCATGCTCGACGAGCTCAGCACCAGGTCGAAGGTGTTGGCCTCGAACGGCAGCGTCTCCTCGTCGAAGAGCACCTCCCGCGTCAGGTTGATGTGGTGGTTGAACTCGAGGTCCGCGTCCCGGTGCAGCAGCGCGTGCGACGAGTCCACGGCGTGCAGGTGGTCGATCCGCGCTGCTATGGGCTCTGTTGCCGGCGCCACCGAGTCTAGATCTGGGTTCTCGCGGGTTAAGGCGCGCGCGATGTTACAGGAGTTTGCGCCTAGGTCGAGGACCTTGGGGTAACGTCGTTTGATATCCTGCATTGGTTAATATCACTCATTCGCCAACTTCAAGTAGAAATGTGAGGCCGCAGAAGCTCACCAACAACCTCTCGCACAGTCGGATAGCCACTTCATCTTTCAAGTAGTCGGCGACGCGACTAGACTCGACATCGGCGGCTGCTCGCTCTTTCTGCAGCCATTTCGTGCGACGGTTGAAGACCTGGTGGATGGGCGGCGCCGCAGCCGGGAAGGCATAGGTTCGTCGGGTCAGAGTCGCTAGAGTGTTGGTGACATTGGATATCTGAAACCGATTGGACTTATGGAGAGTGCAATTCATCCTCCCAGATCAAATTGGACATTCTTCACATCCTGACTGGGAATGTGAAGAAGCTGTCGTCTTCGTATATGCCTCGGCTGCCTCGGGGAGCCAAGATAGGTAAAAATCGTGGGTCGTGACGTCGAAGAAGCTACCCCTGTCGGCAACCCAGCAGCCCCTGCATCTCTGTCCCTCTTCTATGGGCACGGTCCACCACTTAGTCAGCCACATGGTTGAGGCGCAAGAAGCTCATGTGGCACACTGCCACAGTACCACAGTCAGACAGTGGCCCGTTAGAACTTGGCACTTGAAACTGAGCACTTGGCACTTGGCAACTTGGCAGCTCGCACTTGGCACATTGATAAATGATTAAATAAAAGCTAGGATAGGTACTCCGTAGATTAGATTAAACTCCTTATTAACGCTGTAAGAAGATGCTTGAAACGGGGTGTCGCTCCTCTTTCGCCGTTCGGGCATAAGGTAAGAAAAAAGGACTTTGTTGTATTGTATGTACATTTTGTTTCGTACACTCATTCATTGCGAGAGTCCCTGGCATCCGTCAATGCCGTCCCACCAACGACAATTTATTCGATTCTGAATCGTCAATCGCAGCAACAGCTAACTAGTAACGGACGCTTCCGCTCTGTTTCCACCGCTGCCATCCATCGCCCCCATTACCCGTTCCGCCAGTCGCCTTGACCATGTTCGTCGATTGAGTTGCGAGTCTATCATGAGAGCCGCATCCTGAGCGCGCTTCCTCCGAACATAATACCTGACTGGCATTGAATCGTAATCATCACATCGACTTCGGCGAACTTTTATATAAATTGGAACCTTCGTGGGTAGCCGCAGTGGGCGGATGCGACGGAGAGGCCATCTTGCGCAGTGTACGAATAGGGGTGACAGTTCTTGTCCATTGTTAAGATATGGCGTCTTCCGCCGCGGCCGGCTTCCTCGGCCGGTCCAGCAGTAGCAACTCCAACATGCGTGGCCTTGTACAGTTCATTGCCGACCTGAGGAATGCAAGAGCCAGGGATCTGGAGGAGAAGAGAATCAACAAGGAGCTTGCGAACATTCGGTTAGTGGCAGCCAAACTTCCAACATCCGTCGAGAACAAGGATGTTAGCTAACGCTTAATTCTTCTTGACTTATAGACAAAAGTTCAAGGGTATGTTGCGATCCAACTTTTACCGAACGTGGCGAAGTCGAGATAGGAGCGAACCAACTAACTTTGATGGATTATAGATGGCAACTTAAGTGGCTATCACAAGAAGAAATATGTCTGCAAGGTACGGAATAGGTCGCCGGAGAATAGGACTAGCTCTAACCCGTGGTATAGCTACTGTATATATACATCTTGGGTTGGAATGTCGACTTCGGACACCTCGAGGCCGTCAACCTGATTTCAGCCAACAAATACTCCGAGAAGCAGATCGGGTATCTGGCAATGACCCTGTTTCTGCACGAGAAGCACGAGCTATTACACTTAGTCGTCAACAGTATACGGAAGGACCTCCTCGATCACAATGAGCTCTTCAACTGCTTGGCCCTGCACGCAATTGCGAATGTCGGAGGCAGGGAAATGGGAGAAGCATTGAGCGCAGAAGTCCACAGACTCCTGATTTCTCCGTATGTGTTCTGGGCCGTCTTCCGACGGACATTACAGTATCTAACAGCAAGTGCAGGACGTCGAAGGCCTTTGTGAAAAAGAAGGCCGCTCTCACCCTCCTCCGTCTATACCGCAAACACCCAGATATCATCCAACCGCAATGGGCAGAACGAATAATATCTCTCATGGATGATGTCGACCTCGGAGTGGCTCTCTCGGTTACGTCCTTAGTCATGACTGTTGCGCAGGACAACCTGGAGTCGTACAAGGGTGCCTACGTCAAGGCTGCATCGAGACTAAAACGATTAATAATCGACGGCGACTATACCGCTGACTACCTATACTACAAAGTCCCGTGCCCTTGGATACAGGTCAAACTGCTGAGAATGCTCCAGTATTTCCCGCCTTCAGGTATGAATTCCTAACGATTGTTTACGGGGTTTGTTGCCATTCAGGGGCTGACCAATTGCATAGAGGATAGCCACGTTCGTAACATGATCAGGGAATCGTTGCAGAAGATCTTGGATCTTGCTATGGACACGAACAAGAATGTGCAACAGAATAACGCTCAAAATGCTGTCTTGTTCGAAGCTATCAACCTCATCATACATCTAGATACAGAACGTGCGTTGATGAAACAAATATCGTCCCGCTTGGGCCGCTTCATAACATCTAGGGAAACGAATGTCCGGTACCTAGGACTAGAAGCGATGACCCATCTAGCAGCTCGGGCCGAGAATCTAGGTCCTATTAAGCAGCACCAGGAGGTGATCCTTGGTTCCTTGAAAGACCGAGATATCAGTGTTCGGAGAAAAGGTCTCGATTTGCTATATAGTATGTGCGATTCGACCAACTCCGGGCCCATTGTGTCGGAACTACTGCATTATCTACAGAATGCCGATTTTGCAATTCGGGAAGAGATGGCCCTGAAGATTGCAATCCTGACAGAAAAATACGCCACTGACATACAGTGGTATATTAATGTTTCCCTTCGTTTGGTGGCCGTGGCCGGAGATCACCTTAGTGACGAGGTCTGGCAACGAGTCATCCAGATTGTTACGAACAACGAAGAGCTGCAAGTCTATGCCGCTCAGAACACCTTACAGCATGTCAAGCAAGATCACTGCCACGAGACATTGGTCAAGATCGGTGCCTATGTTCTCGGAGAGTTCGGGCATTTGATAGCAGAGGAGAAAGGCTGCAGCCCTATTGAGCAATTCATGGCGCTATCTGGAAAACTTCCTGCATGCTCCTCGAGCACCCGCGCCATGATCCTTTCGTCTTTCGTTAAATTCGTCAATTTGTTCCCCGAGATTAAACCACAGCTCCTCCACGTTTTCGACGTATACAGCCACACGCTAGACTCCGAACTACAACAACGAGCCTGCGAGTATTTGACGCTTGCAAGTCTTCCTACGGACGACTTGCTTCGAACTGTTTGCGATGAGATGCCACCATTCCCCGAACGTCAATCCGCCCTCCTATCCAGACTCCACCAGAAGCACGCCGGTACTAGTGATAAGCGGACTTGGGTGGTTGGTGGCAAGGATGCGAACGTCGATGTCACAGAGCTCAACATGGCTAAGACCCCTGGACTCAGGAGAACTTTCAGCTCTAACGGTCCCGTCAATGGCAATGGTACGGCCAACGGCACGACGAACGGTGCCAATGGTCACACTGATGACCTTGCCGGACTTGACATGAGCGCGGGTCCGACACCTGAGAAGCTACTGAAAGTACCAAACTTGGCTAGCGCTGCACATCTTTCGCCAGGCTGGGAGGCAGGATATAACAAGATGATGCTCAAGGCCGACGGTGTCCTCTTTGAAGATGGACAGCTCCAAGTCGGCGTGCGCTCCGAGTACAGGGGGCAAATGGCATGTCTCATTTTGTACTTCACAAACAAGACCCCGGCCACCGTGAGCTCGTTTACAACGACACTTGACTTGGACGAGAACGAGAAATCAAATTTGACATGGGATACCAAGGCCGTACCTGATAGCACCCTCGCTCAAGGTGCACAATCACGGCAGATCACTATGTTTGAGTCGAAGAGAGTTTTCACCAAAAGCCCCACCATCAGAATAAGCTATCTTGCGGGTGCCCTGCAGGCTCTCACCTTGATGTTGCCTCTCGCAGCTCACAAGTTCATGGACCCTGCGGATCTGGCTGCGGATGACTTCTTCAAGAGATGGAAGCAGATTGGTGGAGCACCGCGCGAGGCACAACGAATTTTCGGTCTCTCCCTTGGGAAAGGCAAGCGTGAGATAAACGAAAGCTTTATTCGCAAGACTATCCAAGGATTCCGGTGGGGAGTGCTAGACGGCGTTGACCCGAATAGCAAAAACTTCGTCGGTGCTAGTGTGCTTCATACCTCTGAAGGGGGCAAGTTTGGCTGCTTGATGAGACTGGAGCCGAACTATGCTTCACAGGTAAGACTTATACACGATACCTCCGTCCCTAACTAGAGTAAAACAGCTAATCACCGAGCAGATGATCCGACTTACAGTTCGTGCCACCGACGAAAGTGTACCTCCCGTGCTCCTCAAATTGATGGAGGAGAGACTAGCAGCGGGAGTGTCGAAGGAGGCCGAGGTGTATGAGGGACCAACACGAAGGGAGATATCAGACACCTTCAGTAATATAATGGTAAACTAAGGTAAGTGACAGAGGAGGAAAGTAGTGATTGGGGAACTTCATCGTTGCCATGTTTTTGGGAAGTCCAGTCGAGCGAATAAATGGTATTGCGCATTCTTCAGCCTCAGCGGAAAGGCGTTCATAGGGTAGCATATGTTCGATTATGTCCAGGCACAATTAGCATGTGACTCGGTGGCGGTGTATCATCATCCTGCCTTGTTCATAATGAAGGTTAGGTGAGGTGGGCAATATGTACATTCCAGTCTTCCAGTCAGTGTTCAAAGAAAGAGCTGTTCGTGCTACTATACCTTCCCGTCGGTGTGGTGACGTATGCGACCGCCGTCACTGACAAGATCTTTGCAAACTTGAACATCGTCTCTCATTTTACTCTCATCAGAAAGGCCTTGATACAATCGATAAAAACCACCCTATTTTCCGCCCTCATTATGATATCCGATTTGTTCCTATTGCTTCTAAGCGGCTGTTTCCTAAGCAACACCAGCTAGAGTTTCTCCTTCTTTTTCTCTCCGTCCTCCACCGGTTTGCTGCCGGATGGCCTAGGTTTTACCGTTCTTTCTCTCGTTGATTTGTCGATGCACCAGATACACAATCATAACATCTACCGGCCAGAGCCATGCCGTCACTATAACCAAGAAGACGCCCACAGAGACCTCCCACAATCGTTACTCCTGCCCCATTCCCTCGACATCACCGTACCGGGCCGACAAGTCCTCCTGCGACACCAGAAAGTCCTCCACGCACCACCGAAGACCCCTCCACCCACCGCCCTCCCGAAGGTTTCGTTTTGCGAGCTGTGCTCCCCGTCCGCGAGAAATATGCCTCCTGCCGGGGGTAAGCTCTGGAAGCATCGATGGCGTGGTAAGGTTTTCTGCTTCTCCCTAGGAAGGGTTTGATGAATATTTATTAACCAATTCTCTGAAAGATTTCAAGCGCAGGGTTTCGCCGCACTCCTTCCCCCACGCGTGGTTCCTATTCTTGATCATCATCATGATCGCCGCCGGTGCCGTCGTCAGTAAGTCGTGTACATGCCTGGTATTCCTCTAATGATCTAGGGCTAACGGATGCATGTTCGTAGCCGGGTGGTACGGTCTCGCCGTCGAGACTATTCGCCATCATGCCAAACCGTTCATCGTGAGCTCTGCTGCACCGCCTGACCTCGCAGATGTTGTCCCCGTTACATCAACGTCCAGTGTACAAGCCAACAGCCACCTGGGATTTGTCGCGGTGACGGTGAATGGTAAGTGATCTCGCACCGGTATGGTTGCGAGGCTAACCCGATCCCAGCAACGAACTCATCGAACCGAACAACGTCTACAGTTCAAGCATCTCCATCGGGACAGCGTTTGCGAGAAGTCCACTCCCCCGTCCCGCCGCCCTCTAGAACCACCGAGGAGACCATCACCGTTACCGATGAATCTACGACTACCGTCACGAAGGACCTCACAACCACTGTCACGAACACAACTACGAAGAAAATCTACATCACCGTAACCGCCACGAGCCCAGCACCAACCTCATCCTCGACCTCGAGTCCGGGTCCGAGTCCAGCCCCCTCGAGCTCAACTTCGACATCCTCGACAGCTTCTTCCAGCACAGCCAGACACATGTACTGCCCCTTCACCGGCCGCCCCAACATCTGGACCCTCTGCGCCCCCGAACCCGAACCCACGACCGCCCTCGCACAGGCCCTGAACGCGCCCTCAGCCACGGTCTCACTCTCAGACATACACACAAACATGACCGCCGCGTCCTCCGTAGCCGCGCCTGGGATCACGAACCCCCTCTCTGCCCTCCGCCTTGCTCTCGCGTCCCTCTGGGGCTCCGCCTCTAGCTTAGGCAGGACTGCGAGAGAAGTCAGGAATGGGGATGGCGATGAGTACGGTAAGTGTAACTGTGACCGCGTGTGCGATTGCGAGTACGGGAAGGTTCGGGATAAACTCCAGGCCGCGCTCGATCTCGCGCGCATGCAGGCGCAGCTCCTGGATAGCCAGGACGCGCTGATTAGGGAGCACAGACGGCAGTTCGCTGCTGCTATGGAGGTGTTGGATGCGGTTGTGCGGAACGAGACGGGGAGGGTGCGGAGAGGGGATGGGGGCGGGATGGGGTTGAAGGTCTAGGTGTAATGGCGGTGATGCTGGCTGTTATACCTATGATGGCGTACACACGTGTGCACGAATCACTGACTACCTACGGAACTGACTGACTGTATGGGGGTATGGCCTGAGATGAAAATTAGGGGGGATGGACAGATGGATATTTGAGGTGTTGGAGTATGAAAATGACCAGACGGGACTTGGATTCCGTGTAATGAACTTGCATATTGAATCTATAGGATTGTCTGCTTGGGTCTATGTTCAAGCCCGGACGACTATAGTCAATTAAACTCAACATGTTATCGACTCCAATCAGACTCGGAATTAGACTCGAATTCGTACACAAATACATAACCGTCGGCACTCTGAAGTTCGTATTTGAAAGGCACTACATTCTCAGGGGTACAACTTATATCGACTAATGCGGAGTTGCCCACATGATGGTATACTAAGTGAGAATCAACGAGCCCCTTAAATTGGCTAATCAGAGCTCAGAGACGTGCCCACTCACACGAATAGCTTGATGGCGTGCTGGCCGCGGTGTTGGCTCTATGCCTGAAGGAATACACCCACCAATGATCCTCTTGGCTGCTTGATCGTGGTTCCATAGATCTGGCGGTGGATACAATATGTAGGCACTATACCTCTGCTTCGTTCCATGCCATCGGGGATTTATTACTGTAGAATCAATGCAGGAACAGCTTGAATATGCACGACTGGGTGAAGTCGATGTTAGATAAACTTGTTTTCTCCACAGTTCATATGCAGATATGTTAAGATCTATCTCCTAATATATGGAGCCAGGCAACTATATAATGTCCAAATTCGTGAATATTATACCACGATAATTATAGACTTGAAACTCCCTAATAGATAATGCGCAGTCTATCGATCGGTTTCATGTCTTCAGTCTCAGGCTCCCTCGGAGCTCCGAATGGCAACTCGGCCGGCACATTTGCCGGCTAATCGCGGGGGTTCTTTGTACTACATTACCTTTCTGGGAAAATGCCGACGATCTTATCAATGGCGTCACCTATTAGCTCTAGCCTAGCGCTGCGTGGGTTACTCACATTTGTCATTCCCTAGCTTCGATTTGTTTGCGCGCTACAGTACACCACTGCTCCCTTGGAAAAGTTGCGATAACCGCTGCGCTAATTGAATCCTGATCTATTGATATATCGAAGTCTATTTCTCATACATATCTTTTTGCATCTTCTCTTGCAAGTAGATATCTAGACAGACCGAGACCGTCCTTGGTTTACCGAGTAGACATTCAGCACATAGCAGCAGCGGGAAGCAACATGGCCGCCACCAACGGTTCAAATGGTTCCAACGGGAACGGGTCGCTGTACGACCCCACCAAGATCTGGACGACGCTGCTGACGAACCGCGGCTACTTTGGCGGCCTGCTGGTACTACACCACTCTCTGCGCAAGCAGAAGAGCAGGTACCAGCTCAAGGTCATGGTTACCCGCAGCGTCGAGGAGGACAAGGAGTACATGGAGGCCTTCGAGGCCGCCGGCATCCCCACCATCGTCGTCGATAAGATCGAACCTACGCCCCGTGACGGCAAGGTCAACAAGGGAACCTGGGAGAAGCTCGCGCCGTGGTCCTTCACGGAGTATGAGGTATGACCGCCTGCCTGTCTGCCAGGCGCTTTGCCTGTGTGCTGTGGTTTGGGTTCGACGTAATCTATGTAATATGGCTCGGATGTGTTTATGTGTGTGTGTTTCTGTGTGAGGAGGCGTTTGTGGGTCTATGTGGGTTCGAGACTGACGCTATACGTGGTGTGATCTTGTAGAGAGTCGTCCTTCTCGATAGCGATCAGGTCATCCTGAAGAACATCGACGATATGATGACCGTCGATATACCCGAAGGTTGGATCGCCAGCACGCACGCTTGTACGTGTAACCCGCGGAAGCTGCCGCATTACAGTAAGGACTGGTAAGTTTAGTCAAGTCGGAAACTTTGCGTGCCAGTTGGGCGCATCGTATATTTGAAGCCCTGGTCCAGATCCAGGCGAACAGGAACTGATCCTGGAATCTCATCGACTCTAGGATACCCGAAAACTGCGGCTTCACGGCGGCGGACAAAACGACGGGCGAACCGGCGCCGATCACGGAGGAGAGCCCTAATAACCACCACCTCCTGAACAGTGGGACGGTCATCGTGCAGCCATCAAAGGAGCAGTACGACGCCCTGATTCACGCCATGAACACGCACCCGGACGTGCCCAATATGCTCTTCTTCGACCAGGACTTGCTCGCCATCCTCTACCGTAACAAGTGGAAGCCTCTGCCGTACCATTATAACGCGCTCAAGCCCATGCGCTCCTGCCACGGAGACCTTTGGAACGACGACCACGTCAGGATCTTGCACTATATCCTCAACAAGCCCTGGAAGAGCCGGACGTGGAACGATGATGTCATAGAGTCTACGCATAAGCTCTGGTGGGATGAGTTTAGTGAGGTTGAGAAGGAGTGGACGGAGAGCCCGGACGAGAAGAAGAGGGAGCTGTGGAGGAATGTTGTGGTGCCTGTCGTTGCTCAGGAGTGATATGAGATAAAATTCAAAAAAGAAATCTTGGAGCCCAATGGGGTGTCACGCATAGCGATGGAAACCAGAGTGCATCTAGTATCATGAGAGGCTAGGCAACAGCAAGGAGTTAGGTATATGAGCAGTGAGCATAGCAGGATAGAAGAACAGGTAGCACACATAGACACTCCAGCCGCAGCACGTCCTCCCGTGACAGAAAGCTGCTCTTCGCACAATCACTTTTGATTTCAGGGGTATCTACCTACTGCTATAGACCCGAACACTTCTCAACTACCTAGTTACTCCTTAATCTTCGCCTCACTCTTAGGCGGACGCGCCCCAAAAATCGTGCTGCCAACCCTCACCTCATCACTGCCCAACGCGATGGCGCCCTCGAAGTCCTCGCTCATCCCCATGCTCAGCTCGAGCGCCCTGTCCGGCCCGAGCCCCAGCTCCCGGGCCACGAGGTCGCGCTGCTCGCGCAGACAGACGAAGTCCTCATTCTCGTTCTCGGGCGTCGTGGCCACGCTGCGCGCGATCGCCCCGATCGTCATCAGCCCTAGCAGGTGCAAGTTCGGCGCCGCCTCCACGATCCGGCAGAGGTCCACGGTCTCCTGGCCCGGCGGACAGCCGGACTTGGCGGCCTCGCCGGACGTGTTGACTTGCACGTGAATGTTGAGCTTGGGGATCGGCTGGTCAGATGGGGAGGAAGTTGAGGAGGAGGAGGCGATGAAGTCGCCGCGGTGCTTGTCGAGTAGCTGGGCTTTCTTCGCGGTGTCTATGCTTGAGACGCACCAGAGGTTCGGGATCTTGGCGAGGTTCTTGCAGTGCCCTGGATTGGTGGGTTAGTTTACATGTGGGTGCCTGCGATGAAAAACAGCATTCTCGTATATTTTAACGAGATGTGGTAGCAATGTAAAGTTGTCCCTTAGGTATAACGACTACATGGGTGAGGGCATATAGGCTCGATTCAGGCCCCTTTGCTTCATGCCACCTGAGCGAAGTGCCACTTGACATTTGCCAAATGCATCCCCTTGAGGCTAAACAAGGATGAATCTAGCTCCCTGCCCTATCAAACAGCATTGTGAAAATATGCCTTACCAGACTGTAAGCCTCCGATGAAGTGCCACTGTATGCTCCGCGGCAGCAGCTCTGCCTTCTGGCTCAGCTCCTGCGCATAGTTCTCACCGAAGTGCACCTGGGGCGGCGACGCCCGCTGGTGCAGAGCTAGGACATCGTTTGCAGGCTTCAGCTTGGAGACCGCGACTAGACGAACCTTAAAAGGAAATCTTAGCTAGTTGTTCAACAAGGCCGAGAGGACGCCTCATCGGGCTGAAGAGTGTAGTGAGAAAATGGTGGTGCACCGGAGTCGAGCCCCAGTGACCGACGGACTCACGTTTCGACCGTTAGCGACGGCGGCGATGCGCTCGCTTACGCTCTTAATCTGCGATACTAGAGCCACGGCTCTTGTCGGGTCGATTTTCATATCTCTGTCGGCCATTATATAGCCATAAGTGTAATTTATGAGAGTTTGGCCTTGTAAAGGTTAGATAAGACGAGTTGTGCTGCTGTTTTTTGAGATTTCGGGCTAGCACTTGCTGCCTTAAGAGTCATGTTCACAGGTTTTCGAGAACATGAGACTGGACAGTGTGCGTACTGTATTACATACATGGCTTCGATATCCCTACCACTTATGAGAATTGAATAATAATGAAACACGTAAACATCTTGTCAGGAGTTTGAAATCTACAATATTTAGTAAATAACGACATTATAATAGATGGAATATTTGAGCTCATGGGTCATATCTACAAGCTGTAAAGGTATCAGATGCCTTAAGCCTCACCGGTACATTCGAGTTAGGCTAACGTGATTGAGTAGAACACCTTCAATATACACCAATTGTTAAGTGAACGCAAGGCCGCGAAAGCATTATCTAAAGTTAGACTAAAAGTTCAGTGGTCTCATTACGTCTCATAGAGGTCAATGCGAGGCGTTCATGTTGCCTACATAGCGCTTGTTAGTCTGCAATATCGACACCTTCACATTGACTCGGTTCGACTAATAAGATATAGTTCCCTAATATAAGATAAATATTTGACAGTAGTCCTATAAACAGCTACTACGCAAAGATAATGTATTCACTATTATTCTAGCTTGCAAAGCGCGTATCTCTAAACCAAGGCTACCGCTTAACTAAGAGCATATAAGTCGGCTCCTAGTCAGGAGGAACATTGTGCTCATGGGTCACAACTCTTTCGATCTAATCCAACATCTTGCCATAGCAGGGTAAACATTTCTTTTCCTTCCTGAGTCACCTTCCCCTACATATCTCAACGATTACTCGGATTACCATTTTTCAAGCCAACTCATGATTTCATTGCTCGAAGTGTACCGATTCCTTGTATCTTGGGGGGCAGCAAGATGGAATCGTCTACGAAGTAATCGGCCTTCTGTGGACAAGCAGGCAGGGTCACGCCTGCTGAACCTGCCCACAGTTGCTTTAATCACAATATTAAACCATCTTCCTCCAGAATCGATTGCAGCATTATCGTTGACCTGCAAGTCGGCGTTTTATGTATTGTTCCCAGGCACGACAACCAGCCTGTGTGGTTATAGCCTCGAGAATCTCCTCCTACTTCTGGAGAAGGACCTCAGTCATCGTTACTTCTATTGCTGCGACTGTGGGCGACTACATCGCTTTTCGCCATCGTGGGCGCCATACCGTAGGAATGGAGCTCAACATTGGTTGGAGCTGCCCTGCGAGCCCCAGATAGAAAATTCTGGGGACTTGTGTATTGGCTTCCACCACGCCCGTCTCGTGTTGAATGAGCATTACTTTGGACCTGGACGGGGACTAAGTCTAAGCCAGCTTGAGGTCAAAATTGCTTCTCCCAATGGCGGCTGGGAAATCCAGTCGGAAGCTAGAATAATATCAGGCCAGCTATTCCTCTCTATGTCACACACACTTCTACTGCGTGGAACTCGTGCAGAAAATCGCCACGCGATATCCCATTCCTATCCCCATGAGATATGCCACCACGTTACGACACACTACCGCGAGTATAGAAACCCTCACCACACCATGAGGATACCGGAGCTGTTACCATTGGATGGTTTAATTTGTCAGCCATACGGCTATTTCAAGGAGTGTTATAATGCACCTGGGTCCTGCTTCGTTTGCTTGACGGGTTTCACGACAACCATCGACCGACAAGTATACTCTGATGTGGAACATCTGAATATTACCATTGTCTCATACCACCAGCTTGGCGATTGCTGGTCGCCATATGATAGGACATGGCTGTTATTTGTAGCACCACCGACGATGCTCACTCCGTTTCGACCCGAAGCATATGAGAATGACTGCCGTGGGAATAGTATCATAAAGAGACGTTGGGAAACAAGGAGGCTCCAGATAACTGACTAGCTAATTTCGGGTTAAGGGAATGAAGTCGAAGCGAGGATCCTAGATAGCATATACATTAATTACCCTTTTACCTAAGTACCTACGGAGACCAGAGAAATATACCCACCTCCTTGGATAAGGAACAAGAGAGTAGCATATATTGCGGGATGGTTATCCGTCGTGATTGAAGAAGCCTACTTTAGTGGCTTACCCACATACTGCTTTTGCGCCTCCCACAGTGAGCGCTGTACCGGGGCGATGGCCACTGTTGCAGGTTTGGTTGCCAGTTGATGTTCACGGCAATCTAGATGTACCGTTATCAAAACAATACATATAAACTTGATCAATTTCATTCACAGGAACTCTGTTCTGACTAGAATGGCAATAGACTTAGGTGACGAGACTAACATGACAAACACTCATAACATGATGCTTCTCTCTTTGAACCAGTCAGCCAGTGCCGTTCTTATTCTTCCCTTGTGAGGCAGGCAAATGTACATAGATGCAAACATGCATTGTCTTAGCTGCCTAGGTAGGTATTACATGGAGACTTGTTTAGGTAGTTTCTAGGTTGGCATCCATACATATTTCGAGGCTTAAAGTTATGTGGATCTGTGGGCTTCATTGCAGCTCAATCGATAAGATAGCGGTTAGATATCGATAAGAGCAAGGACCTGAATTTTGAAGCTCCCAACCTCGAAATGCTCAATTGACTTGGCGCAAACACCAACAACGGCACCAACATGACTTACGAATAATATTATGCCGTGATGTAAGTTGGTAGCAACCATATAATTTATACACTGGATACATCGGCATACTTCCATTGTACATACGCAGCCATATCTTGAGCCAACTCTTCGACAATCTACAATGGCAGACCCTTTACTGACGTCGCTTTGCACTATCTGCCATATCCAAGCACCGAAGTACAGGTGCCCCCGATGTGGAACACGGACATGTTCATTGTCATGTGTGAAGAAGCATAAGAATTGGTCCTCTTGCAATGGAGAGCGCGATCCTACAGTCTTCGTACCTCGAGAGAAGCTGAAGACAGACGCTGGTATCGACCACGACTACAATTTCTTGACCAAGATCGAGCGGTCCGTCGAGCGGGCTGAGAAGATACTTAGGGAGGAGAAGGATATACTCCCCCAGGAGAATGGAGCCTCGAACCCCCCGCCGAACAAACGAGCTCGCCTTCACAAGGGTCGAAGTAGAGGCAGGGTCACCCTTGAAGATAGTTCGCGGAAATGGGATAGGAATTCGATACAGCGGCTGCAGCATCTTGGAATCAACGTCTCATCAGTTCCGTATGGCATGAGCCGGGCAAAGGAGAACAAGTCGAGCTGGAATAGGCGGACTAGGACTATCAATTGGCAAGTTGAGTGGCTTGAACTGAAGACGCAGTCGCCCATGGGAGGAAGTCAGAGCGCCGACCCCTCTAGGATATTGCACAAAATACTGGATGAGACACCGCTTTATGTCGGATTCGCAGAGAGCCAAGAATACCACCGTCAAAGACAACTCAGCGACAGAGAACGTACACAGGAGAAGAGAAAGGCTTCGCATGACCGACAAGAAGCTGCAGAAAGCGGCCAGAGTCCGACTACATCTGCGTGGCGTGCTCATACATCTGTGATGCAAGATCCGTCGACAGCGACATGGAGCTACTTGATATCGTCATCTCAAGGATTGCACGCTCAAGAGGCACAGAAGGACAAATATCGGTTCTTTTTTCTCGAACCAAGAACGCCTTCACGAGAGTCACAAAAGCTGATACCGCTACTACCAACTGATACGCTAGCTACTGCTCTCCCTGGGCTCGACATCATAGAGTTCCCGACGATCTGTTTCCTACTAGCTAGCTCAACAGCCATTCCCGACGGTTATTCCATAAAGGATAGACCTGGCAAGTCGAAAAAACGAGGTAGTTCGGCACTTGTAGGATACTCCAGCGAAGAGGATGGTGAAGTTGCAGACACACGGTCGCAACAAGAGGATGGCAACGACACCACAAGCAGCTCAGGCTCGGATTGAACCTTGAAAATGTCTGATTGGCTAATACAAGCTCTTGCCAAATTCGTAATAATGTACCTAGGTAGACTATGTAGTGAATGCACTGATTCTTCTGCAAACTTGTGAGTCATCTGGCCATTGTCACTGCTTGCTCATGCCCATTCACTATTGTACCTTGCATAGGATGAATTACTGCCATTGTTTGCCAGGTCCTTGGCAGTAGTACCTAAGGCAGTAGCATCAATGTTTGCCAGTCCAGCATCTGAAGCTGCCTGGGATGAAATTACTCTACATGCACCGCCTTGCTCTCGCCGTGGACTGATCTCTTCCCAACAAACGCTACCTAACAATCGAGCATTTGGAAGACTGACTGGTGCCTTTTGTCAATACAGATCACAGCCGTTCTTGAAGGTTGAGGTCTAACCGTCGGACTCCAAGGTGCTTACGAGCCACGCGCCCAGGTACGCGCCCAGGCACGCGCCCAGGCACATGCGATATCTGTACAGTACGGCGTCACAGTACAATCCGATCCCCCGCACACGCAATAGGCCCGGACTTTACCCAGACTTTCCGCACTAGCGCACGTGCCTCGCAAAAATTCAGCAAGGCTGGTACTTAGTACCGACTGTCCTCCATCCTACCTAATTTTGTTGTGGACTTTCAGCCGCCTCTTCCTCTACCCATTTCCTACAACCAACAACAACTGTATTTCGTCTGCTCCCCAGTTCGCAACCCTGGGGACAGTCGCTTTCCTTGCATTTGTTGTTTCCTCTACATTCCCGTCCACATCAGTATCCTTCTCTCTCTCTGTCGCCTGCGCTCGGCGCATTCCTCGTCGTCGCCATGTCTGAATTTCTTGGGTACGTGTCTTGATGCCCTCTTCCCGCCGACGATGGATCCCCCTCATCTTGTCATGGATAGAACACTAATATGATCCGCCTTGCAGATCTCGCATTTCGCTCATCTCCAAGAGTGATATCCGGTAAGCATCTTCAGCCTTTACTACCTCTCGCGCTCCTTCCATTGACCATCTTCCCAGGTATTCGGGAGTTCTGCATGAGATCAATTCCGAAGAGTCGACTGTTTCGCTCGAGAACGTCAAGTCTTTCGGCACCGAGGGACGAAAGGGCAATCCTGATGAGGAGATAGCACCTTCTGATCAGGTCTACGAATATATCGTTTTCCGCGGCAGCGACGTCAAGGATCTGCGTATTGATCAGCCTGCTCCTCCCAAGGAAAACCAGCCGCCCAAGGTTCCCGATGACCCTGCTATCCTCGGCGTAAGTCCCTCCTCACTTCATTTTATCTTCATGCAAATCCCAGACCCATGTTTATGACGAAACATTTCGGATGTTAAACAAACAATTTCGACTGAAATGCGCAAACATTTACACTGTTGATATTTCCGTTGCCTTCCTTCTGATCTACCATGGACTCACCACAAAGCTGAAGAAAAACTTGGAATGCCTTGCCATGAGTCCTTGTACTAATTTAATCGAATCATACAGACTCGCACGCGCCCCATTGGCAATGCTGCACCTGGACTAGCTAACCATGGTCCGGGACCTCACGGATTCAGTCAGCCTTACCAGCCGAATCCCTACTATGCACCTCCCGGACAATGGGGTCGTGGTGGTCCCGGCGCCGGACCGGCACCAGGATTCAATGGCATGCCGCCTTACCACCCTCACCACCCTCACCCGGGATGGTTCCCTCCCGGCCAAGGTTTTCCTCCTGGCGCACCCGGTGGACCAGGTGGACCAGGTCCGTGGAACACCTTTGGATTTCCACCTGGACCCCAAGGACCCCAAGGACCTCAAGGACCTCCGGGTGCACCTCCCCAGGCCATGAGAGGTACCCCACAGTCGGACAACAGGCCGACACCTATTGGTGCTGGCATGAATCAGTCGAGACCGGTTGGTGCTCCTGCTGTCGAATTGCCCACAGAGCCTAAATCTCTAGGACAGCCGGCCATTCAGCCCACTCCGACAAATGCTGCGCCCACCCCGCCGGTTGAATCGAAGCCGACTGCGGAGGAAGTCAAGGCTACTACAGAGTCACTGTCATCGGGTACGTCTGCGCCCAGTACTGCCGAGAAGAAACCTATTCCCACTGGCCCCAAGAACAACCGTATCACCCCTGCCGTGCCGGTCCCCGCTGTGCCGATCCCTGCTGCAATTCTTTCGAGAAATGCCCCGCAGGTCACTGCTGCTGCTGCTTCCGTGCAGCCTTCAGTAGGCCAGAGTAATGGTCAGGGAGACAGCCCAACCGCTCTTAGAGATGCTACTTCTGTGGCACGGGCCGCTGTTGCTCTTGCAATGTCCCAGATCGACAAAAGACCTGAGAAGCCACCAGTCGGTGGGGATTCTCCGGCTGCGAGAGCGTTGAATGGCGAAGCCATGGATAATTTGGCTAGAAAGGTTCAAGAGATGCGAGTGGAGGCTAGAACCCGTTCTACTGGTAGAGGACGAGCCCGAGGCGGTCGGTCTGGTGGACCCAGCCGAGTTGATGTGCCCCGCACTGTGCCTCGCACCGACTTTGACTTCCAAGCAGGCAATGCTAAATTCAACAAGCAAGATCTGCAGAAGGAGGCCGTCGCAACTGGATCACCGTCGAGCGAGGCTGCTAACGGATCCGTTTCCGAGACTCCGGAATCCGAAGAGACTGCCATCGCTTACAACCGAACAATGTCGTTTTTTGACAACATTTCGAGTGAGGCTAGAGACCGCGCGGAGAATGGTGGCCAGAGGCCTGGTGGACGTGAATGGCGCGGAGAAGAGCATCGTAAGAATATGGAGACCTTCGGCCAAGGAAGTGTGGACGGTGGTTACCGCGGTGGCTATCGCGGCCGAGGTCGCGGTCGTGGCAACCCGCGTGGACGTGGTGGATATGGTGGCCGAGGAAGAGGTGGCGGCGGTTTCCAACAATCGACCCCCCAGTAATCAACCAAAACCGAGAAGCTCGAATCGTTTCAACGATTCACACGGTAGCTGGAACACCATTATCCAGTACTCTACCCATAACCACGACACAAAACCCCTACATCATTTGTACAGTGTATTATTATGCAGTTGCATGGGCCGGTTTTTCATGCTCAGGAAATCGTTTCACCAGGAAGTGGCATTATCATGCTTCAAGGGTCGTTGGACTTGGCTTCAACTGAAGCTCTAACCCCGGCGTAAGGATGGTTCAACGAGGTGTTATGCATCTTCTGGCATTGGCATGACGTATGACGCGGACGAGCCGACATGATTGTATTTCAGACGCAAAAAACAGGAAACGGTGCCGGTGTTGTCTTGCTTGCACGGCGGAAAACGAGGGAGGATGGAGGAGGGTGTATTGATACCAAATTCCCGTTTAATCATTGCACGTGCGAGGCGAGGCGAGGCGAGTGTTCCTGTTGTCAGAGTAGACAGGAAAACGGCAGACAGACTTGATATTCAGCAGGAGGCAGGAGGCAGGGCTTCAATGTGTCGTACATATTAGTCCATACACAGCCTAGAGCTACATAAGTAGTCAATGCAGAATCCTCAAGTCTATGATATGCTGTGCCGCTTGGTGTTTGATTCTTGAACCAGCACCATCACTAACCAGAGTCTAGAGTATCTAACTTATAAGCAGGTGTGGAGTTTAGCCTTTCTACGCAGTTGATTTCATACTGCGGGATATATATCCCTAGAAATAAGCAAGTCAGCAGGAGAACGGGACAGGTTGTAAGCAAGAACCGCTGATATCACCACAGGCGATGACCAAACAACACAACATGTAGGCACTCAGGAAGAAGAGAAAGGGAACAGGGACACACTCACGTCCTCCTAACCAACGGCATCCGCTCCCTCACCCTCTCCCACTCCCCCAGATCGATCTCCACAACGCCCAGCTCACCCACCGCGCCCTCCTCAGCCTCCCAATCTCCCTCTCCCCCTTCCTCCCCCTTCTTCCCCTCGCGCACCCCGCGCAGCGCCAGCACGACCCTGCCCCACGGATCGACAACCATACTCCGTCCGTAACTCACCCTCCTGCCCCCCGGCCCGGCATGCCGCCCCACCTGCGCCGCGGCCACGACCCAGCTCTGGGTCTCGACCGCGCGCGCACGCAGCAGCAGCTCCCAGTGCGCGGCGCCCGTCGGCACCGTGAAGGCGCTCGGGTACAGGAGCGTCTGCGCCGGCTCCCGCGCGAACGCCGGGTTCGTGGCCAGGTGGATCGCGGGCTCGGCGAAGCGAAGGTCGAAGCAGATCAGGGATCCCAGACGCCCCACGGGGGACGCGAAGGGGGGTAAGATTGCGCGGCCCGCTTGCGTGTTGGCGGATTCGCGGAGGGCGCCGTAGTCGAAGAGGTGGATCTTGTCGTAGATGCCGTGGGGTGGGATCTCGCCCTGGGCGGTGATGAAGATTGTGCGGTTGAGGAGTTTGCTGGGGGGAGAGGGGACGACGCGCTGGGATTTGTCAAGGGGGAGCACCGGCTCGTGGATCCCGACGTGGATCGCGAGAGAGTGCGCCGCCGCGGCGGATTGCAGTCCGGTTACGAAGGGAGAGGTCGACATGGGTTGTGCGAGGGACAGCGATTCCTCGCCTGAGGAGGCGATGTAGTCGGATGCTTCGGGGAGGAAGAGGACCTGCGTAGTGAGGGAGGTGAGCAGGGGACATAGAGAACAACGGCAAAGGACGCCCAGTCCGCAACGTATGAAAATAGCTTCTATTCATAGATATGAAGGCATGAGGCTGAACCTCGTGAATAGCTCATAGCCTTGACTTGTAGCTCTTGGGTCCCATCTTATCATAAGTCCATATGAGATGACATCACGGCCTATGGAAGTGCTCTCGAGCAACAGATTGGTCTCCCCAAGTATTGACACTTGTCAGGCTCATAGTAAAGCATATACACGACATTGGAGCTGCTCTTACTTTCGCACCCGCGGCCGCAGCCTTGCCCACGAGCTTGACGCACTGCTCGAGGTTATGCGCCATCGAGTTCGTGGAGCAGATCTGCCCCACGGCCTGCCATCAACGGTATTATTAGCACGTATCCCTTCACATTCCATTCTTGGATCTAGCACAATTCATCTTACTGCTTTTGCCATGGTAGAATTGTTATTCGTAGCAAATGTGTAAAAACCTACGGAAACTAGGTATGATGTCGATATTAGTAAACCGAGGTTGAGATGCCCCACGATAAGCATACATGTATCGCCGGAGTTTGATTTGTGCCATACGATTGCATAGTTAGACCATCGGTCGGCTGCGCCAAGGCGGATGTGCTCCGATTGTTGGACACGAACCTCGGGGCGTCCCCACTATCGCCCGACGTCCTGGGGTAAGTCAAAGCGATCGAGAACGCGATAGGGTCTATGCGTATGTAAGATGTGCACGAACAGGCGATGAACAGGTGATCGATCACGGAGTGGCTATGCACGAGATACATGTACTAGGACAGGACAGAACAGGATAGGATAAGGTAGAATAATAGTCAGCATGCGCAATAACTCATCAGCCTTCTTCTGTACGAGCTCAGAGGTACGCATGATCATTATGGATTTCTTTTCTGCTATTTTTTTCTTCGGGTTTTTTTTTATATCACACTATCATCAGTGTTTCCTCCGCCGTCTTTGCAGAATCGCAACGCACTTTCCTTGCTGGTTCCAGCTGCCCATAATTCTAAACGCAGCTAGTAAGTAGTACTATTACCAGAACGCCTGATGTGACCGGGTAGGTCATCAAGACATACGCACGCCAACGAGGACTCCCCTCTTGGCCGTCTTTTTGCTCAGGGGGTTCTGGGGGCGCGGGGGGTGGGAAAAATCAGAATGCAAAGCCAACCATTTGCCCCCTATGCCCTGTAATGTCAACGCCTGGCTGAATGTAGAAAAGTGTACTCAATACAACGCGAACAACGCGAGTTTGAGGGTTATAGTATCCCTCCCGAAAGCAACTTATGCAATCATCATACCGCATCAAATCAGAGCTTATATCAAACAGGCCCACTATCCTGTGCGGCCAATACCACTAGACGCCATTCGCATTCCTTATGACGTACTATCCATCGTAATCTTAGCAGACTTGTCCATCTTGCTATACGCATCCTGCAGGCTCTTCGTGTCATAGCCACGATCCTCGAGGACAACTATCCAATCTCGGAGTTGGATGTTCTTTCCCTTCTCCGAGTCTTCGCGGAATTGTCCGAGATGAGAGACACTGCCTTTGGTCAGAGGGCCCTGTGTAGCCCTACTACTACTGCCAGCCGCTGCAGAACCTGGCGTGCCAGGTCCACCAGGTCCTTGTGCTCTCGGTGTATTCGACCCACTGCCAGAACTGCCGGCGGTCATCCACGAGTACTTCTTCTTGTTGCGGCCGGAAAATAGACCCAGTGTCTGGTTCACAGTGGCACTGGTAGCCTCTTGCTGCTTCGCGGCTGCTTTCTTTATCTCCTTCTTCGTGGGTGCCTTTGCCTCGGGTTCTGGGGCTATAGATCCAGGCGTGCCTGGTGCCACAGAGCCTGATCGTGACGCGCCATCAGCACTTTCCTTTTCCTTATTGGCACCCTTCTCCAGCCTCTTAAGCCTTTTCTTCAGACGGCCTTCCTCGGCACTCTGAGTAATCTTGCCGAGATCAACCATAGCTTCTACCAAGTAGTTGGTTGGCGATGCTTCAGACACTGGTGTAGGCAGTCCATTGCTAAGCTCATCGGCCGGACCTAGGACAGTTGTTAGTTATACCACGTACATACATATATACACAGGATCAGAAACTCCATACGCTTGAGTGGGTTTGTGCGAGGGCTAACTGCATTCTCCGCACCAGTCCGTAGATTTTCGTTATGTGTGCCGTTCACCTGAGGTGGCTGAGGAGCGGCTGCGTCTACCCACTCAGGAGGGACGACTCCATGTGAGCTGTTTTGCCGAGTGGTGGCAATCTTATCGGCATCACCAAGCAACTCACGCAGGCACTGCTTCGTCCCTATCGAAAGCAGTGCTATCTGGTCAACTAGGTACGACTCCCTAGGAAGGAATGAACCAAGCGTCTGGACAACTGCACCGTCTGGAGCCTTCTGAACCATTACCTTGAGCTCGGGCTTCGGGAAGTCAGTAGGATTGCTAAATCTCCCTATTGTCGGACCCTGGGCACCCGGTTTCAGCTCCAAATTCAAGCCTAGCCCAAATTTCTGTGCAACATCATAGATTTTCTTGTGGACTACACCAGGTTCCAGAAGATGGCTGCTCAGCTCCTGGCTTCTCGTAAGAGCAAGCTTTTTAGCAGCATCGTTCCATGCTTGGTCGGCAGTCTCTGCAGCAAGCTCCTCTTGCGTGCGTGCTCTAGTGCGCTCGGCTGGTTGGTTCGCCGGACCAGCACCGTAGAAGCTATCCTTCCCGCCGGGCGGATACTGCGCAAAACCGCTTCTTGATTCCAAGTTATTGAGGTATTCCGCCTCCTCTTCTAGATCGATGCCGGTTCCTCTGAGTATATCGTCCATATCGTATGACTCCATCTTTGAAGTTGCCGGCTTCGAGCCTTGTCTCGTCGGGTCGGTGGTCGAAGAGAAGGAGCCCGTCGGATTAAGGGTGGGAGGCCCCATGTTCGTGATTGCCGTAGAAGCCGGCTGGCCTGGGGCGCTAGTGACTGGGGCGAGGGTAGCACTCGAATAAGGCGCGTGGGCAGAGTTGGGCGTGGACATTTGGGGCGACGCCAATGAGGGTGTTGGCGCAGCCGAAGGCATGGTCAGGGTCATGCCCGCAGAGGCGGATCGACCATTCGGCTGTTGATAGGAAGGGGAGTACGAGTTGGAGGGGGCTTGAGAGTTATTCTGGGGAGCCGGCGACATGAAAGAAGCAGCGGTGGGTGTAGGAGGGCCGGGCGTGGGAGCGCCCGGGCTTGCAGCATATGATGGATTTGGATGCGGTGAAGCCGGTCGCGAAGGAGGTCCGGGTGATATCTTAGTTCGCTTATTAGGTGGGAGCGAATAAGCTATATTAGGAGGAGGAACGGGTGAGTGCTGAGGAGAGAACTGCCGCGGAGGCATCTGTTGCTGCGGATGCGACATGGCGGCGACAAGAGGCTAAGAGGCTGTGATGGGTTGTAGGTGATGCGCTCGCTGAGGTGATGCGCTGAGCTTCGGCGGCAAATGAGGTTGGTCTGGGCAGGATCGCCCAAGATGCAGATAGATAGATGATCGATCAAGCAGTATATAGCCAGGCCGTCTTCGTCTTCAACACGCTCTCTGGACCCGGGCAGGCACAGAGCCTGTCACACTCAAGTTGTCAACACCCATCCGAGAGCGGGCAACAGACGGGGCGTCTCGTGGGTAGACGGGGGCTGAAAGGGGACTTGCGCGACGCTGACCGTGTGCAGAAATGGTCCTGACTGGCGGCGCCGCTTCGGAATCGCGTTGGTGGATGGGATGCGTCGGTTGCGTCGATATTGGACAGATGAGGAGGCATCTTGTAGAAGCAGAAAAGCTCCCCCATTGGAAATCTTTCGTGTTGCAGGGCGCACGGGCCTCTCACCTACAGTCCCTTTACCTTAAGTAATCAGCTAGTACGTACCTAGGTACCCACAGTTTACTCCGTACATATGGCCCGATCCTGATGTGGTCCGAGCGCCATCACCACCACCAACACTCCTAATAAGCTGACACCTGCCTGCACCTGGGCACCTCCACTGCCAGGGCATCTTCCAAGGTAAGACCGGGATTGTCGGAATAAACTCGGAATAAACTCTGGCCGATGAAGGGAGCCTCTGGGTTGCCTGCCTGGGGCACGGGGCACGCGTCGCGCTAGGTAACTTCAATTACCTAAGATGGAGCCTACCTTAGCAGCCCCAGTCTACTATGGAGGTACCTATGAACTTATGCGAATTCCTAGACATTTCTGTCGCCGCCGATCGCCCTTCCAAGTACCTACCACCTATTGGAAGTCAAAGGTGTTAGACATTCCAAGCTGCACCAGCGCATTTTCGCATTTTCTCCGACCTTCTCAATGTTCTGAAAGGTTTTGGTCTTGGACTGGCACCATTAATCCGATATGTGTCACTGATAGTACAGGCGTTTCCTTTTGGTGAACTGTCTTGTCGCAATCCATTGATTGCGACCGCTCTTCCAACGGCTCACTGGATTGCGCGCGCGAACACCCGCAGATCATTAAGCAGCCATGGCTTCTAAGCGCAAGGCCTCGGCCATTGCAACGGCTACCACTGACGAGCCTGTAGACCCGTCCGACGAGTTGATGTTTCTTTGTCTAGGGGGTGGAAACGAGGTTGGCAGATCATGCCATATCATACAGTATAAAGGCAAGACGGTCATGGTATGCCTCACTCTTCCTATATTGCACTATACTTCGCTAACAATCAATTCAAAGCTTGATGCTGGCCAACATCCTGCATACGACGGTCTTGCCTCGCTCCCGTTCTTTGACGACTTCGATCTTAGCACTGTCGATGTCCTCCTCATCAGCCAGTAAGCTCCCCCGTCCTATTCTCTCGTCACACTACGCAGCTGTGAATGGTCAAGAGCATCGTGTTCGTTGGGGTGGATGGTAGCATGTAGCCCATGTCCATTATCCGTATCCGAGTCCGAATTCGAATCCGCCCTCGAGTGTTGCATGATCTTGTGTAGATGGGCTTGTGGATATCTGCAACTTTCCTTCTATGTATCCAGTTATCAATACAAGACATTACTCCATTACCCAACCGGTAGCCCTCCTATACTATCGTGACGCTCGTTGCCATAAACTCCCTTGACCGTCGTATATCTATGTTTGTTGCGAACCCTGCTAACTTGACCCAAGTTTCCATATAGACCATGCAGCCTCTCTTCCCTATGTCCTGGCAAAGACCAACTTCAGGGGTAGGGTCTTCATGACACATCCCACCAAGGCTATCTACAAATGGCTCATCCAAGACAGTGTTCGGGTTGGGAATACTTCATCAAATCCAACATCACAACCCGTATATACGGAGCAGGATCATCTGAACACCTTCCCTCAGATCGAGGCCATCGACTACCACACCACTCACACCATCTCTTCTATCCGTATTACGCCTTATCCTGCCGGCCATGTGTTGGGGGCCGCCATGTTTCTGATAGAAATTGCTGGGCTGAACATCTTCTTCACTGGGGATTACTCTCGAGAGCAAGATCGACATCTCGTCTCTGCCGAGGTTCCTAGAGGCGTCAAGATTGATGTACTCATCACCGAATCGACCTACGGAGTGTCGACGCACGTTCCCAGAGTAGAGAGAGAGCAGGCGTTGATGAAATCGATCACGAACATCCTGAATCGGGGTGGTCGGGTCTTGATGCCTGTCTTTGCCCTCGGTAGAGCGCAAGAGCTACTGCTTATCCTAGACGAGTACTGGGGCAAGCACCAAGAGTTCCAGAAGATCCCTATCTACTATGCCAGCAACCTTGCCAGGAAATGTATGGTGGTATACCGAACCTACGTCGGTGCCATGAATGATAATATCAAACGCCTGTTCAGGGAGCGAATGGCAGAAGCCGAAGCTGCGGGAGACAGCGCGGGAAATGGCGGCCCCTGGGACTTCAAGTACATCCGGTCACTGAAGAATCTCGATCGATTCGACGACGTTGGCGGATGCGTTATGCTTGCCAGTCCTGGTATGTTACAGAACGGAGTCAGTCGAGAACTGTTAGAGAGATGGGCGCCAAACGAAAAGAACGGCGTCATCATTACCGGTTATAGTGTTGAAGGTACCATGGCGAAGCAGATCGTTCAGGAGCCGGACCAGATCCAAGCCGTCATGTCACGGAATACCAATGCTGTTAGGAGAGCACCCGGCGCGGATAGCGAGAAAATCATGATACCACGGAGATGCAGCGTCGCCGAGTACTCTTTCGCCGCACATGTCGATGGACAAGAGAACAAGGAGTTCATTGAAGAAGTCAGAGCTCCCGTAGTGGTAAGTGTTATTAGTATTACTTGGATATTCCCGTGCCTTAGCTAATATGCCAAGATTTTGGTACACGGCGAACAACACAACATGATGAGGCTAAAATCGAAGCTTTTATCATTGAATGCGGGTAAAACAGAGAAAGTAAAAGTTTACAGCCCTAGAAATTGCGAAGAACTACGAATCCCATTCAAGACAGATAAAGTTGCCAAAGTGGTGGGAAAACTGGCATCCATCCCTCCTCCAAGGCAGCTACCCGCACCAGACGACCAAGGTGCCGAGCTAATCGCAGGCGTCATCGTCCAAAACGACTTCAAGATGTCTCTGATGGACCCGGAAGACCTGCGAGAGTACGCGGGGCTTACGACCTCTACGATAGCCTGCCGGCAACGGTTCACGCTCAGCGCGGCAGGAATCGACCTTATCAAATGGGCCCTCGAAGGCACGTTCGGCAGCATTGAGGAACTGCCCGAGATGAAGAAACTTGCGAAGAAAGATAATGACGAGACGAACGGAAATGGCGAACTACCTGATGCTGACGAGGAAATATCCCAGCTGGTTGCAGCGTACCTAGTCATGGGCTGCGTCACCGTGCGGTACCGCAATAATGGCGAGGTGGAATTGGAGTGGGAAGGCAACATGCTAAACGATGGCATTGCCGATGCAGTAATGGCAGTCTTATTATCTACCGAGAGCAGCCCTGCTGCTGTGAAGCGTAAGTAAACAATTCTTATCAATTCACTTCTACGAGAATCTACATATATATTAACACAGGCGCAGAATCCGCGGGCAAGCACTCGCACTCCCACGAGCTACCGGAGCGCAACCCGCACGCGAACCTGACGCCGACGGAGCGGCTAGAGCGTCTATTCCTCTTCCTCGAAGCGCAGTTCGGGGCGGACGCCGTGGCGCCGGTAGCCCTGCCCAAGCTGCCGCCGCTGGCCAAGGACAAGAAGCCGAAGAGGGCGAACGGAGACAGCGGCGACGACGCCGGCTCGGAGGTGTCGATGGAGCTGTCGGACGACGGCGAGGAGGAGGAGCGGCTGGTGCAGCTGCGGCAGAAGACGGAGCTCGAGCGCCTGCACAAGATCGGCATCCCGGTTCCCGGCGTCACCATCAAGGTCGACAAGATGGTGGCCACGGTGTGGCTCGAGAACCTCGAGATCGAGTGCACGAACAAGGCGTTCGCGGACCGGGTCAAGAGGGTCGTGGAGACCGCCGTCGAGGTCACGGCGCCCCTTTGGGGCTGAGTTATCGGAATTCTTATCTCGTCTCATTCCGTGAAGGGGATACGGTGCGGCGCATGTTGTGTATTAGTAGGTAGTAGTAGTAGTAGTAGCACGTTTTTTTCGGATGGTATCTAAGCTACGGGTCGCAGGAGAGAGCGGCCATGAAACAAGCGCGTATACGGCTTGTTCATCAAAGCTCTGTTTAGCCCCTGACCCCCAATGTCGGCGCCTGCGTGGCGACAGGACAGGTTCTGGGCCATATCAGTATGGCCATCTATATAAGAAAGCCCATTCCCACCAACAGCTAGGTAGATAGCCAGGGGCTACAATACCAGCCCCTATTACTACAGCGCTTAATCCTCGGAATTGTGATTTGAAGTTCCTGGCGGAGATATCTACTTAACCCCATAGCTCTTTCTCTTTGGAGTATATCATCGGCAATTGCGGCAAACTTCGAATTAAATTGGCAGCCCTGAATGCCTTGACATAGCACTACACCCTCACTGCCGTCGTGGCTATTCAATATCACCTCGGACTCGGTAATTTCAATTCTTAAAAAAAAAAAAAAATCGGCCCTGTCCTGCCTGTGAGCCTGGGAGGCAAGGCACACGATGGTGGCTAGATTGGGATTACATGTGTTTTAAGCGTAGTACCAACTTGCAACAAATGAGAAGAAGTCAGGGCAGGTACACAGTTGGTTGCACGTGTGGTGGCTGCATGCCCAGGTGCCACATGCAACAACCTTTAGGTACTTGGTACCTAGGTTGAAAGCAGTAGATACATGTGTACCTATTTTGCAGCCTGCGCCACCATCGGGCTGTGCGGCTCAATATAACAACACTGCCACCAGCCGCATGGTTGGTTTGAAACTCTTCTAAGGGATTACATTCTGCCTCCACCATATTCCCGTCCTAACTGTATATAAACTACTAGCAATCTTCAAGCTTAAAGACTTCGCCTTCTAGGGCTGTATGCGAGGCATTCTTTGACTACCATGAATCACCATACCAGGAAAGATGTTGGTAGAGAGGCGATTGGTAAGACGTATATAAAAGAGCTTGGGTCAAGTCTTGTGAGTATGCTTGTTACATGTTGGACACATTTACAGACTTGAGTCAGAGTCTAAATAAAAGAGACCCTACCAACCAACTACCTGTCAATACCAATTGATTGTTCACTATATACTTATAACGATACGACTGAGAAGTCCTTTGATCATTCAGCTACCCGTTCACCAACACAAACAGTAAAACTCGATTCGATCATCCGAAGGAGCAAACACTTTGACGGTTACTCAAACTAAATTGGTGACTCAAACTAACTTCCAACGTGACCGTTTCCAGCATCATGTCTACAACAACATGTATAAACGGTGGTTCCTTACCCTTGGCTACCTATGGTGGTGGCTACGGGGCACCACCTTCTTCGCTTTATCCGTACTCTGGGCAGTCCTTGAACAACACTACATACCACCGCCTACGCAATAGTAGACATCAACACAACCAGCATAGCATCGATGTTTTCAGCAACATGGGCAAATCTGATAAAGTATCCGCTTATACTGGCCAGACTCTTCAGACTGGCCAACAGAGTCTGAGTCCCGAGCTCCCGCGAAGCCGCTCGCCTGCCAATTCAGTGATATCGTTCTTCCGCCGCCGCAGCTCGGCATCATTGCAACCTAGTGATACAGGCGCATCATCTGCAGCACCTCCCCCCCAAAGTTCATCCTCTGCGTTCTCCTCCCTACGAAGATCGCTTAGTAACCTCAGCATAAAGAGTGAGGACAGCGCGGAAAAGCGCCAAAGCCGGAATCCCTTCTTGGGCTCGAATCTATCGCCCGGGTTGGACTCACAGAGACCCCCAACCCCTCCCCCTACGTACCTGGACAGTGTGGTGTCCGGCCCGAGCGGAGCATCAGGTAGTTCCCACCGTACGCCGTTTCATCGAAGCGCTGCCCCATCAGTGTCATCATCAAGTGCCGTAGTTGATAATGATTTTTCATTCCTTCGCGAATTCGACACCATCCTCCTGATCGACGATTCGGGTTCCATGGCGTTGAACAATTGCTGGCAGGAGACGAAGCTCGCCGTCAGCGCCATCCTTCCCGAATGTATTAAACACGACACGGATGGAATAGACCTGTACTTCATCAACCACCAAACAAAGGACCAAGGCGACATTTCCCGAGGTGTCGCCGGCACTGGCTATCTCTGCGTCAAGGAAAAGGAGAGGGTTGAGAAAATTTTCAGGGAAGTCCAACCCACGAAAGATACCATGACGGCAAAGCGGCTAGGGGCGATCCTACGCCCGTATCTAAACAACTACGAGGACAAGCTTCGTGAAACAAGAAACGTAGAATGCGTACGCCCAATCAACATCATCGTCATCACGGACGGCGCGCCCACCGACGAGCCCGAGGGCATCATCGTCGAAACCGCCAGGAGACTCGACGAGATGCGCGCTCCCGCCCATCAGGTCGGCATCCAGTTCTTCCAGGTCGGCACCGACCCGAGAGCCAAGAGAGCGCTCAACGATCTAGACAACGAGCTCAGCAAGAGATATCAGATCCGAGATATGGTCGACACCTGCACCTTCGACAGTCGTTCCGGTTGGAGCGGCCCTACGTTGACTGCCGAGGGGATCCTGAAGGTCGTTCTGGGAGGCGTGAAGCGAAAGTTGGACCGCCAGCCTGTTGGCCGCCCGCCTGCCATTAGTGTTAATGATGCGCCATACTAGAGATTCTCTTTTAATTTCCCTTTCCTGTCGGCGTTGTAACATTACTGGTGAAAGATGGGTGCGTGAATAGAGTGTCGTTGGTAACTCTCTAGTAATATGCATCCCGTTTGCATGGTTAGATTTCCTTGCTATCCTTGCGGTATTCTTCCACAAAATATCTAATTCATAGAGACAAAGTCCTAGGTTACAAAAAAAGGGATAGATATTAGATAGAAGAGTTTTACTTACCTAGTTAATTCTATTTGTGTTACTATATTTATGCTTGTTCATCCTCTTAAAAAGTGATTATATTAATTCGGCCCTAGATACCTGTACTGGACTACACGTCGATCCCATCTCAGGTCAACGTGAATATTTTCGGGAATTGTGTAGTCATCACCCAAGCTGGTTGCCCATAGTGGAAGGACAAAGAATAGAGTATTGAGTCACTCGATATTCCGTGCCAACGCAAGCTAATATATATACGATAATTGCAAACATGTTCAGACAGCAAAGACAATAAGCCAGGCTCGTTCCCGAAGTATGGCAATGACAACACCACGAGACCTCCTGTCGCGCCAAGCTCCGATTACTTTATTCTTCGAATATTCATGTGCGCCCGATACTTAGACTCATATGGTAGCTTGGTGAGGTATAAGAACTGCCCGAGGCCATAGAGAGTCCCGTCTTCTCTCGTCCTCCTCTGTCATCGTTTACTATTCCGTTCCTCATTAGCACGACTGCAAGTACTCGCCCAGTATGCCAAAGCTTACCAAGAACCCACCCGTTGCTGGTCAGGCGCCGCCGTCTACCACGGGCAACCCATCTTCTAAGGGGCAGGTTGAAAGCGGGTCTGTCGCTTCATCGAGCAATGCGGGCGGCCAACCATCGTCCTCGCTCACTGATCACTTGAAAGATGCTGTGAACAAGGCCAAGTCAGGTAAGTAAAGACCCTCGGTCACCTCAGCCTTATTCCAGTATAGGGAAACCCAGCTGTTGATGCATAGGCAGGCATGAAGGATTTGACTTCAAAGTCAAAGAAGTACGATCCGTCGCTTCCGTATACAGCGCAGGTGCCCCTCTATGATGAACATCCGGGAAGGGACCAGATGAAATTTCCCAAGCATTGAATAAGGAGCTGGAGGGTTCGTCAGCTACTTTTAGTCTGACAACTATACACACATTGCCTTAATCACATCTATATCGGTGTCTTCAATCATCAGTCCACCAATGCTTCGTGACATAGACCTGGGTAGTTAGCATCACGGAGGATCTCACAAGGACAGAGGCAAAACGCCGACATTATAATATCATGGTCGATTTCAGGCACTATGTAGGCGACTGAGGCGACTATCTACTAAGCTAGAATCTAAGCCCGTTCGGAGGGAGGTCTCCCCATCTCTCTTTCTCTCCTGGTTTGTTGCCCGCCACAAAATGGTCAGTCACTGCCAAAGATTGATCGATCGAAAAAGTCGACACATCCAAGCCGAGATCCAAATCCCCTTTCGCATAGAAGCTCGTCAATCCTCCTCCATTGGGGGGTGTTGGTCTCTAATGTCGTGTCATTGCCGTGGCATAGACCAAGTGAATGGCTACGCGATATGGGCGAGTAGACAGACAGACCATACAACCCCCGGCCGTACTTTCCTGCAAAACGCATCGCACGTCGTGTGAATATTAGCCGAATTTTATCGGGACGTGATGAACTGAAAATGTATGAATGAAAAAAACCCTCCCTCCACCGAAATTTTTTTGCGATCCGCCCAGCAAAGGAATCAAGATAAAAGAAAGCCGACGGTCGCAAGCGTGTATGTCGAAAGCCTCCCGATGTCCAATTGGTCATTGAAGCTTCCACACATAGTAATGTGGAATACGAGGACAGGGAAATTGAAGTCCCAGCTCTCAGCGAGGAGACAGGATGACGAGGTGGAAATGTGTGCGGGGGCAAGACGAACAGACAAGGAGCATACCAGCCGGTACGAAGAGAAAAGTAAGAAAGGAATTAGTATAGAACCAGTATGTTCTCAACACCTCAAGCCAGGATCGAGATATCGAATCTGTCTGTAAGAGTGTACGCATGTATGTGCGACTACCCTTGACCGGATTTATCTCTCCGAAGCCTGATTCCGCCTAGTATCAACGCGCAATATATAGCTCGCCCGGTCAAGCAGAGAAGGGTTTTTCTTATTTTATGCCGGGTTTTTATGATTTTCAAGTTTTTTGTGATGGGTTTTATGTTTTGGTTTGCAAAAGCATGAACATAGGAAAGAAATGGCAAGCCGAAACGGCCAACGTCTGCCGAGTCGCAACGGGTATGGTTGCGATCATGTGGTCCCTTTGCAAAAGAATCAGGGATCTAGTAGAAAACAGCGCAAATGAAAAACGTCGTGTGCATGTGTTATCGCATGTCTCATGGTCTCGTAGTTTCTTGTGGGTAGTCTTAGCCTCTATCCCTGGAAGCCGTCGTATCGCAAAATGACCAGAGCTGCAAAGACGAAAAGACGAACAGTGACAAGATGAAATGACCTATGGCCTAGATTGCCGAATAAAGACTTCATGGCAATGATCTTAGGCCGACGTTACTTCCCTGCGTCGAAAAGGAAATTGTGTTGTGCGTTATACTCTAACAGGTCGAACGGTAGTATAGGATTGAAATAGGTTCAACCTATTTCATAAGTAGAACCTCGGCTTTTCGGAGGTTATGAGCTCGGACTCTTCCGTCCGCGCGTTCGTCACGGAGGGTCAGTACTGGTGACATCACGAAGGAGATGCGAAGCTGATCTTGGTGCAGCAGGTTCCCCTCTTGTTCAAACCGAGAGCCGTTGATCGCGTCCATCGTATCAGAGGCGAACTTGTAACCACACTCGGGGAACGTGTAATGGACTGTCATGCCAGTAATCCAAATCTTGGAGCTGATATCCCATGTAACAGACACCATGATGCGGAGAGACTTGAGGACCTCTTCGTCTGTGACTGAGCGAGATCGCAACGGCCGGAGGATTTCGGACAGCATCTTGGCGTGGTAGTCGATAGTGGTTGCTCGGAATTCAGACATACCAGGGTACTTCAATGCGTGGTAGATGAGTCGCGCATGCTCATCAATAACGCGCTGCCTTTCTCTGACATCTCCACGAAAGTTACCTTCTATAACATTGTTAGTAACCCTGTTCGAAAGATAAGATCCTAGACTGGACTTACTGCCGAAGGCGCTAATCTTTTCCTGCAATGCACCTAGATGGCCATCCAATTCAGCAGAGAATCCCAAGTAGACATCCGGGGAAACCATCTTCTTGAAAAGATAATCTAATGCGATTCTCATGATAATGTATGGCCGGAAGGCCGGGGTGTTGATGAGATATCGCAGGTGATTCGAGGCCTGCTTGGCGTTCAGATAGACCAATTTGGTCATGTAGAACCACGTGGCGGGTTCATCGTACTCCAACTTCTCGTTGGGAACGGTTGGGGGCTCGTTCCTTCCATGGCAACTGACGACATATCCCTTGATGAGGCCGTATAGGTAGTCAAAGCCTTGCTGGATATCATCTACCTCCCAGTATTCCTTGTCCCGCGCAATGGTTGTGTACTTCGTTGCAGCCTTCGATTCTCCAGCGTTGTCCCCGGGGGTCTTGGGGGTCTTTGGTGTCTTCGGAGTCTGAGGTTGGTTGAAAGGCTGACCAGATGGGCCTGCAGTCCCAGGACGGTAGGTTAGGAAGCCAGGAGTAAAAGGCCTCATATGAGCGCCAGCTGAAGGCATGGGCGTCTGAAAGCTGGTGCGATGACCATGCGACGACCAATGCGGTAGCCCTTTTTTAGCAGGCGTAGAGCTCTCTCTAGCCCGAAGAATTCCACTTGAGAAGCTCTGTCTTCCTCTATTTCTATCACCAGGAGGCGCTTTTTGAGGAGACTCGTTGGTCGGAGGAGCAACTGCCTTGAGAGTATCAAGCGTGGCAGCAGATGTCGTAGTTGTAGGCTGCGTTACTTCGCCAACTTTCGACACAGCCGGGCTCCAAGCCGCTGCCTTGGGGTTGGGGCGAAAGACTGAAGGCCGTTTCTGAATATCCTCGTCTTTGATATTGATGGATGCTTTCAGCCTCGCCATAAGATCGGCAGCGACATCCGGGGGCAGGGGAGGTCTGGCGCTACCATCCGGGGGTGGAAGAGGTTTAACTAGTCCTCCGCTAGATTTGTCCCGAGACGCTTCACGTATGCTGTTGTTTATAAAAGAATCAGGAACCGATGGTGATGGAAACTCTCCCGATTCGATGAAAGCAACCTCTGATTGTTCGCCAGTCATCCTTGCAAGTTGGGCATTTCGAAATCGCAATCGCTTGATTTCAGCCTCAAGAGCCTGGGATATAGATTAACCACATGTACAATTATTGGCATGCTTCATAATTCTCATGACTTACGTGGATCTGCTTCCAGTTTCGCTCATCTTGGGCGTCCCACTCCTTGGTGGTCTTTCCATGATGTAGCTGAAAGCGCTTGGAATCCTCCACCACAGTAGCAAGTTCAGCCTTGAGGGATTCATTTCGCTCTTTATAAATGCGAAGTTCGTCTCTGGCATGCGCTTCCTTCTCGACAGCAAGCTTGAGGTCTGCTTCAGCTTTGTCTCGTTGGTCCCTTGTCAGTCTCTCATCGTAGAGCACACGCTTGGCTTTTTCGCGCTCTTCTGTCAGCTCTCGAGCGGCATTGTCTATTTGCTGGCGCAAGTTCATTGTCATGGAATTCACCAGCTGACTGATTTCCTGCATCATCTGCTGGTGAATCTGCGCGTTTCTATCTGTGACGCCTGCAATGTTGTGGAGGAATTGTCCTGCCATCATGAGGCGTGAATGTACAACACTGGAGAGCTGAAGCGACTGTAGTTTTTGTCAGCACGCCTCAAAGTATGTGGCCTAGATGTGACTTTCAAGTTAAGGCAAACTTACATCAGCATTGTTAGAGATTGCAGGAAGCCCTGACGGGTATCCTGAACTGCGGGACGAGTCATTGCTAGAGAATGACTGTCGGTATCGAGTCACAGCCTGGGTGCTATTGTTCTGTGGCTGAATAGTTTCCCGTGGCATAGGCACCCCTGAACCCCAGTAACGGTAAGTGCTAGGTGGGACCGACTGAGGGTATGTCGGTTGAGTCACAGTTGGGTCAGAAGGGTCGATTTGCTCTGCGAATGCGTTAGATGCATTAAGAAGCTGGTTTTCATCGTCGGTTGTGGGATCGGTGCTTCTATTCGCATCCTGACCACGATGAGGTGAGCCAGATTCGGGGGTGGTGGAGTGTAAAGGTGCGCCTCCACCGGAGGAATCGCTACTGCTGGAGGAGCTGTTAGACCGTGGCATCTTGAGGATGAGCACAAATGTGAAGGTCAGATGTGCAGAATTAAATGCAATATAAAAAAGAAATCAGGGTCAAGGCGCCAATCCCACGATATAATATATCGAAGCCGAAAAACCAGCACTGAAGGAAGGCGATGCGTCGGCGGTATCAAATATGAGATTGATGGGAAGGGCACGAGGTAAGGGGAATCGGCGACACTGAGGTGGGTGACCGTCAATAGGAAGGGTAGAGAGTGAGACGACCGGTTGACAATGTCAAAGAGGGTGGCTATTGATGGGAAAGGTAGAGGGGAGAGGGAAAGTTGGGGAGGTTCTGTAAGAAAAGAAGCTGGGGGCCTTGGCAAGGTCCAAAGTAGGATATGAGTGAATGGCCAAGGTGCTTCCAAACAATGGGCAGGAGCAGGAAAATTTTCAGGGCTTGGTTAAAAACCAATGATGTTGATGTTAGTGGTCAATGGGGATGGTCTGGTGAATGCAATGGTGGCCCTGAGTCAAGCCGTCAGATTATTGTTTGCCATCAGCAATGATAGGTTCTGGAAGGCAGCACATTACCTGGAAAGAGTGGTAAACCCTGGCAGTGCCATAAATGGATAAAGAAGCAGGGACTGCCAATGTGCACATAAATTCCTGCTATTGTCGAAGCGGGACCCAGAGATATGCTGTTGCTGTAGCTAGAGTTGCACGTGTCGAGGGGTATTTCTGATTGCCCGAGGAGATCACCCCATAAACCCAAAACTTGAAGTGAATATCAAGTAGATTGATTGGCCATCGAGTTTGGGAGTGATGTTGCAAGCCACCAGTAAAACCAAAAGGGAGGAGCAGACCATGCCAAGGCCTAATACCAGCTTCCAGAGAATCTCCAAAGGTTCACTTGGACTAAAGGGGAAGCCAGTCCCATCCAAGGTCATGTCACAAATTGTCATAACACTTGTTATAGCACGTAGGGTATACATATGACAACCAAGAAAGCAAACAATGAACAGGGTTCCAATGTAAATAATGATAGTTGAGACGTACTCTATGACCTCATCTTCCTTGATCACTGGCATACCGACTGAGTCGGCAAGTGCTTGTACAGCTGGGGAAGACATAGCTGGTCCTACATATTTCAATGTCAGTTTTTAACACTATCCAAGACGGATGTTAGGTGTAAGTGATAAACATGTACAAAAGGGATAGGGGAGCCATGATACATGAATGGGAAGAGTGACACAGAGTATATGTATAGATGTGTAGGGTCATGTCATCAGGTATGTTGGATAGTGTAGAATCAGGAGGATGTCCCAGGTGAGCGTGCTCCGACACTGTAAAGCAACAGTTCCCAGCATGCCCAAAGTCACATATGGCAGAGGGATAACGCATGTAGCTAGAAGCAGCACTGGGCACTTCAGGGTGTACTATCGGGTAGACCCGCTCCGACTTGGGCGCAGGGGGAAGGCAAGTGAGAATGCGATGAATCACGTGCGAATTTGGGCTGACTTCAACTGTAGGCGGGATTTCAGGGCAGTTCTCGGGTAGCTTCGCTGCGTCTTGTACACAGCCATTTCACCATGGCTTCAGGAGAGGGATCTCGGGTAGAATCGCTGCAAGATGCTCATATCTCCTGTGCCAGGAATTTGGACATGCCAAGGTGTAGGACTTCGGATAAGCTCGCCTTGCTTGAGCATACTGAGAATAGTAATAACAAAATGTGTCACTCACCGGGCGGGATACAGATCCCGGACTGCTGTGATGTCTTCAAGCAAGCGTAGTAGCTTCGATTGTGAACGTCTAGTGCTTTTCTACCAGTGTCAGCATCATGGTTAGAGTAGAAAACAGGCAGGGTGAAGACGGGTGAGTGGGTTTGACGTGTTCAAGGTGAGTGAGGAGTGCGGATGAAGGAGGGGATGCTGGATGTGTGTTTCTCCAGCTTGCTTGTGTTGCCACCTGTTGGAGACAAGAGGAGAAGATGATCACTTACTGACGAGGTTATGCTTACCAAGAGGCAGATGGTGATGTGATGGAATCAAAGAACAAGCAGACTTCTCAGTGTGGCAGAGAAGCGGTTGGTTGGATCAAGTCTGCAGAAGAAGAGAGTTAGGTGTTGTTGAGGTTGCAAAGGAAAGGAAAAGAATTCGAGAGGGAGGGAGGTAGAAGATAAACAAATGGACACGCAACTTGAGAAAGAATCAGTAATACCTTGTGGGCCTGGAGCAGAGGACTGGGGCGCCTGCAGATTTCAGCAGGCCTAACTGAACCGAGGAAGGAGGACGCAGACTAGGCCTTGAGTAATATTAGGAAAGACAACAGAAAGCTTGGGGGTAGGGACCGCCAGCAAGGTCAACGATCAACAATCTCCGTGTGACCGGGGCGATGAGGACACTTTCCGCTATGGACAACCGCCAACGAAAAAACCGGAGCCCCGAAAAGCTCCGGACAACCCCTGAATAGCCTCTAGCTCCGAACTGGAAGCAATATAGCATCCGTTGAGTATGTATCTACACACGTATTATTAGTGACATGACGTTCCTGAATCCTGCGTGATGATCTAAACACATGTTCCATAACTGATGTTCGAACGCCGAGACAGCCTAGTCAAGTATCCTTGCCAGCACAATATCATGTGTCATAGACCAAACCCCATGTGAAGGGGTTTCCGGGCTCGTAGCACTCAAGGAGCCAAAACAGATAAACCAGGAAGTGGTATCTGTCCAGGGGACATACCTACAGTCTCCCTAGATGCGAGACCAAGCCTTGATATATCTGGTTGCTACTGTGAGCAGATGGATTACTGCCTGGATAGAGATCTGTCACGCCGACACTCGAAAGAATCATGGTTAAGCTCGCCCTAAACAGCTAAATCACGCGGGCTAAGAGTTTACAGCCTCGCTGCATGTTATTGGGAAGCAGGCATTCAAACTTCTGTGATAGAACATAACATAGAAAGACCAAGAGCTATAGTATGATGGGCTATGGGCGATGTACAATCAAGACCGAAAGACCACGTTCAGAGGTGTTAGACTTGAATGGAATGAAATGAATAATCTATAAGAGGTATCGTCAAGGCTGAATCATGGCCTAGAGCTATATAAAAGGGGACGCATCATTGTACGTGAACAAGATAGTATTAAGACTAATCGGCATGAGAGGTAGGAGATCGGGGAAAAGCATAGCCTAATAACACAGTCGACCGATAAAGCAACTTGTAACATTAATATGAACGATAGACCTTGCAAAGCTAATTACTCACCTGCTTGTTGGTACTTCTGCATCGTTGCTCTTCCCGTGGGATTCAAATGCGTATCCGGGAACACTGATTGTGTGTCTCTTTCATTGTTGCTTCGGCCACTTGGACGCCGACTGATGCCCAAAGACACATATGGCAGCTGCTACCAGCAGGATGGCCAAAGGCAGATGTAGCTGCAAGACAGCTAACCCAGCAATGAGGACGGCAACATGGTTTTGGCGAGGTGGCTGCTCATGTACAGCACAGGGCTGCTAGTAGCGAAGACGATAGTCTGTTCTCATATCAGATGGTAATTATCTCCATCCCGCTTTCGAACTAGATGTTTCGGGGGGTGCTCTGCATGAGCTGGTTCATGATGTGAAGGGTCCGAAGAAGGCCTCTGTCCTAGCAATCTTAGCGAGAAAGTCAATAAAAGTTTGTAGAGGTTAGACAGGACTACCTGATATTCCCACATGAGGTACGCTGTGAATAGATTGAGTTGTGTCGGAATGTGCAATGACCAATCTTCAAGCGCTGATTACAGATGTATGGCACTGGCATGTTTAACGTCCATCGAGATTCAACCCTGTCCATGGGGTTGCATCGACTGTCCTCTTTCCCAATAAAGAAGATATAAAGCGTGAAGAGAAATATACGCAGTCCAAAGGCACACCAAGTCCAAAGACTGAAACGTGATGAGGAAGGGAAGCACGTCAGTCTGATTGACGTTTATAGGTTACACTGGATCCCACTAGGTATTGTGTAACATCAGATGGTCATACTGGCACCTGGTATCAATTCAGTAGGAAACTGAGCAAAATGCCCAAAGAAAGGAGCCGCACAAGGCTATTGGAATGAAGGTCTAAGATGTTTGCTCCTAAGGATAAGCACAAGGGATCTTAAAGCCAATGCTTGCCACTCTGCCTTTGCAAGCCCTGCCAGGAAATGCCATGCTGAGTAGAGATGTAATCGAATTGGTGGAAAAAGCAGCGGTATAATATTATGAACTAAGAATCCTGCACGCTAAACTCCAAGAAAGATATCATAGGAGTCGAACTGCAGCGCCGTTATGTACTGGTAGCTATCCCAGTAGATTCACAAGAGATGTACTGATGTTCAGTCATACAGGAAACTTCCAGATGTGTGGCTCTGAATGATGAGGCATATATATCTCTGACCCCGAGGAGCTAAGACGGACAAGTGAAGTCTTGATTAGGTTTGGTCACTTGATCAAGGAAAAGGGGCTAACTAGATGACGGGTCACGTGAAGAAACTTTGGGAGACTAGACTCGTGATACAGCTGCGATTCTGACTTCATTGCAAGAATTATGTCAAGATATGGGACTAAATGTGGTGACTCCACCGAAAATAACGAAGTGATTGTATAAGAAACTGGCTTGTCAGGCCTTGACACGAAGAAATACAGGCGAGCATGCAAAAAAAAAAAAAAAAAAAAAAAAAAAAAAAAAAAAAAACTAAATGAAAGAGGAGCTGCAAAGCTCTAGATTGGCACGTACCAAGACGATGTTCACAGGCTTGTGCCTGGGATGTCCATCTAGTCCTCTTTTGAGGACTCATGATCTATCCAGAGACCAACTAGCCCGGAAGCTCCCTGTAGGTCAAACGAAGCTGAGAAGTTTGGCATGCTCAGTGAACAGCTTGAAGCTCTCATGTCATGTGTTGTCTAAGCCATTTGGACCAGGCCCATACAGCTGAACTATGGCAGTGATTTCGCTGTGGAAAATCTAACGACAGTAATCCATTAGTCCTGCGTTGGAAAAACTAGGGTATAGGCTTTATTTGAACATGGTTCTTGCAGGAAAGGTGAGTGACAACTACATCTATGACTGAGCAACATGAATAAACATGTCACTCTTATGCGTGGCACTAGCCGTGTCTGAGGTTGACGCAGGATGACCTGAGGTAACATGGAAACAATATTCTATTTGGGGAAAGATGGATATCTCATAGCTGGGAATGTTGGAATGCATGCCTACGGATGCAGTATCTGCAGGCGTGTCAGTCTCCTGTGTGGCGTGAAGTGGAAAATACTATTAGAAGTGGGTGCGATGAGCAAACCTAGATAGGCTTCTGCCAACCGTAGCTGAAGTCCCAATGGCACATACGGAATGATGGACGTTTCCAACCCATGTCACTAGAACAGTTATCATGTCTATGAGCAAGTCATTTAGTACTATCAAACATCTAATTACCTAAGCTCGGCCTAGAATCGGTGAGTTTGCAAATGCTCCCTTACTCCACTATTACAGACGGGGGCGAGGTTCGTTTTGGTACGGACATGAGCAGAATTATGCTGAGGGATCCTCTTCGAGGATGCATGTGTTCCTCATGTTCCTCCGAGATGTGTATGCTGCAGCAGAATCAGCATGGAATCAACCGCTTGCTGTACGTGGTAGAAATGGGGGAGTGGCGGGTGATCTCCGTGAGGCTGCCGTTGTAATTGTCGTTTACCAAATTAAGGGACCGACCGAAATAGACAAATCCGGGTTGCTTGTGACGCCATACAGAAAACCGTGTACACCTAGAAAGATTATCTAGTCTAAGTTTTAGCTAGAGGCCCGAAGACAATGATGGATAGTTGCAACTTACAATGAATATTCCTAGAGGAGGGAGAGGCCAGGCCAACGATTAGCATCTCAGATAGCCTTGGTACGAGAGAACAAACTGCTGTAGACGGCATCCACAACAGGCGCAGCGCTGATCATACGTCCACCGAAATAGCGACCGTTCAAACCCTTGATGGCATTCTCGCCTCCTTGGACCTTGTCGAATTTGAGATAGATATCTCCTTGCGAGTTCGGGTCAAGAGAAATATGGACAACGTGGCCATATTTCTCCTCGGCTTCCTGTCGAACGTCATCCTCCAGTTCCTTGATCCAGACTTCACCTTCTTCCCTGTAGACACTAGTCAGTTCCTGTGGATTATGACAACAATGGGGTTCACCATACTCAGCTGGATCGAACATGTTGTGTAAAACAACACATCGGCTAGCCATGTTGACATTTACAGGCAGCGGCTTGGTTTCCGTCTTGGGCTTAAGAATCTGTCTGTCATCACGGGCACCGTTAGAGGTCTCGTCTGTTCTGGCGAGCTTTCTCATCAATGCGTCTCGGCTATAGTTGTTAAAGTTCACGCCCGCGACATCAGTGTCATCTAGAGCGCTGGCACCGGTTGCCTTGTCGTTATCACGACCACCGGCCCGATCGAACCCGGAAGCCTGGGGACCGCGCCCACCAGCACCGGAAAATGCAGATCCCTGGTATGGTTGGTTTTGTCCCTGGAATCTCTGAAGAATACTGGCAGTTGACTCTGGGGTAAACTTATCGTTACCAAGACCGACCCGGATTGGGCGGCCTGCAAGGTCAAATCCATTCATCTTCTCGAGTGCCTCACGAGCTTGGTCAGCTTCACGGAATCTGGAAACTCTAGTCAGCATATGGGGCTTCGAAATCAGGTTGCTGACACATACTGTACAAACCCATATCCACGGCTACGACCGTTATCATCTTTCTGGAGCTGAACGAATTCGAGCTCGCCGAAGGGTTCAAATACGTTTTGCAAGTCTTGCTCCGTGATACTAAAGTGAATATTCCCTACGTAGAGACGATGGAAGGGGATCGAATTGGCATGGGTGCCAGAGCCCTCGGTGTTGCGGACTTGGCGGTTCTTCTCAGCTTCGGTAAGCTGGACAATGACCGGAATACCTAGGAGTTTTTGACCTGTGAGCTGAAGAGCAGCAGTGACGGATTCATCGTTTTTAAATTCAACGTAGCCGACTCTATTGATGATGGATATTAGCAGGGTGCGCATTAAGTGGTCCTGGCTTGTTGAACAGCTTACCCTTTGGATCTTCCACTGATGCGGTCTTTGACGATCTGAGCCTCGTTGACTGGACCGACTTTCTCGAAAAACTCCTTCAGCTCCTTGGTGCGAAGGCGGGCAGCGAGCTGCTGGACAAACACGGTGCGTCGATCTCTCTCGTCCTCAGTCAGCTGGGGTGTAGGATCACGCTTGGGTGTGCGGCCTCCGCGATGCTTCTCGTCTTCTCTGGTTCGCTGGTAGCTGTCACGATCGCGGTATTCATCTCGGGGACGATAGTGCCGACGAGGAGAGCGTGAGCGAGAGCGATCTCGACCGCCGCGGCCACTGCGGTAGTAATCTCCATCACCTCCTCTGTGACGGCGTGAGTGTCGGCGATCATCATCACGACTCCGGCTTCGGCGCCTACTCTTGTGGCTACCCGCATCACTGCGCGGAGTAGCTTCTCTGTCATCGCCACGATCACGTCGTCCGCGGTCGGCACTACGATCGCGTCTACGGCCAGGGCTGCGCTCGCTACGTTCGCGTCGTCCACGGTCCGAGCTACGGTCACCGTCTTTGCGATCGCTTCGGTCAGGATTCGGGTGGTCGGGAGTATCTTTAGATCGACTCTCAGCCTTGGTGCTGGCAGTAGCATCGAGCAGGGCCTCTACATCGAGGGTCGCCATCTTGAGACCTTTGCCAAGAGGACAGGAACGGGCTGTAGAGAATGATATGTTGTTGCGATTGTTGAATGGGAGAAAATCACCTGGTTAGGTGGTGGGTATCAGCAAGCAACCTATTGCACTGGTGAGAATTATAAGTTAGTGTTGAGGTTGGAAGGGAAGCGTGGAAGGTTGGGGTGGAGGGGCCAGCAGGAGAAATCCAGTGAAAATGTTAGCTCGGCCGCTTTTCGGCAAAAGTTAATGTAGAAGCCTTGCCAAGCGACAATCTGGAAGCAGGCTGGCAGCCACATCTGACATACATGCACATATAAAGTATGTACCTTCTATTAACCACCTGGGCAAGAGGTTGCATTGTCTATTTTTAAACAGCAGGTACGTGTATGTAGCTATGTACATCAATAGCTACCTCAGATTGATCATTGCAGTGATAGCAATAACGACAGCGGACCTTTTTAGCACCAGTTGACATTAAGAAGACACAATTACATGTAGTTGCTACTTAGGTACGTATAGCCGTTTCTGTACATACCTAGGTACCTAGGTAGGTAGGTATTCCTGGCCTTAACATAGAACAGCGCTAGATTTAACGGACTGACATTCCTAGAACTATCTTAGGTACCTAAGTAGGCAAACACCCAAGTGTCACGAGCCAAACAAGTACAATATTAATTTTTATGTATTACGAGTCATGTTTGGAATAAGCTGAGTATCTCAATGATTAGCCGTCACGTCACAACACCGCCCAACGCCTCATCTGCCGGTCTTCCCATCCAGAACCAGTCAGTCCCTGGCCCATATTTACATTATTTCCCCAGCAGAAACGTCGTGATAGTGCAAAGGAAAACCCCAATTTACAATGTTGACGATGCAGGGAGTCCCTTAATTCGTCTTCTTGACAGAAGTCTGCAGTTCAGTGCCGAACACTTGGTCCCAGAAGCGGCTGGTCACGCCAAAGCCAAGCTCGTAGTCCAGGAAGTGGTGGGCAAGGTGGTACTTCTTGAGGTCCTTGTACCAGAGAGGGAGGTTCTGGTGATGGAGGAAGTAGTGCGTCAGATCATAGCATACATATCCAAATATGCCACCGCAGTACACAGCCGTACCCATGTGCCAGTTCCAGTAAAAGATGGCATGTGCGAGCTTGTAGAAAGGTGTCGCAAGCACCAGGAAAAGGGTTGGCGGCATGACCAGGCGGTATTTGTCCATGGGAAGGTAGTGGTGAATGCCATGGAGTAGGAAATGCATCGTGATTCCTACTCTATTGTCGGGTAGATAGCTGAGAGAAGTCAATACATTATAAGGCCCCGTATCAGATGCGGAATAAACCTACTAGTCAAGATGGAAGAGACATCGGTGCAGGACGTACTCTACCAGAGTCCAGATGAGTACACCGAACAGCCACCATGGAGCCATTGAGAGTTTGCTTTCGAAGCCTTCGGAAGCTAAGACGGTGCCGTATGTAATGCAAGGCAGCCAAATGAGAGGAATCAACCACCAAGGGGTCAAACTGAGCGGCTCCAGGAAGTTTCCGAATAGTGGTGCCGAGAACCCTCCCTTGCAGTGTCTTGGACGGTGAACTTGGTCCAGATAGAATTCCTTGCTGAAGCCCCCGAACCATACCTGCAGCAAGAGCGGCTTGTTCAAGTCGAGGAACTTATGTCGCTTGTAGTCCGTGTCGTAGTCTGTCTCCTTGCTCAAGTCCTCCTCGCACGACATACCGGTCCGCGGATGCACCGCAGGCGTCACTTCATCGTTGATCTGAGAGTCGCTGACCTTCTTCTGCACATCTCCGTTGGGTGCGAGCTTCTCGTTGACTATGAAGCCGACATGCAATTCATCCAGCATCTCGTAGGCAGAGTCGGAATGCCTGTGGGAGTCTTCATCCTTGAGAATCTCGGCAACATCCTTGCCGGCATAAGGGAGGATCAGGTCGGGGCCGCCGGGATGCGATTCGAGAAAGTCGGTCACGTCGTAGACATTGGTGCCGATACTGACATAACAGGACTTCTCGGAGTTATGCGACTCGACCTCGGCTTGGGTGAGGGTCGGTAAAACGAGCGCTGGCATTGTTGCGGTAGGAATTGGCGGGAGCTTCTACCTAGACAGCAATAAGAACAAAGGAATGACTTGGAGAGGTGAGAAAGCACGAACGATCCCAATGACAGCTACAGAAGGTCAAAAGAGGTAACTCGGAGAGAAGGTAAACAGGTATCGAAGGGGACGGCGAAGAAATACTATTAGTAAACGCATTGGAGTTTTTTATTAGGGGTTAACTTTTAGCTCAAGAGGAAATGAGCCTCTGCGGTGCTTGCATGTTCCGCGTACGCGATCGACAGCTGACAGTCTGACAGTGGCGTTATCAGTTACCGTTATCGTATGATCCCGGTCTATCCGGCCCAGCTGCATATCCCTCCGTATACTTCCAGTTTACCGTCATGTCCATACAAATGCTTCGTATACCTATGTACATTCTGATTATGGGCACGGTATTTTGGCCTCGGTAATCAATCACCGCTCCTTGGCCCAAAGGCTTCCATTTTTCATCAGCATCCTCTGCAGTGCCCAAGAGACTTTAATGAAATCCTCCGGGTATCATTGGTGCTCCTATGCTATTCTCTGTGAAAACCCAAACTCCGGAACCATGCAACATGCAATGGAGAGGTGCAATCCCACCTCACCCCCTTATGACGATGCTCTTGTACAGCCCTGCCGAGCCATGATATAACTAATATCCACATTACATAAGCCCAGCTTATAGCCAAGCCATGAAAACACTTGCATCTGCCCTTGAGGCTGAAACACAAACTCCTTTCATACAAAAATATGCCACATCTGGTGGGCAATCACAGTGGCGAAAAGACCATTGCCGTATGCGCCACAGGAAATCCCAGCCGTGCTCCCCGACCAAATGTTCCACACCAGAGCAAGGGCAGCAATCACCTGTGCCATACCTAGAGTCGCCCATGATGCAACAAAAATTGATGGCGGCTTGCCATTCCTGATATATGCATCTACCTGCAAATCCGCAGCAAGTCGGATTGATACGATCAAGCAGGCGCAGATGGAAGCTAAAGCAAGAGGACGACCGTACTGCTCTTCCGTGCCAAGGGCCAGAACCCACGCGCATAGTGCGCCGATGAGCACAACAAACTCCCCAATGCGTGTCATGCTACGATTTGGTATTGCGTCTGTGTCGTAACCGTTTTTGAAAGGAGAGTATTTGTTAGCCGCCGTTCTAGCGTTCCGTAAACCCTCCTCATCTGGGCTCGGGCTGATGCTGAAGGAGCTCGCAAACATGTTCGAGAGGCTATCCCTAGGGTCATCCTTTACTTCTGGGGCGTAGAACTTGGGATCGGCAAACTTGATATCTGACAAGCTGCCCTGGCTTGATGATCCCATCTCGACTGGACCCCTAGCAGTACTTCGAAAGAAATTTTCCTTCTTCTCCTTCGGACTTTCTCGGATAATTGGTCGCATTGGAGGGTTGCGTAGCTTCTGCGCAGGACTGATAGGCGCCTGGGGGACTTTGTACCAAAATGGCCCGGACTTTGGTTCTAACGGGGCATCGCTAAAGCGCGGGTTCGTGTTCTTTACTTTGTACGGATTGTACGAGCTGAAAGCTCGGTGTTGTGAAGCAGATGGCGACCAGTCCATCTCTTCTTCGTAATGGGTGATCTGTGGTGCTGGCCGTTCGGCCTGAATCGGGTTGGATAGGTGTAAGGATCCAATCGTAGGCTCGGGGATGTTCCTTTCACCAAGACTGTTATATGGCTTAGCTGACAAATTAGTATTTGTAGCATTAACGTGGTGAACGCTTGGCCCTAGAGAGTCACGGCTGGTTTCGGCACGCTTCTCAGAAGGTGAATGGAGAATCTCGTCTAGTACACTGCCTAGGTCATTGGAGTCATTCTGTGATGCTGATCTGGCTGGAGAAATTTGCTCGCTGGCGACCTTTGACTTCGGACGAAAGAGGGGCGTCATGTCCGTATGGATAGACTTTCTTGCCGTCCGATAAACCTACAATATCCGTTAGTGACATTCATTTGTAGCTGTTCTCTATCCTTACATAGACCATGAGTGCTGCGATGACCAACTGTGCTCCGAACTGAGTCGCCGGCGGCAGGCCTTTTGAGGCACCATATTGCGCCATCGAGAGGCAAACGAATCGTATCAACAGTATAAGTAGCTGGTACGTATACCACTGTCTAAATCCCAGAATATGCGCCGTAAACCCCCGGATTGTCTGTTTGAATCGGGGGTTCCAGGGAAACGAACACATTCCGAGATTAATGGCCCATTGCATAGATCGATCTACATGAGGCAATCGGTCTTGGCCAATTTGTTGGACGCTGCTCAAGATCGAGGCCACCCGCGGGTTCCCTCCGCTCATGTCGTACCACTCTATAGCAAGAGAGGAGATCATTATTGCATGCCATACGAATTGAAGTGCGAAACCAAAATGCCAGCTCGACTTTCCGGCGAGGTCGAGTGCGTCCAGGACGTCGTGCTTCTTTACTTCCCGTCGTTGCGACCGCGTACGATCCATCATGCGCCTGAGGTGATCAGTCTGCGCGGTATAGCTAGCCTCATGTAGCTTCTTATCCACCTTGGGCTCGCACTCAGCGCACATCTGAGGATATCGTTTCTCGAGGTCTCTTCGAAGGGCGTAATATTTGCGCTCACGAGCGGCATATTCGACACTGCTGACATCATCCGGCCACTCAAACTGAGCAAGGGAACTGGTAAGCATGTGCTGGTTCCTTAAGCAGGTCGTACAGAAGACAGGGTCCTCAGAGCCCGCTGCGTCTGGTGGCATCGATGGCGACCGCAAACGAGCCGTTGCTGATCGTGGGACGGCATATTGAACCTGGCTGCGCTCGATAGCTGATGTTGCAGAAGGCGGGTCTGTAATGTCCCCATGCTTGGACTTCGTCAGCGTGCTTCCAAGGGACTTCGAATGCGTGGTGGTATCCTTACCTCGTCCAACCAATTTGTCGCATCACAGATCGAGCACACAAATGATTCCTGACCTTCGTACCGTAACTTAGACCTTCGGCCACAGTAGAAGCAGCTAAGATTCCTCCTCGACCGTAAGGCCGCCATGGTGTAGGTGATCAGCCTCAGGGAAGAAGACAATGAGTTTGTAATCCAAGTAAACAACGAGCTTGGCTCTTGCGTCGCTTTGCAGCTGTCGAGGATGGCGCTAAAAGTGGGCGTGTAAAGGAAGTTCCTCGGCTAAAAACCCCGGCCGAAGCGCTGATACATAGGTAGGTATGTACCAGGGTAGTTGATTATGGAGCAGCAGCTGGGCGGTTGCGATAAGCTCAACGATTAGGATAACGATAATGATAACAAGGTCGATAACGCTAAAATCGAAATAGATCAGCTCGGTCCACAATCAACGCTAGTGTAGAAATACTTCACCTCTTAACACCACCAACAACATTGGAGGTCCAGTCGCAAATAAGGACTCAGTTGTCCCCGAACTTCAGGATTCCGCTGGAGATCACCAGAGGAGATATCGGATCCTGAAGGACAACAGAGAACCCTTGTGAAGCAGGACAGGTCAGTCCAATTTTTATATTCTTTTTTCTTTTCTTCTGATGATACATTCACGCTGTGGTGACTTGGAGATGATTCCAGTACGGCACTGATGCCTTCGTGAAACTCCCCGGCCAATGAATAAGGCATATTCACAAGGCATCGAAATTACCTGTAAGGCATGTTAGTCGCCGTAGCAAGTGCTCTAACAAAGGACCGCAAACCACTGGATACAGCAATATCTTGCACGGAAAAGTCTTCCCATCGTCGATATCTAGATGCTAGACTCTGCTATTCTGTCATGTTCAAGTCGGCCATAGGGCCATCTTGCTCGTACGTTGTTGTTTTCTCCACTTAGTTGTTCTGCTCACTTTGAATTAACACTTGTATCCAGGAGAGTGGTGCCAACTGAAATATCAGCTTCACACACCAGTTTCAGATATTACCCAAGAAATGCCAAATGCTGCTTCGGATGTCTGAAACACGTCCATTCTAGTTATCACTAGATTTGTTTGCAGCAAACTTGTTGGCATGGTCCTCTCCATGGTGAGGAAGCCCAAGCGGTTATCTGTCTCTTGTGAAGCTCTTCATGTACCTATGATCAATTGGTACGAGTGTGCGTGTCCTAGGGATGCGTAGATATGTTAGCATTCACGTCCTCTTTTCACCTTCCGTTCTACTCCGAGTTTCGTTATATATATACTAATCGATCGAACTAGAGGCAGCGGTACTACTCGAGTAATGGCTTGACTGGACACAATAATCTTCAGCTTCAGTCCAGTTGGCAGCCCTGAGGGGGTGTGTGGTTGACAAAGCTTCGACAGACTCTAAGAAAAGGGGTCTTGTCCATCTCTCCCTAGTGCAGCAGTCTAAAGGGATAAGCTGAGGAACGCTCATTATCTTGTAGAGTGTCACCAGTGATTATACGGCCTGTGTCGGCTAGAAAGAGAGGGTTATCCTGATCAGGGTCAGCGTTTAGTGTCACTAGCTAAGCTCGCTTTGGAGGGAAGGAGCCGCATCAAATACATGTGCTGCGGCTTGGAGATTTGACTCTGGGTGCAAAATGGCTGCCGAGCCCTGTGCTGCTGAGCCCCGTGCTTCCGAGCCGCATGCTGCCGCTTCCGAGCCACACGCTGCCGATTCCGAGCCACATGCTGCCGCTGCCGAGCCCCGTGTTTCGTGGCAGGAGTCCTCCTACAATGGCCACCCCACCGATTCATACTCTTCCACCACTCAACCTCCTCCAAACAACAACAGTTCAGGTTCTTCAGGTTCTTCGCAATCTAGAACCAAAACAAGATCGTCTCACTGCACCCAAAACATTCAGTATCCTCCTGAAATCAGAAATTCGTTGAACCTGGACCATCAACAGTGCATCGCCGAGATGGATTCCAACCGAGATAGATTCATGACCGAATCCTTCGACGTCATGGGTCCGCTCGTAGACGTCGTCCGCCTCTTCCTCAAGTCTTTCAAGCATGGAGTCGCTCTGATCTTCAGTTTCCTGTTTTCTGTTGTAGCCGCCATCTTCAGCAAGGCCATCTCCTCCTACTCATCGATCTTGGTCACTCTTGTCGTTATTTTCATCCTAGTGCGTTTGATCCCACTAATTTGAAGGTTTATTGTTGATTATGCTAACAATACATCAGTACCGCCAACGACAACTTGTGTCTGGACGTATTGCCCCCACCAAGATCTTGCGTGGATGGCGCCAGTCATCCACTCCTCACTACGCCCTGATCGTTTGCGGCTCTGGTGGTCACACCAGCGAGATGCTTAAGATGATTAAGCAAAGCATCCGCCCTGAGGCAAACTCGCACCGACGATGGGTACTCGGCACTGACGATCGCTTGAGTTTTGATAAGGTCCTGAAATTCGAGCAAGATCTCGGTGACCGATTCGGTCAACAAGGTCTCCCTTGTGGTACATTTGACGTCATGTCCTTTCGTCGTGGACGAGCTGTGCATCAGAGTTGGTTCACCACCCCGTGGACAGTATTCTTGAACATCGTCCACATCTTGCGTATTCTCATCTCTGTCCCATCCACCCGACGCGTCCATGGCTTCCAGTTCCCTGGTGTCATCGTTACTGACGGTCCCGGTTCCGGATTCCTCTTCCTCCTGGTTGCCCACTTCCTGAAGCTGTTCTACATTGCCCCAGAGAAGTACATGAACACAATCTTCATCGAAAGCTGGGCGAGAGCAAGCTCTCTGAGCCTCTCGGGAAAGCTGATATGGCTCTTCCATCTCGCCGACGTGTTCGTCGTTCAGCACCAGGAACTGGCTGCTCGCTACAAGCAGACGTACACCAAGAACATGGTCGTGATGCCGACCAAGCCTCCTGTCCCCATGCAGTAATTATTCGCATGGGTTGAGAAGGTTTGTTGGCCATCTCCCCAGGCAAACCGCCTTGTCTTCCTTTCTGATCTTACTAACCGCTGTCATAGACATGACTTTGCAAATCATCTGGCAAGTCAAAAGACTATTCTGAACAAGGGTTGCAATTAAGGGTTTTCGTTTCTATGGTCAAGGGTACACAAATCATATGGCAAGTCAAAAGACTATTCTAAGCAAGGGTTGTACATCATCTGGCAAGCCAAAAGACTATTCTGAGCAAGGGTTGCAAATAAGTGTTTACGGTTTCATGGTCAAGGGTACACACAAATCAAGGCATGCAAAGGACATGATGGATGTTCCAGAAGCAGCCTTAGAGGCCCTCACGATAGGGCATAATTAATAAATGAGCTGCGTAGCTTCTAAACATCTGTGACTGTGCCAGTGTGCTTATAACGTACTATAAACATAAAGCCAAGTAATCATCTCTGCTTTTCTTAACTCATCCAGATATGCTGTGAAAATAAGTATTGTAATTGCTGTGAGACCGGAAGAATTGGGGGCTATTCACCTCTGGTTCACCCCTACTTCACCTCTCCTTCACCTCTAGTTTACCTCTAATTCACCCTTGCAACCTCGTTACTATTACATCTTCACCTTCTGTTAGGGGCTTTAAGTTATAGATATCCCGGTTATCCTGAAGGCTTGTAGTCCCAGACTTCTATTGGCCATATCGACATTGCAGAGGAAGTCGATTTGTGTGTTACGTGCTTTCCCAATGTTGTTGTTTTAATCAACAGATTGTGATGGCCACATACTACTGCAGTAACGACCAGTCAATTGGTTTCCGTCCGTACCATGTCTAGGTAGATATGTGCATAGGTTGACACTAAGCTACAGGTAACTAATCAAATTTGAGCCGGAGAAGGTGGGTGCATGTTAAGGGGTCTGCGTAGTAGTTGATTGATTCCATCTTAGAAATACCTGGAAATTCCCAGAAATACAATTGTTATTGGATGTAATCTGTATGTATGTATACGCTAAAGAGGGAGAGCGAAATACAGTTAATGATGTCCACTCGAACCTTGGGAATGTTTCAATAAATACGGGGCACCACTTGAGGCTTCGGCTTTGAGCTTTGAATCACTAATGCTGTTACCTCAAGATGGTTCATCGCCTCGATGCTAGCTGGTATATATTTCGGACCTCTGGCGGTTTCTCGTAGCTTCTCGGACAGGTATCTCTGGCATGTTCCTAGGCTTTCATCGAGAATCTGGTCAGGTTCGGCCCTCTCATAAGATGAAACGCCTTCTTATGTTGCGTTCCTACAGAGTACAAGACTGATCGGCTACATGGGTCTGGTAAATCAAAATATTATATCAACCTCTATCATCAACAATCCATTTAGGACAACTTTAGCTACCACACATTTGTGTATACTTCGTATAGAGCTCAGGTGTGAGCAACTAACCATAGTATCGTGTAAAAATAATGCTGTAGTTCATCAAGGATTTTGATCATCATATGTTTCTGTCTTAAGGCTAGTCATTCATAAAAGTCGCTTAATATATAGGCTGAGGAGAGGTGCTTTAACGAAGACTTGCTTCGTGTGGTACTATCACTCTCCGTCGTAGCTTCAACTAAATGCTTGGATAATTCTTCCAGTTGAATTATTTCTCAGCTAGGAGCACGCCACTTAAGCCCTTGGGACATAAGAAACCATGCTAAAGGGAGCTCAAGCAACATTAGGATAGCATAGATGGCAAACGTCCATCCTGAGCCCGATGCATCTACGAGCGGCTCGAGTGCGGCAACACCAGCACCGGCGCCCAGGCATCTAACGAGGTTATATGCAGCTTGAGCTGTCGCTGATCTACGAGGGTTCAAGTCCGTCAAGAGAGTGCCACACATCTGATGATACAGTTAGCGATTAGTTCCTATCTAAAGACGACATGGGAAAATCACTGTGAATATGCTGGATGTTGTAGCTCCAGTCAGGAACTGCATGACGAGCATGACCGAAATATGCTGCATAGTTGTTAAATTGAAGGTTCGTGAAAGGAGTAGTGTTAGCCTCACCGCCCTAGTCATCAACGCAATACCGTACCCAACTGTACCTACGGCGCTGATTACAGTGAGAATGTATATTCCACGTAACCGTATCGCCTCAATCGGAAAGTCAGAGATGTCGTCTCCTCGTTGGAGGTCTCTCCTCCCCATCTTCTGAGCCATGTGCCTAAAGTGCCTGTCGAGTAATCTCCCTGTAGCTGATAAGTCAAGTCGCGAAAAGGGGGCTATATGACCTACCGGTAATACTTGAGGCAACAGCTCCTCCGACCCCGGAAGGGAGGTAGATAAGGCCTGCTTGGAGGTAGTCTAAGCTGTATATATCGATGCACTGGGCTGCTAAAGAAGTTTGAAGCGTCATCTTGACGGCATATGTTATAGATCCAATGGCGATGACGAAGAGTGAGCCTTTATGGAAGAGCACTGGGACGCACGCTAGGGGGTTTGGAAAATGACAGCGCCGCTTGTCGTCGTCGATTTTGCTCTGTAGTTGATCCATGGGCTGCTTACGCACGAGTAGTGAAAATAGGCTCCAGTATATGCCTCGGGCAGGTTTACTGCCGTTGCCAACCAGCTTTCTCTGTGTCTCTGGGAGGAAGAGTAGCAACACAACCAAGTGGACTCCAGTTAGGATCACGAGGAACCACTACAGCACACGGTTTATCAATCATCAGCTTACACAGGGTTCAGACAGGTAAGCGATCCCAACATCAAATATATCGATGGTGACAGCAAATGAATTGAAATAGACGTACGAATATCCATCTCCAGCCAAGTCTTTCTGTCAATACTCCCCCTATTACCGGTCCAAGCATTGGAGCAGTGGTAGTACTACGGTGTATTAGCAAGTGCCCGCCAGTTTTAAGGAGAACTCAGGTGGCCTACAAGAGGATTAACGTCCCAACATAAGACCCTCGCTGGGATGCCTCAGCAATATCTGCAACAACCCCATATGCCGCACCATAAGTTCCTGATGAGCCAGCACTTTGAAGCATGCGAAGGACTAAGAGAGCCGGATACGACGTCTGAAGTGCCATCCCAATGTTCGCACCCAACATTAGCACGAACATCAAGATGTATACCGGTCTTCTACCACTCTGGTCGGCCATATCACCCATGAATGCTGGGGCAATACCCGCAACTATAAGGTAGGAAGTCACAGTCAAGTTCATGAGGGTCAAGGTGACGCCCAGATCGCGAGCCATAGGCACTAGAGCTGGCAGGTAGATGTAGCTGCTTAACGTCGAGAAAAGCGCACCGAACGAGGCGGCAAAGCTTATCCATTTTTTCTGCCATTCTGTAAAAATAGAGAACGGGGGTTCATTTAACAAGGCGTCTTCAGTCTTGTGTTCTTCTCCAATTGTATGCCCATCTTGACGAATTGGTGAAGTTTGGCAGCGCTCTAGAGTAGAAGCCATAGCTATACCTACTGTCGAAAAATCAAGTTGTGCATTCCGACATGGACTAAATTGAAATGAAATTTGCTAGATTTGAAGCTATTATTCATAGCAATCCTTATACTCCTTATTCACAATCACATGCTGGCATGTAGTGCTGTTGGTGCAACGGCGGGGTACTACATGTACTACATGCATACATAGGAGGCCGAATGCGGTACTTGCAAGACCAACATGAGCAAGTCACAGGTGGGGTTAGGTCAGGGGTGAGTGATAGAATGCCTATAAGTAGATAATATTGAATGATAAACTAATCCTCCTTGGAGCTCCTTGGCATTAATGATCCAGTGCAACACGCTGTAGCCTTGTTATGAGCTTAGTTTATGGTCTTACATTGGTGAGAACTATAGATAGCCCGTTACAGAATTAGCTGATTGGCACGAGTATACTGGTTTACTCCTAGTGTGCTGCTAGAAGCTGCCCGCGCCTCTAGATATAAGTGAGCAGCCTCTGGCTCGGCTGTCCTCGATGCAAGTATGGTCCTCTCTACCAGAGTTCTCATCTCATCTATAACACTTTTTTGGGTCAGACTCCCTTTGTTATAAGTGGAGAATCAACTCTAGAAACGGCTTACATATTCCGGAATTTGATGTTATTGGCATACATCACCGATAATAGAACATGGTATTTCATAGCATAAACTGCATTGCGGTCTTCAAAATCTTCCTTAGGCTCAGAGACCGGAATATGTTGACAGTATTCCTGGATATAAGAACTTCCAAGGCGATAGCGGGGATTGCGGCAAATACCAAGGTCAGCTGTAAGGACGTTCGTAAGCTTCTTGTCTAATGAACAGGCATTGGCTACTGGTAAGACTATCGAGTTACCTACCCTCGTTATGGCCCCAGAAGGCACAGGAGTCGAACATGCATACTCTACCAGAATCGAGTCTGGGTTTTATGTTCCCTGGCCAGAGGTCTGAGTGAATCAGACAAGGTGTAATCGAGCGGCCATCGGACTCTAATGGCCTCAAGTATCGAGGTATGACGATGTTGAAAAAGCTGTCTTTCAGTCTATTGAACTCTTCATTGGCCCCATGAAGAGCCTCATCCTGGTCAAGAAGAGATTTCATCTGTTGAGTCCATAGACCTTCCCACGACGAATTCCACGTATTGTCCACTGGGATATTGGCCAGGTGAGTGTGCATCGGGAATCCGAATTTGCCTGTCGGTGAGCATCCCATGCTCCGGCTGTGTAATGTTGCCACCGCTGCTGCCCATTCTCGAGCACTAGGAACGTCTTCAAGCATCTCGACAAATTCGCAGAGATAAAAATGAGTGTCTGGCTGTGACTGGTAGGTCCCATACGTGATCGGTCGAGGAACATGCTCTGGTATGAAGTTGAACAATGCTGTCTCGGCCTGGAAGGAACCTTTCATCATGTTATACCCAACGTCACCCGAAGCACCCTGTCATGATCACATATTAGAACAAGCTCACGAAAATTGAAGTATCAGTACTAAACCTTTCCGAAGTACACGCGCGAGCTACCATCTTCGAGTTTGACTTCGATCCTCACTGTGCCTACGCGAGGATTTGGGCTTGAATCTATTATGGAAAGGACTTCACTGCCTGTAGGGAGTTCTTTACTGTATTAGCAATGGGGGATAGGAATATATGCTCATCATGGTAAGACTCCATACTGTCCATGATGTTCTCGTCTAACATCGTTGCTGCCCTAGTATAGTGTGCTTCAATGAAAACTAAACTTTATTCTTCTTGAGGTTGGGCATGCCCGTATTGGAAGTTGGCTTTTTCGTCAGTCTCTTATAGGAATAAGAATGGCGACGTTTACTAACGTAGACGAGGAGCTCTGTTTTCAGCATTCCAGAGTAAGCATAGCTAAGGGTTTGCATGGCCAATGCCGCACTTAATACCAACGACATGTTAATCCTTACCATTGTGGCCAATGGCTCAGTCCCTGTATGTTCACAGAAAGGTGCATTTTGTTGGTTTCCCAGGTAGGATCAAGATATTTAAGCCAATCATATTGCTTACCGAAAATCCAATGTCACAAAACAGACCTCCACGCGCATATAATCCAATCCAATTTCGCAGCGGCTAACGCGTCAATGGGACCATTCATTATGAAACTTGAACTGCCTCCAAGAGGGGTACTGAGAGGGGCATTATCCATGGGGCTTCTGCAATTGGGTCATAACCCATACATCTCATCATGTCGTTGATGATGACTTTGAACAACCTAAGTAGCCAGTTTCTTAGAGTCGCTTAAGAGGTATGCAACCATGGCAGACGAAACCGTAAGTATATATCATGTCCTTCGTAACGACAGAAGAGCTTACCTTTCGGAAGCCTTGGCCGAACCCGCCGCGGCTCGAGGAAGTTCAAAGGAAGCGGGGATCTTCACTCGCTCTCATACAAGCGAGGCTACTGCGTCTGAAGAGTTTTTCCTCCCAGACTACTTTGGAATCACCAAATGATATTAGGGGTCCACTTGGCCTGAATACTTTATATGAACCCTCAGAGCCTCGTGTAGACTTCATTTTCGTATGGATAACTCGACTCGCTCACCTAAGAAATGCAATCAGCGTTATACTAATACCAGTTCAGGTCCACGGCCTGGGCGGCGGCTCACGAAAGACTTGGAGTAATTCAGATAATAAGTTGACATATTGGCCAAAAGAATGGCTACCTTCAGAGCCAGGCTTCGAGCACGTCCGTATAAATAGCTATGGATATAACTCGGACTGGACGACGAAGCAACAGAGCAATCTCACGCTCCACGACTTTGGACAAGCACTTCTAGCCGATATGTACAACTCCCCACAGCTAAGAAAACCAGGCAATGTAAGTCAGTTAGGTATTGATTAGTTATGGCAAGGGAAGAGGAGCTAAGATGCGACGCAAGACACCCATAGTCCTGATTGCCCATAGCATGGGGGGCCTTGTTGTGAAAAAGGTAATGACAACAAAGTATACCTGTTTTCTTTCCGGCACTGATTATCTTCAGGCTTATTTACTTGCTACGAGGGATCAGATGTATAGAGGGATTGCTGATAGGATCCATTCCATGTATTTTCTTGCGTCTCCTCATCGAGGCGCCGACTCGGCCAAAGCCATAACACGGTTGCTTTTGGCATCACCGTCTCATGGATCGAAAGCTTACGTGAACGAGTTGTTACCAGGTTCGGGTACACTACAGGTGAGCTACCCGAGCTGAAGGCTTCTTGGTTTGTACTAAATATTTGTGAGGCTATCAATGATGAGTTTCGGCACGTTTGTCTAGACCTTCACCTCTGGTCTTTCTTTGAAAGTGCAACAACGACAGCAGGACCTGTAGCCGTGTCTATTGTGGATAAAGAGTCTGCAACAATCGGTAAGCACTACGTAATGTTTGAGGCTGCGCATGTTGACTGTTTTATGGTTTAGGACTGCCAGGTGAGCATGTACAATATCTCGAAGCCGACCACCGCCATATTTGCAAGTTTGAAAACCCCGATCATCCGAATTACATTATTCTGCTCCGATGTTTCATGAGTACTATACAAGAATTAGATAGCATTTGTGAGTGATCCGTGGCATTACTTGAGAAGTGTGTCTTATTAATGCTATCGGGTAGACACGATCAAGAGCCTTGATCAATACAAGTCGCATATGAAACTCATTTCCGATTTACTTGGAATCCAGCGCAGATCAGACTCAGATCTTCTTGCAATTACGGAAAAGCAACATAAGGGCACCTGCGAGTGGCTTACAAAAAGTGACATCTTTCAAGAATGGCTGGACACAGATACCACCAGTGAATTAGGTCAATCAGGCACGAAGTCCAGCCTGAACTCGAGATTCTTATGGCTAAAAGGGCCACCAGGCTCGGGAAAATCTGTCGCTTCGGGCCATGTTGTAAGGTATCTAGAAGCGTGCAACTCGGAATGCAGCTTTCATTTCTTCAACCATCGAAACAACGACACTTTGTCCCTCCCAAAGCTACTGAGATCACTCGCGTTCCAAATGGCCAAGTCCAACCTCGAAATTCGCCAAGGTCTCCTCGAAATGGCGGAGAACGAGGGACATATTCAAAAGGATGACCATCTTGTAATTTGGAATATGGTCTTTGTGAACTGCATATTCCAGATAGAATCATCACAGCCGCACTTCTGGGTCATAGATGCCCTAGACGAATGTCCAACCAAAAGCATGATTGCATTGGTGCAAATGCTTTCGAAAATGGATCCAAAGACACCATTGAAGATTTTGTTTACAAGTCGACCAAACAATCAAGTTGAAAATATATTCCAACAGAAGGGCGTGCCACTTCTAAAGCTCGAAACAGGCACCGAAGAGTCTCTTCTTGATATTGCTTCATACGTTAAGGCGAAATGGTCATACTCTGAAGAATCTGCCACGGGCGAGAATTTACTGACTGAGGTATTAAGAAAGTCAAATGGGATCTTCTTATGGGCTTCCTTGATTATCGGTAGATTGGATGAAGCTTATAGCATGGAAGACATGGAAGACATACTCCAGCAGGTACCCTCTGAGATGAACGAGTTCTACACACGGATTACTACTGCTATTGCACAATCGCCAAGCGCTGAGCTAGCTAAATGCATCCTCAAATGGGCCATCTGCGTTCCAAAACCACTGACAATTGAGGAGATGAAGGACGCCATCCGTATGGACATAAACAGGACAATCACGGCATCGGATGACAAACTGGGACACCTTTGTGGGAATCTAATTGCCGTTGACAAAGAGGGTCGATTGCAAGTCATCCATCAGACTATTACGGCTTTTCTAAGTCAGGAGGCATCAGACTTTCGGGTAGATCTCCCCTCTGCCCACTCAAGGCTCGCAGAAATATGTCTCGAGCGTCTCAATGGGAAAGACTTCACACCACCCAGGTCTCGAAGAGTCTCGTCAAATCGAAATGTGTTGGCGGCATTTTCTGGCTACGCTTGTGTCTACTTCTCGTACCACTTAGCTCACTCTTCCTCTTCGAACGATGCACCTCTATTGCTCCTAACCAGATTTCTGAATTCGAACTTGCTTTCGTGGATCGAGCAGGTAGCCGCAACCGGTAGCCTAGCGATATTGACGGAGGCGATTCAAAATCTACGTGTCTATCTAGAGCTTAAAGACGATTCTAGGTCCCCGATAGGTAAGGAATTCCAGGAAGTGAAAGCCTGGATTCGCGATATTGCGCGTCTTGTCACAAACTTTGGACCAAATCTACTCGATTCCCCTTCGTCCATCTACTTCCTCGTACCGTCCTTGTGCCCACCAACATCCCTCCTTTACAGACGTTTTGCCAAATTCTCAAAACAATTCAGGTTCATGGGTTCTCGTCCAGAAGGCTGGGATGATAGAATTGCATGCTTATTATACACCGAAATAGTCATGTCAGTAGCCAGCAATGCGTACAACGTGGCCGCTGGACTGATGCATGGGAATATTATGGTATATAGCAACGATACCTTCGAACTCGCAGCCACTCTGCCAAATGGAGAAGCGGCTCTACACCTTAGCTTTGGATCCGTTTCAGGTATATTGGCGTCGTGCGGTCCTCGCAAGGTAACACTTTGGAGTGGTCGTCACGAGTACCTATGGTCTGGGCGCTTGGAATCCCTTCCTGTAGCATTGTATTTGAGTCCGGATGACTCTGAGATTTTGATACCGAAACAAGATGGCAGCATTGCTGTGTTTTTATCCAAGAGTGGGGAGCGGCTTAAAGACTTACCACTCTACCATGGCCCCGATTCTGATTCCGATGAAGGAGATCAAGTCAGCTATGGCACGCTCCCGTCTATTGTACGACTTTCTATACCACACAAACTGGCAGCGGTTGCTTACAGGAACTCTCCTTTAACTATTTGGGACTTGGATCGAAGTAGTAAGGTTGGCGTCTTTGAAAAGAAAGGGTGCGAGAATGTATATAACTCCCCGCAAATTGTCGACATGGTATTCAACCCGGTTTCTGAGCTCGACCTGATTGCAATAGCATATGATGATGGTGATATCGTTACATGCGATCCATGGGACCTAGAGCAGCACTCCATATACCACCTGTTAGCACACTCTCTTGCAGCTTCACCGGACGGGCGGATACTTGCGACAGGAGATACTCGGGGGGTTATTCATCTCCTTTTATTCAGAACACTTCGACTCCTGTATCGCATTGATGCAATTGGAAACATACTTTGGAACATCATCTTCGCATCTAACAGTCTCCGTTTCTTCGACATAGGGGGTACTCATTGTAATGTTTGGGAACCACTTATTCTCACCCAAAAGGATTCGTCTGACGATCTATCGAGCGAGCTACTCTGTGACGAAGTCATGTCTACTGTTCCAAATACAAAACCTAGGAGACTCGTTCATACAGAAGAGGGTATAAGTGTTATTGAACATCCACCTAATGCAGACTTTGTCTTTTGTGGCCGCTGGAATGGTTCTATTACTGTCCACGAGCTGAAGTCAAGCAACATCGTCATGTATTTTCAATTCCACGCCAGAATGGTTGGAATCCTCCACTTGAAGTGGAATCCAGAATATTCAACTCTGGTATCTGTCGACTTTTCAAGCCGCTGCATTGTGTCGCGTTTGTCAGTGATGCCAAATGGCAAATGGCATTTAGTCCAGCAACCGTTCAATCATCGCATTGATGAAGCAATCTTGCAGGTCCTGATATCACCAGATGCTTTAGCTGTTTTAATACGTACCGTTAACGAAGCAAAGCTCTGGGCGCTGGATGGGAGACTGATTTCTGTTCAAAAGTCGTCCGGAAAGTCGACATGGATCACGCATCCAACTGACCCGAAACAGGTATTGTGTATTACGGGATACATACTACGTGTCTTCCAGTGGGATTTACTTACTAAGATAGGTTTATATCCTGACTTACGGATAATGCCTTCGATCGAACTTGGCCGATTAATGATACCATACAAGGAGGTTTGGCTGACACGGTCAGGCTACAGCTTGATAGCTCGTATCACGCGCTTGAGAGGTCACGAAACAGAATTCATGATACTGGATTCTTCTAACATTGACCCGAATGCAGTAGAAGTTGAGACCACAGGCATTAAAAAGAAGTTATTGGCGCGCGTGAGAGTGGTGATTGGTTTGTCAAAGTCTTCATTATTCTTTTTAGATAGAAAAGGCTGGATCTGCTCCATCGACTTGAAGACAAGTGCAGCGATGGATTTCTACACAAGACACTTCTTCATCCCTTTGACCTGGCAGACGAGCCCGGACTTGAGGTTGTGTATCACTTCGAGAAGTACTATTGCGATCGCCCATGAGGACCAGCTTATGATATTTCATGGTTTCCTAGACTTTGAAGAGAAAGTATACTTCGCGGAGCACTATGATGGAGACTGATTATGAGCATATAAGAATGATGATAGTCCTAAGGTTTCCAGAATTACCTTTACGTCTTGTCATCTGAAGTGAATCTAGTGGCATGAATTCGGATGGCGATATTTACTGGTATATATCTTGGCACTATGATGGCACGATGTCTAAACGCACTGATTCGAAAACGACTTTGAGGTAGGCTTAGAAACGAAACATACGGTAAGTAAATGTAATTAGTAACACTCCTTCGCGTGGGATTCTGCAATGGAAACTGGCATTTCCTATACCCCTTTAGCTCGCCCGGGAATACTAGCTATCTGGCACTACCCACTGACCCCATTACACAATTAGTGGCCAGTTGCGAACAACATCCCTTCTTTATATCGTACCTTCGAAGGTTTCGCTATCATGTTATTCTCGTCTCGTAGAAACAATTCTCCCCATGGCTATCATTCCTAGCGAATGCACTAAGGTAGCGATTTCGGAAGTTTTAAACGGATCGTATGTGACCTTACTATTCGTGGCCGTAAATGCAAAGGACAAGATATTGTCGCCAATCACTTCAAAGCAATGTGCCAAGACGGCTTACCGGCAAGAAGAGAGTCTACCAGAGTGAGGACTGAAACACACACAGAGTATCAACATGTTACCATAACATTGAATAAAGAGAGCGGCTACGCAACGAAGTAACTTTTGACGATAGTTGCGTGTAGATTAGGAGGGATAGAGGTTGCATGAAAATATAGCACAATCTATATTTAAAACAGTTTATTAACCTACCTAGCAGCCTCGGCGTAAGTAGGTATGCAGACGACGCATGGACGGGGTCCTGTAACTGTAAAAGCGGGTATATCGTTACACTTATTAACATCGGGGCCATCCTCCCACGAGGGAGCTCAGGGAAGTTTCATGACCGTTACCAACAACCTTCGACCGAAGAGAGAAATTGCGTCGAGAAGATGCCCTCGCCAAAGGCATTGCTGTCGACGGCCTTGGCGAAGGCGAGCACGGCAGTCCAGCTCGACAATGCGCAATACCACGACGGCGCCCGGAGATACTACCAAGAGGCCTGCGAGCTCCTACAGCAGGTCATCGCCCGAGCCACGGTCGAGGCGGACAGGGAGAAGTTGAAGGGGATCGTGAGTCTACGGAACTGCAGCTAGGTATCTGAACGTGACGCAGGTTGGACTAATTGGCTGTGCTCTAGCGATTGGCCTATATAAATCGAATACAACAGTTGGATGACGTGGTACCGGGGCGATAGCAGACCAGGGGGCGCTGTTTGCGACGATACAGAATGCCCATTATGGGAGTCTTGCGCAGGATCATATACCCTCGCCATGGAAATCGAGATTTACGGAACCGTCTAGGGAGGAGTTGGTGTTGGTGGTGTATATGGGAGATTTGTACAGTTGTTGCTACACACCGAATACATGACAAGCGATGCCGTGACCTTTTATCTCCGTTCATATACCTTCTCTTCAACTGCCTCCTCTTCCACACCACTCATGATCTCGTCGACGTCGAGGTCATCGGGCGCGGCCTCGGCCTCGGCCTCAGTGCCGAAGCTCGTGTAGGCCTGGGACTGCTCCGAGCGCACGGCTTCGATCTGCTTGCCAGCCCACTTCTTCCAGGACTCGTAGTTCTTGTCCTCGAGCTCGACGCCGACTTGCAGGTGCGACTTGCCGAAGTACGCGCCCACCATTGAGGCCTCCTCCTTGGCTATCCTGCGCTCGACCTCCTCTTCTTGCCGCAGCGCGTAGAACTCCCGTCGCACGATGTCGTAGGCTTTCTCTTTCTGCATTGGGTTTTCTGGGTCTCTGTACATCATCCACATCTGGCGTTGCACGACACTGCGCAAAGGGTTGTCAGTTAGTCCACATGCGCTACGATACGCACGTAGCTAAGCTAAGCTAAGCTTCGAGAGTGCTTACCTTTCACCACATAACGGCATGCCCGGTTGTCGCAAGCCCTTGGACCAGTCGTGTCTCTGCGCATCCTTGCCGTCCGTCTCGATGATCATGCGCGGCCTCGCCAGCTCCCACGGGTGGTCTCTGTAGAAGGTCTGGCGCAGCTCGTCCTCCTCGTAGACCAGCTGCTGGGGCTGGAAGAGCCGGCTCGGTTTCCGCGTCTTCGGGTTGTGCGGCCTGTGCTGGATGGGGTAGGGCCGCGTTATGATCTCGGGCGGCGGGATCGAGCCGACGACGTTATACCATGCCGGCTGGTGGACTTGGACTCTGGGGAATACCCGGTGCTTCATCAGGTTGGTGACATTCTGATGGACCTTGCTGGGCTTGGTCTGGCGTATACCGCTCATGGCAGGGGGCGCTGGCGACGAAGGCCCTTCTTTGCACAAGAGGAGGCGCAATTGGTGCAGTTGTTGCTGTGGTGGGAGGTCGCAATTCGCAAAGGCTTAAATGTAGTGTTCTTGTAGCCGAATATAGATAATATAAAAGCAGAAAATACACTGGGTCAAATTATTATTCCGGCCGTGTCGAATTGAGGACCTCATCCCGGGCCGGTGAAATGCCAAGGCGCTGGCGGCCTTGACACGGCTTAAATTCGTACACTTAACAGCCAGATAGCTTACTAATAATCACTAGGTATAGTAGGTACCTATCTGTCTATAGGTTTCCTGCGTAGTTAGCAAGTACAGGCTTACGTACAGGGGACGACCCACCACCCTAGACCCCTGCTGCTCTGTTCGGTGCGCGCATCAATCGCTTTTTTTTTCTCCAATTCCCAAGGTGGCGGCCGCATCGTCAATGAAGAAAAAGGTTGGAAGCTCAAACGATAACGAACTCGCAAGCAAAACCCGGCCTCTTCGTCATATCAATGCCGTCAAGCTTGTAGAGAAGCGGTGATGACGGGAACAAACATGCGGGACAGCTCATGAGAATCTCTAGTCGAATTGACGGGTCGATATACGGCGCGATCCTCTCCAGCCGACTCCCGCCAAGCTTGAGCTCTACTTCTACGTCTTCCGCAGCACGGGACGCAAGATCACAAGATGGTTACGGGAATCCCAGGCGGAAGGCTTTCCTCTTCGGAGCTGGCTGCAGCTCGACGAAGACGCGGCTCAAGAAATGGCCTAGAGCCTATTCTGCCCTCCTCTTCTCCAGACATTTTAGCTCGACGATAGCAACGTCGGGCCGCCGGGCTCCGGGCCCTGGCTATTTTAGCCAGTACCTTTTTTGCGGTCGTAGCCAGAATCATACGGCTGCGGCTGTCAAGCCAAGCGATGATCCGCCCCCTAATCCCGTCCCGCCGAAACAGGTGCTCCTCGATTTTGTCGGCCACTATGATGGCACCTCTGTGGAGGAGCACCTCGAATACCTGAGGGACCCCTACTTACGGCGGTATGCGCCCGCGGATGGCCCGGTGCTCACGGTGTCCGATAGAGATGACGATGTCCGTCTTGAGAGCATGGCTCGGGCTTGCCGGAGGACTCGCGAGGAATGGGAAATGGTCTGGAACCTACACAGAGCGATGCGGCTCAAGCTCAAGCGCCCTGCATTCATGGACCTGGACACGATATGGAACCTGTATCAAGCGCTTCCCGAGCCAGGTGTCTCCTCTCTCGGTTATCAACTGAGACATCGACTGCTCGCCGTCCTAGGCATGGCGGAGCGGCGAGATTCCAAATCCATGCTGCGGTACTTTTCTGTGGTGGCCGACGTCAAGAAATGCGGGTTTACCCTGACGAGGCGGGAATGGAATACCGCTATGTCGTTCGCCAGTCGGTATGTTGGGAAAACAACCGAGGTCGAGGCTGAGGCTGCGCTCCATCTCTGGCGCGAAATGGAATACGCGGCTGGCATCCGAGCGTCCGATGTGACCTTCAACATCATCTTCGACGTCGCGTCCAAGGCAGGCAGGTTTTCACTCGCCGAGATGGTCTACCAGGAGATGGGCAACCGTGGTTTCGCGTTTAGTCGGTATCACCACGTCAGCCTGATTCACTTCTTCGGCCTCAAGCTGGACACCGACGGCGTCCGCGCCGCGTACAAGGAGATGGTGGAATCGGGCGAGATCATCGACTCCATCGTGCTCAATTGCGTCATATCTAGCTTCCTCAGGGCCGGAGAGGAAGACTCCGCCTACCGCGTCTACGAGAAGATGAAGGCCTTCATCCAGGGGTCCAAGTTGACGCCGGATCGCAATTATACCATACAGAAGTCCATCACGAAGGTGCTCATGATGTTTGCCAGGGTTGGGAAGAAGTATCCCGACATGCGTCACAATTTCCAACAAATTGCCTTGGTTTCCCCAGACCTCCAGACGTACCGCATCCTGATCAACTACTATTGTACGAAGTTTGGCGATCTCACCAAAGTTGCCCAATTCCTCGACGAGATGAAGCTGTTCAACGTCCCGCTCCACGGCTCAATATTCCTCTCGATCTTCAAGGGCTTCGCCAAGTACGGGGGCATATCGCCAGACTGGAGCGCGCAGAGGCTAGACAGCGTCTACGAGGCGTTCCTCGATGCCCTGGACTCGAAGACAGAGGGCCTGTACATCAGCACGTGGATGGCCATGGAGATCCTGGATGCGTTCTCCAGACGCTCGCCCAGGGAGAGGATCCTGGACGTATATGACAGTCTGAGGTCCAGATGGGGTCTAGATTCGGAGAACTCGAAGTTCATGCTGGACTATCTTAATAAATGCCTGGAGAAGAAAAACTCCAACGTACAGTTCATACATCGCATGGCGTCGGGAATGCAGAGTTAGGACTTGGGTTTATCATGGAGACGGATACTAGGGCATAGTAGCGACGGGCCGAGGGATGATGTCTGATGGATGTATGATACCAATTATCTGTACATAGTAACGAACAAACTCGATCTGTGATTACATGTCAAAATATATCCCCTTTGGACATGTGTACATGACGAGGTAATCTACCGTCTTAAGGTTTACATCACCTCTACTTGATACTAGGTCCTGTGAAGATAATAGAGTATCAATTCCGAGCGAGTTATGAGGATTGGACTCTACAAAATGAGATTATACGAGGTTGCAACCAGCATAAACCTAATTAATGTGGTCTTGAAAGTTGCTGCTAACTGCAACTTGAAGGTACTCGAAGATCCCGGGGGTATATCTATCCTGAGATTAAGCCTTCGAGCCATCACTTCGCAATGTTCGAGGAAGGGCAGAAGACAAATGAAGATATGATTCGGCGGTGGCCTCAACGTCTATTGTCGTGATATATGTACAACCGCATAGCGGCCCAGTCTCGACTCATGTAGCCTACCCCTTCCCCTTCCCCATCCCCATTCTAACCCCAATCTTCCACAACCACTTTCGGTATAACTCGACTACCCTCATATCAAACCGCCGAAAACGCTTAAGCCTTGGGCTTCTGGGTTTGCCAGACTGTAGACACGAACACCACGTTAGCACCACTAATACCACTAATACAACTGGGCGAAAGGAAGGAAATGACGCACCGCAGATCAGGAAGGGCGCGGCGAAGCCCGTGATGCAGTACAGCCAGTACCGCAGGGCGAAGAAGCGGGTCTTGGTGTTGAAGGGCAGGTTCGAGTAGGGCCCCTCGGGGTAGTGGTACGGGGAGGAAAGGCGGGCGCGGGTGGCGTGGAAGGCCCGGCGGCCGAGCATGGAGGAGGCGAGCGAGGAGGTGAAGAGGCGCGGGCTGGCGCGGGCGATCATGGATTGAGGCAGCATCTGGATGTCAATTAGCGAGCTGGAGCTTTGCTACGTGGGTGCGCAGCTTCGCAAGCTTCGGACATACCTTGGCGACTGACTGTGACCTTTTTGTGTGTTGATGTTGAGGAGGGAGTGGAGAGTTGGCAGCAATTGACTTCGACTTAGCTAAGTTTTAGGTATTACTCTCCTCTTGTGCCGGCGGATAGCAGGAATGATCGAATGATCGTAGGTGGATTACTTTCCGCCGGGTATTCCTCGGCTATTGATCTCGAGACTGGATTGAATTGGCCGGGACGCCTGTCATTGCTCACCGCCTGCCGCTGATGTCAGGTCGGCCCACCGTAGCAATTTTCTGCCGTGACCCAGTCTTTTTTCAACCTCCAAAAAAGTTGGTGGCTCGCATCTGCGCCTGCACCTGCAACTCCCACCTACCGTCGATTCGTTGGTATGCTTGAGGCCTTGTCCCCTTTTATTCGCTCAAGCACAAATAACCCTTAGAGTATCCCGATCTCTATTAATCTGCAAAGCTATAGATGCGGTGACATCAACCGCGGCCCTCGTCTACCTAATTAATCTCGTTGAGAATTTTCGCGAGCGTTAAACATGGACGACCTATTCGAAGTTTTCGAGGATCAACCTGCCGGCAAGGTCAAGGCAGAACCCCAATCCTCGCCGGGAGGGAAACCACAGAAGTCCAAGAAGAAAAGCAAGAAGAGGAAGGCTGATGGCGGTATGAAAAATGGATCTACTACAGCTGCGTCTGCGCCGTCTGCTCCAGAGGTCGATATGGCCGATATCGAGCCAACGTCGCCGGACGCAGAAGATGGTGAAGTGGCTGCTTCCGATAACCAGGGAGACAGCAAGCGTCGTCGGAAGGATGGTGCGGCCGAACCAGTATTGACTGACACATTTGAGACGGCGGAATCCAGAGAAGTGGCCGCCGCCGCCGGGTTTGCACCCACGAAAGACGAGGCGTCCCTCGTGCTGTCGCACAATATTCAGCACCAGGTCGCACTCCCGCCCGATCTCGATTACGAGTATGTCCCACTATCTGAACACAAGCCACCCGAGAACCCTGCACGGACGTGGCCCTTCACCCTCGATCCCTTCCAGCGCATCTCCATCTCCTCCATTGAACGAGATGAAAGCGTGCTGGTGTCGGCGCACACGAGTGCCGGAAAGACCGTTGTGGCCGAATATGCCATCGCGCACTGCCTGAAGAGGAACCAGCGTGTCATCTACACCAGTCCCATTAAGGCACTGAGTAACCAGAAGTATCGAGAATTCAATGAGGCCTTCGGAGACGTCGGTCTCATGACTGGCGATGTCACCATCAATCCGACTGCCAGTTGTCTCGTAATGACTACTGAAATTTTGCGATCTATGTTGTACCGAGGGTCGGAGATCATGCGAGAAGTCGCCTGGGTTGTCTTCGACGAGATTCACTACATGCGCGATAAGTCGCGTGGTGTAGTCTGGGAAGAGACCATTATTCTGCTACCTGACAAGGTCCGATATGTCTTCTTGTCTGCCACTATACCCAATGCCTTCCAGTTCGCCGAGTGGATTGCGAAGATCCACCGACAAGCCTGTCACGTTGTTTACACTGATTTCCGGCCGACGCCCTTACAGAATTACTTCTTCCCGGCTGGTGGATCTGGCATCTTCTTGGTAGTTGATGAAAAAGGCGTCTTCAGAGAACGCAACTTCAACAGGACCATGCAACTGATCGAGGAGCGCAAGGGAACCGAAGCCAACGATATCGACGCTAAGACAAAAGGCAAGGGCAAGCATAAGAAGACCGGTAAAGGCGGCAATAAGGAGGAAGCCAATGCCGATATTCAGAAGATCGTCCGGATGATCATGAGCAAAAACTTCAACCCCGTCATCGTCTTCAACTTCAGCAAGAGAGACTGCGAAATGATGGCCTTAACGACATCTAAATTCGCATTCAACGACGATAGTGAGAAAGCCATGGTGCGAAAGGTGTTCATGAGCGCCATCGAGTCTTTGTCAGAAGAAGATCGGGAACTTCCACAGATCCAGAACATCCTTCCGCTACTAGAAAAAGGCATCGGTGTCCATCACTCTGGACTTCTACCTATCCTTAAGGAAACGATCGAGATCCTGTTCCAGGAAGGTTTAATAAAGGTCCTGTTCGCAACGGAAACTTTTTCCATCGGCTTGAACATGCCGGCCAAGACTGTTGTTTTCACTAAGGTTACGAAGTGGGATGGCACTTCCGTCCGGCCCCTGACCCCGTCTGAGTATATTCAGATGTCTGGACGTGCCGGTCGTAGAGGTCTTGATGAGCGTGGTATCGTCATCATGATGATTGACGACAAGATGGAGCCCGAGACGGCGAAGACGATCGTCGTCGGTCAACAAGATCGCCTTAACTCTGCTTTCTATCTCGGCTACAACATGGTTCTGAATCTACTTAGAATCGAGGCTATTTCCCCCGAATTTATGTTAGAGAACTGCTTCTACCAGTTCCAGAATACCGCAGGTGTTGCTGGCCTTGAGCACGAGTTGATGAAGCTCACAAAGGCGCGAGACGAGATGGTCATTCCAGATGAGGCGACCATCAAGGACTACTACGGACTGCGTCAACAGATATCAATGTATACAAAGGATATGCTATCTGTGATGCAGCATCCGAAATATTGTCTCGAATTTCTCCAGCCCGGAAGACTCGTGCAAATCACTAACCCCAAGACGGGCAAGGAGTTCGGCTGGGGTGTCATCCTGAACTTCACAAAACGCAAGGCCCCGAAATTCGGCGAGAAGGAGTACGAGCCTCAAGAGTCATATATCGTCGATGTCTTCCTCCGCCTAGACCCAGATTGCGATCCCTTTGGTCCTGCAAGCCCCACAACGGGGATGCCGGAAGGTGTTCAGGCCAGCGATCCTAACCAAGACAGCATATTTGAAGCTGTGCCTTGTATGCTTACCTGCATGAAAGCCTTGAGCCAGATTAGGGTGTTTATGCCCAAGGACTTGTCAACCCGTGCCGACATTGAAGCGGTTAGGAAGCAGACCCTGAAGTCCCTAAAAGAAGTCGAGCGACGCTTCCCTGATGGACTACCGATTTTGGACCCCATTGAGAATATGAATATCACGGATGAGTCGTTTAAGAAGCTGCTTCGCAAGATTGAGGTTTTGGAGTCCCGGTTGCTTACTAACCCGCTTCACGGTTCGCCCATGCTACCCGGCTTATGGGAGCAGTACTCGACCAAGATCGCTCGTAATGAGGAGATCAAGGCTCTCAAAAAGCAGATCGGTAAAGCCCACTCTATTGCGCAGCTTGACGAACTCAAGTCGAGAAAACGAGTCCTCCGCCGTCTTGGGTTTATTAACGAAGCCGAAGTCGTCCAGATGAAGGCTCGCGTGGCATGCGAAATATCCTCAACCGAGGGCCACGAACTGCTGCTGTCTGAGCTGCTCTTCAACCGATTCTTCAACGAACTCTCGCCGGAGCTGTGCGCCGCCGTTCTCAGCGTCTTCATCTTCGAGGAGAAGGTCGAAGCATCGACGCTCCCCGACGAGTTGATGAAGCCATACTCCCAGGTTCAGGCCCAGGCTCGAATCATTGCCAAGGTCAGCCAGGAGAGCAAGCTCGAGGTGAACGAGGAAGAGTACGTCCAGAGCTTGAAATGGCAATTGATGGAGACTGTTTATGCTTGGGCCAATGGAAAGTCGTTTGCGGACGTTTGGTACGTGTGAACCCGCCTTTTCGATTCTATATACTGATTGACTATCTAGCAAAATGACCAATGCGTACGAGGGTTCTCTGATTCGTCTCTTCCGACGACTTGAAGAATTACTTCGCCAGATGGCGCAGGCAGGGAAAGTAATGGGTAGCGAGGAACTAACGAACAAGTTCGAGGAAAGCTTGGCAAAGATCCGTCGGGATATCGTGGCCGCTCAGTCCCTCTACTTATGATTGGGGCCTTATTATTACAAGCATTTGCCTATTTTTCCTCGCTAACGTATAGGTAAGTCTAACGGTCGAGGGCGAGCTGGCAGCAACTTTACGATTTACTTCATCACTACTCGGAGAGGTCTATGGCCAAGTGGGAGACCACTGTCCATGCGATCTCAAGAGCCCGTGCTAAGTTTTTCCCAGGTTCTACCAGTCAGCCCACGGCTGTCGTCAGTCACGGAGTTCAGGATGGAAATACCACTTGTTTCGGGATCGAAGACAGAGGCTACCTCGCCCAGGTGGGTTGCATTGTTATTATTATATTCGATGCACTCTCCGCCGTCTCTCGAGGTCCTCTGTGAGTGTCTGTACTATGTTTAGATAGAGAATACGAGCATCGCTGCCGTTGGCGATGCTCAACCCGTTTCTTGCTGTCCGCTCCCCCTTTGCCAATGCCATTGTGAATGTCTGAGTGTCCCTAATATGTAATTTACCCAAACGCCTTTCCTATGCTATTAATATTCCGTTCCAACGCCGCCTCGATGCATGTATGCAGCAATAATGCCCAGTAATGATAATACATTCCACCCAGCTAATCTGCCACTTCATTTGACTTGACTTCACTTCTCGCCCGATATCGTCCTAATAATCCCAATCAACATACTAAACATCACCCCCACACCAACCATGAACCGCCACCGCCCACTCGCCATCCCCTCCTCGCGGATCAGCCACCCCGCGCTGCCCAGCGGCCACACGAACCCCGTCACGACGCCGCGGATCATGACATCGACCATGGCCACGAGCCCGACATCATCGCTATCCGTGCCAGCCCCTCCCCCTCCCCCTCCCCCTCCCCCTCCCCCAACCCCAGCTAACCCCCCACCAGTGGACGCAGTGAGCGCGGTAGGCATAGAAGCCCCATTATCATCGATCCACGCATCCTCCATGCGCCGGAACCCGTCCGGCGACGGCATGGCGTCGGGGGTATACCGCGACGCGTGCACGGACCGGAACTGCAGGCGCAGCGCGTTGACCTCCGCCGCGCTGAACCCCGCCTGCAGGAGGCGGTCGAAGCCGCGCGGCGCGGCGGTGGTGCTGCGCGCCGGCGTGCCCGGGGAGGGCAGGGGGGAGCCGCCGGGGGTGAGTTGGGAGGTTAAGGAGGTGGTGGTGGTGGTGGTGGTGGGGGGTGCCTTCGCGGCGGTGGCCTCGGTTGCGAGTTCGCTGGGTGAGAGAGAGTCCCCGATCGAGCAGTTTATGTAGATGCGCTGGGGCGGCTCGGGGCGTCCGGGGATGGATTTGCCCTTTCCGGTGCCGGTAGTTGTGTTGGAGGTGGGGGTGTTGGAGTTGGGGTCATGGTGCTGGTGCTGGTGCTGGAGCTGGAAGGACGGCGTGCGCGGCGACGGCGGTGGCGGAGGCGGCGCGCGCAGCACGGAGCTGAGCACGGCGCTGTCGGGCAGGATCTTGCCGCCGTGGATGAAGCGCAGGCGGCGGCGGGCGTTGGGCTCGGAGAGCCGCGGGCGGATCAGGTGCTTCAGCGATATGACGGTTGTAGAGGACGGCCGCGGGATGTCGAGCTCGAGGTCGGGGAGCGCCGCGCTGAAGCGGATGGTTAGGAGGAGCGGCGGGATCGAGGGGGTTGGTAGGGGGAGGGCTGGGGGCTTGAGGTGCAAGGAGGATGGTGGTGGTGGTGTCGTCATCGTGGAGGTTTGTTGTTGCGAGGAGGGAACATTAGGTACGTCGACGAGGCGTCGACGATGGTTATGTCCAAGGTTATGTCCAAGGTTAGGAAGTAAGCAGTAAGTCTGTTGGGACAGGCACGATAGGCAATACGTACGTAGCGACAGGGCTGAATCTTACAGTGCGTCTCTCGCGCACAGACTATGCACTCAATTAACTCCGCTCCCTGGGAAGCCCCTGTATGGCGTCGCTACCGTGGCTGTAAGGGGCTGCGGGGAGCGAATAGAGCAAAGCTTCAGTGGACACCTCCCGGCTGTTTGGTAGACCGTTAGGTGCTCCCTAGCGAGAATGACGTGATTGGATATCCCGCTGTAAGTGAGAGGGTAAAGTGCCCAAACCCATCGCAGCGTTCGCCCACGCTGCGCTGTGATCTTCCCAGCAGTCAGCCCGCCGATTCCGGAACTTGCCCGTGGTGAATCTGAGAGGAAGATTTATATAAGCTGTATTAGTCCCATTAAGCGTCGACTCTGTGGCAGCGTAAATCGGAGGCCCGCGCAAACAATCCCATTAACTATAACTTAGTTAATCGCGGCCTGCCTAGGTAATTCACTAAATACCATTGGCCGGAGATATTGAGCCTAGTTACATGAATTGCCTTTCTAGCCTCAAATTGCAACGGGGACTGCTCGTCTCGAAAATCCACCCCTTAACCAGTATATCCCAAGGTCTTGCTCCTCGATATCGAGGATTTCACCCAACGATGGCAGCGGAACTTCCAGCCAAGCTTCAGCCCGCTGCTCGGGTTGCGGGCCAGAGACAAGATGTCTGGTAAGCCCCCCTCGTACTCATACCCCGTGAGATAAGCTGGCACTAACACAGCACCAGGTCCATCGTCAATGAAGCAGCGGCTGCCTCGCCCAAACAACCCATCGTGAACATGGGCCAGGGTTTCTTTGGCTACAACCCGCCGCCGTTCATCATCAATGCCGCCAAGTCGGCTCTGGACCGGGTGGATTGCAACCAGTACAGCCCGACCAAGGGCCGGCCGCGGCTAAAGCAGGCCATCGCCAACGCCTACGCGCCGTTCTGGGGCCGCAAGCTCGACCCGGAGACCGAGGTCACGATCACGACGGGAGCGAACGAGGGCATGCTCAGTGCCTTCATGGCTTTCATAGAGCCGGGTGATGAGGTCATCATCTTTGAGCCCTTCTTCGACCAGTATGTCATGTGATGCTTGAAGGTTACGTAAGTTCGCTGACACTCGTCTAGATACATCAGCAACATTGAGATGCCCGGTGGGAAGATCGTCTACGTCCCGATGCACCCGCCGAAAGACGGGGCAACGCGGACTTCCTCGTCCGCGGAGTGGACGGTTGACTTCGATGAGCTGGAGAGAGCGATCACACCCAAGACGAAAATGATCGTCATCAACACACCTCGTCAGTTAGCCGTTATGAAGTGAAGAAGATAGATGAGTGGCTAATGATTATCTACAGACAACCCCGTTGGCAAGGTGTACTCGAAAGAGGAGCTCCAGAAAATAGGAGATATCTGCGTGAAGAATGACATTATCATTCTTTCTGACGAGGTCTACGATCGCCTTTACTACGTCCCATTCACGCGGATAGCCACCTTGTCTCCTGAGATCGAAAGGTTGACCTTGACTGTTGGTTCTGCCGGCAAGAATTTCTATGCCACTGGCTGGCGTGTGGGTATGTTTATCAGACCACCTCATTTCATCTAAGCTAACAATGTTCAGGCTGGCTCATGGGACCTGCACATCTGATTAAATACGTTTCGGCAGCCCACACCCGTATCTGCTATTCGTCTGTCTCTCCATTACAGGAGGCTTGCGCTGTTGGTGCGTACATCCTTGAATTATTTATACTAAGAAAATCTATTAACATATTATAGGCTTTGAACAAGCCGAGTCCGAGGGTTTCTGGGACGAGACAGTCAAGGACATGAAAGGTAAGATGCAACGGTTCAACGAAGTCTGGGAGGAACTCGGCCTCCCATACACTGATCCCGAGGGCGGATACTTCGTCATGGTGAACATGAAGAAGGTCAAGCTACCGGAGAACTACCCATTCCCAGCCCATGTGGCAAGTCGGCCGCGGGATTTCAAGCTGGCCTGGTTCCTGATCCAGGAGGTCGGCGTCGCTGCTATTCCGCCTACGGAGTTCTACACGGATCCGAATACGTATATCGCAGAGGACTACATGCGCTTCGCCGTATGCAAAGAGGATGAAGTTTTAGAGACGGCTAAGGAACGGCTTAGAGGCTTGAAGAAATATATAGAATAGATCTTCTTCATTGGTTAGGCAAAATCAATGGTCACCAAAATAAATGATACAATCTGAAGCCCGGTCAAAAATACATTCAGTGATTCAAACTAAGACGTCCAGCATAATGCTGGCAAAGCTTCGATGCAGCGTCTATGGTTTATTAGTCAACGCCTTCCCTATTCTCGTTCGAAAGAAGCATTATAGCCTATTTCTAAGTCAAGTAGTTGTAGACGTTCCATGGTAAGGAGCTGCTTGGCAACTTATGACCAAAGCCCGCGGAAGTCAGTAAACGATACCGGCAATGAAACACGGTTAAAGCGACTAAACATCGATGACTCTTAGCTAGAGGCCCAACGACATAATTGGCGTAGGTAGTCATAAAATCAAATATCTCGAATCTGATTGGACCAGAACTATCTTGACTCGCCAACTAAAGACGCCCTAAGAGGAAGGTCTATCCGTACCGCTAAGGTTACCTACCGAGTCCGAAGCAAACGGGACATGCATGTGGAATCAAGATTGGCGGGGAAAGCGAGATGCTAGAAGCCTATAATCGCCAGTTTGGCCAGTCGGACGGCTCCGGTGGATTACCCCGAGTTTATCTGGTGTAATCGTATGGGCAATCGGCACGCCCTTCGATAGGTCACTCGAGCAGCCCCGGTCCGGATCTCCTCGGGCAGATATCATTATCAGATCCCGAGATGTGACATAAATAACCTAAGTCGATATCGCCTTCCAGTCAACATCATCGAGAGCAAGAATATTGTAGAATACGGCAAGATGCATCTACGCGCCGACCACGCCGAGACGCACATCCCGACGCTCCGGAAACTAATCCGGGACAACCCGCTCGGCGTCTTCACGACCGCGATCCCGTCCCAGTCTTACCCCCTGATCCAATCCAGCCACATCCCCTTCCTGCTCGACGTCGACGACGAGACCAGCACCACCGAGCTCGGTCGTCTGCGCGGGCACATGGCGAAGCAGAACCCACAGAGCCGGGCGATCATGGAGTCTCTCGCCCCACCCACAGGAGCCGACCCAGATGTCACTGTACTGGAGCAGGAAGTCCTGGTCCTGTTCACGTCCCCCGTGCAGCACTACGTGACGCCGCACTTCTACACCACCACCAAGCCCGTGACGGGGAAGGTCGTGCCCACGTGGAACTACGCGGCGGCGCAGGCGTACGGGCGCGCGCGCATCTACTGCGACTCGTCGTCGAATAGCAATGCCACGGCCAGGTTCCTGACTACGCAGATCTCGGATCTCTCGGATTACTGCGAGACCGCCGTCATGGGGTACTCCCCCTCCTCCTCCTCCTCCTCCTCCTCACCGGGAGCAGCGGAGGTGAAAGACGAGGGGAAGGGGGCGGCGTGGACGCTGGAGCAGGCGCCGGAACGGTACGTGGAGTTGCTCCGGAAGAACATCATCGGCCTCGAGATCGAGATCGATCGCCTGGAGGGGAAGTTCAAGATGAGTCAGGAGATGGTGCCGGGGGATAATAGGGGGGTGATTGACGGGTTCAGGGGTCTGGGGTCTGTGGAGGCGGGGAGGATGGCGGAGGTCGTGGAGGCACGGTGGGAGATTAAGCAGGCTGCGAAGAAAGCGAAATAGACTTTGGTCATAGTGTGTTTTGCTGTCGATGCCGGGGTTATTAGAACGTGAGTGAGTTGTAGGGGTTTGTGTGTGTTTGTGATTTTGGTGATGATTGTCATTTTATTAATAAGTTAGAGTGCCACACTATGTTCGCTGATGGCATATTGAATATATCATGTAATGTCTGCTCAAAGTAACGCATATCTTGGGTTCAGAGTGTATGAAGTCGTTTGTTGCGATTATATCTCCTCACACCCAATACTTAGACCGAAAACACCCTACTATTTTCAAAACCGAAAAGTATCTATCAAAGAGGTGTAATTATAGCCGATTTCAATAATATTAAGACTAACGAGAGGATAATAAATTTTAGTATTGGTAGTATTTCATGTCACGCACGAGTATAGAGTCGAAAGAGATTTTGAATTTGGCCAAGGAGAGAGTAAAATATATACAAATCCGTCTTATTGATTTCAACTAGAGTATGTTCGATGAACATGCCTAATGGAAAGAGGCATGGTTGCACAAAATGCTTATGAAGCAACTTGATTGACAGGTGCCTAATCTACTCTAACACTTGTAAATTCCTCTCTGTTGCCGTTCCGATATGGAAGAACCTTGAGTACACAACACGCTATAACGTGTTTTACATCTGCCTCGTAAACCCGAACGATGATGAAAACAAAGCCTATCATAAACGAAGCTAGACACTACCACAGAGATCATGATTTGGCGATCTGGAAGGTCTGCGTATGACAATAATTGAGCAGACCCTGCTTGCCGAGCTCTCCGCCATATCCGCTCAATTTCCAACCGCTGAAATAACCGCCTTGGTGAGGTCTTTCAAACTGGTTGATCCAGACGGTCCCCGACTCCAGTAGGCGTGCAATCCTCTGGGCGCGCACCAAATCGGGAGTGTAGATGGATGCGCCGAGGCCGGCGTTGTCGATGTTGGCACGAGCAATCACATCATCTTCGTCAGTCCAGGACATGACGGGTACAACCGGTCCTAGAGTTTTGGATTAATGGATATATTCAAGGAACTATTGGTGTAGGTTTTACTTACCGAATTGCTCTTCCTGGACTAGCAAGGAATCCTCGGGCGGCTTTGACACAATAGTCGCTGCAATCCAAAACCCCTTTTTATCAGTCTCCACCACTCCACCCGTAACGATGTTATGGTTGTTCTTCTTGCAATCCTCGATGAAGCTTTTTACTCTCTCATAGTTGACCTTAGTAGAGAGAGGCGAAAAGGGGTTGGATTCATCATCGCTTATGGCATACTTCTTAGATTCTTCGACCAACCTTTCTAGAAAGCGGTCATATATCGATTCATGTACATAGAGTCGCTTCGAGGCGACACAGACTTGGCCAGCGTGGTAGAAACACCCAACACCCACTTGGGGAATCACCTTGTCGAGGTCCGCGTCCTCGCAGATGATACAGGCGTTGTTGCCAGCCATTTCCAGTATGACTTTCTTGAAGGTCTTGGCGCAGTTCTGCAGGATGTGTTGGCCTACGGCGTTTGTGCCTGTGAAGCTGATATGTTGGATCCCAGGATGTAAGGTCATCTGCTCGCCGAGATCTGCGCCGCCACTAAGGGCTTGAAAGACACCTGGAGGGAGGACAGATTGCGAGAGCTCACAGAACTTAAGGAGGGAGTAGGGCGTGAATGGAGACGGCTTAATGATGACGCAGTTGCCTGTTATCAACGCAGATGCGATTTTGACGGTGCTCAGGATCAAGGGGAAATTCCAGGGGCTTATGGCACCAAGGACGCCAATGGGGACATGAGTTGCGGTAATCTGAACAGTCTCATCCTCGAATTGGAGCTCATCTTCGAGGGCATTTTGTGCTAGATAGGTTTAGTTGTGATAGGCTTTATGTGAAACTAGATTGCATACCGTAATAGTCGAAGTGCCAGGCGGATCTCTCAACATCAAACTTAGCCCACGCCTTGGATTTGCCAGTTTCCCTCCTTTGAATTTCGGTCAAGTCATCAACGTTGTCGTGAAGACATTTTGCTACATCCTGAATGATTTTTTGGCGCTCGGCTATGGTGCTCTTCTTCCATGTTTTGAAAGCACGGTTTGCAGCCTCAACAGCATCGTCGAGGTCTCGGGCCGTTGCAATGGGAGCATCCCAGAGAGGCTCTTCAGTTCGAGGGTCGATTACTTGATGAAAGTCCTTGGCAATGCGGGGTTTGCCGTCAATGACGTTGTGAAATTCGAAGGCTGAGTGCCCATTTGCTACGATGGAAGGCATTTTTGGTTCAAGAGTGCAGTTGTACCAAATATTGGGCTCAATAATCTCAACCAACCTGACCAGAAAACGGCAAATACCAAGGTGAGAGGTGAGCCGAATACAGGCGGAATATGTATACCTCCGCCATACGCTGCAAAGTAGTAGTCGATTGCCATTATTATCCACGGCAATTTGCCATTAATGGGGTACGGTATGATAGATGAGGGGTTTAACTACTACGTAGGCTGAAACTGCCGACGTTTTAATAGACATGGTGGACTCTTTCAACCGAGGGTGCGTAATAAGACCCTAGGGAAATGACAGAGGGCAAGACGATCATTTTCACGGTGAGTTGAGGTAAGTAGAAGATTGTGAGTTAACCTGAAATGTCTGGTCGCGCTGAACTAGTAGAGCGCGTGACTTCAACAGCTCAAATCACGGATTAGCAATACGTTGGATGACAAAGCACACATAGGCTATGACGTGAAGCCCGTCGTTGAAATGCCGGGACTTTCATAGAACCGAAGACGACGAGGCCTCCTCCATAGTCGGCTATACTTCGTCATCGATCTGTGATAGTATAGCTGAATAGACACCTCCTACATGCGTAGTAGAATGCATGATCTTTGCCTAGATACCTCTGCAACGCTATAGGAGAGAAGCAGACGAGAAATGAAGGATAAAGTTAGCTTGTCATTTGTTCAGATTGTCTCTAGAGCCTATTAGTGAAGAGTCTTATTGACTTGTTAGGCATATGCTGTAATCGTTCGCGATGCTTTTCAGTCTACTGCGTAAAATAGGTACGTACGTAACCGCGTTATTTGAAGCGATATGATAAGTTAGACAAACGAAAATAGAAAGATGGAATAATATGTACATGGAATACAAGGTTACGGAGCCGGCCGAAAGATGGGGAAAGATCTTTAGCGACGATTGTCCTGACAGGGTAGGTACCTATAAGTAGCTGCCAGCTGCTGAGTGGGGTGGAGTATTAAGCTACCTACCTAATAGGTGATCTATAAGTATACTGCCCTTTAAGCTTCGTCTTTACGTACAGATTGGCAGGTACAGTAGCTATGTGTACCCCACTGCTGACTACCTATCCCCTCTGTCTCATTCAATTAGGTAGCTTACAGGCATTGTCTCCAAGCCATTTTAGGAGCTTGATTCCATTTGTTTGCCTTCTGATTCGCCTATACTGGATCAGATGGAGACCCGACTGTCAGGTTTAGTGGCGCACAGGAGCTATCGATCGGGATGCGGCGCCTGACAGTGCAGCAGAACCTAATCTTTGTCACTGATACACGTCCGTCGCCACTCGCCAGGCGTTACTTATCTATGGCATTCCAGCTAAATGACCATATGGAAGACCGCCTTTTTGTGATTGTGTTCCCGATTTCACAACTATAATCCAATAGTATCTTCTTTTCTACTCCCAACTATCTGGACTAGGCTTTCCATAGTCACATGAATTCGATATCCCCCAGCTCAAGCTATCAGAAACACATGGGACCGAAGACCATCCTATAGTCGGGCCTGGAGGCAAGACAAAGGGAAATCAAAACAGCATGGCTCCTATCGCTATATCCCCCGAGAGAGAGCCGCTGGTGCTAGGTGCACCTCTGGCATTGACCACCGTCTACGACGATACCATTCGTTTCTATCTTAATGGCACTCGGGTGGTGCTCGACGATATCGATCCTGAAGTCACCTTGCTGGAATACCTTCGGGGTATCGGTCTGACGGGAACGAAGCTGTAAGTTAGGCCCACGCTTTGAGTTGCCACATCAACGCATATCAACGACACTAACAAGACTGGTCACATAGTGGCTGTGGAGAAGGTGGATGCGGTGCCTGCACGGTTGTAATAAGCCAATATAACCCAACAACCAAACAGATATATCATGCCAGTGTCAATGCTTGTCTGGCACCGCTTGCCAGTGTCGATGGGAAACACGTCATAACGATCGAGGGCATAGGCAATGTCAAGAAACCCCATCCAGCCCAAGAGCGGATAGCAAAGAGCAATGGGAGTCAGTGTGGATTCTGTACTCCGGGTATTGTCATGAGTCTATATGCTCTGCTCAGAAACAACGAGAGTCCTACCGAACATGATATCGAGGAAGCTTTCGACGGGAACCTGTGTCGCTGCACAGGGTACCGCCCGATCTTGGACGCCGCCCAGACCTTCAGTGTCAAGAAGAGCCCATGCGGTAAAAGCACGGCTAATGGCGGCTCCGGCTGTTGCATGGAAAACGGCGACAGTACCAACGGCGCAAATGGAGGCTGTTGCAAGGGCAAGAGCTTGGACGACGGGCAGCCCATCAAGAGGTTCACCCCTCCTGGTTTCATCGAATACAATCGAGACACTGAGCTCATCTTCCCTCCATTACTGAAAAAGCATACGTTCAAGCCTCTTACTTTTGGAAACAAGAGGAAGAGGTGGTACCGTCCAGTAACTCTAGACCAACTATTAGAGCTAAAGAGTGTTTATCCTACTGCTAAGATTATTGGTGGAAGTACGGAGACGCAAATCGAGATCAAGTTCAAGGCTCTACAGTATCCAGTCTCAGTATTCGTTGGCGACATCCCTGAGTTGCGGCAGTACTCTTTGAAGGACGACTACCTTGAGATTGGCGGAAACGTAATCCTCACCGACCTAGAAAATATCTGTCAGGAAGCAATCAAGCATTACGGTGAAGCTAAGAGTCAGGTATTCCAAGCTATTTACAAGCAACTCAAATTCTTCGCTGGGAGGCAGATCAGAAATGTCGGTACACCTGCTGGAAATTTGGTCACGGCTTCTCCTATCTCGGACTTAAATCCTGTGTTCATGGCAGCAAATGCTGTTTTAATGGCCAAGTCACGGAACCAAGAAACCGAAATTCCTATGGCAGGCTTTTTTAAAGGCTATCGTAGAACCGCCCTAGAACAAGACGCAATTATTGCATCTATACGCATTCCTCTTACACGCGAGAAGGGTGACTACTTCAGAGCCTACAAGCAGGCCAAGCGGAAAGACGACGACATTGCAATTGTAACAGGTGCACTGCATATCAGATTGGATAAGAAGGGCATTGTTGAGCATTGTAATCTCGTCTATGGCGGCATGGCCCCGTTCACTATTGCGGCAAAGAAGGCTAATGAGTATCTTAATGGCAAGATGTTTGCACATCCAGATACTCTCGAGGGTGCCATGAACGCGCTCGAGTCTGACTTCAACCTCGTGTTCAGCGTCCCAGGTGGCATGGCCTCGTACCGAAAGGCATTAGCTCTCAGCTTTTTCTACCGTTTCTATCACGATGCATTATCAGGTATTACCACAGAGAGTGCGCATGGAGACAGCCAAGCCGTTGAAGAACTTGACAGAGCATTGTCATCTGGTTGGAAAGACCACGATGCATCTAGCGAATATGCTCAAGAATCCGTCGGGAAAGCCAAAAATCATGTAGCAGCTCTGAAGCAGACGACAGGAGAGGCACAGTATACCGATGACATCCCTCCCTTGAAGAATGAACTTTACGGATGTTTAGTACTTTCTACAAAAGCACACGCAAAGATCGAGTCGATCGACTATTCTGCTGCGTTCGATATTCCCGGCGTCGTTGACATTGTTGACAGAAATGATCTACACAAGCCTGAAGACAATAGATGGGGTGCACCGAATTTCGACGATCGGTTCTTCGCCGAAGAGAAAGTTTTCACCGCTGGCCAGCCCATCGCGGTCGTTTTGGCTACCTCCCAGGCAAGGGCAGCAGAGGGAGTCCGAGCAGTGAAAATCGTTTATGAAGATCTCCCTACTATCTTGACAATAGAAGAGGCTATTGAGCAAGAGAGCTTCCACACATTCTACCGCTTTATAAAGAAGGGTGACACCGAGAAGGCATTCAAAAACTGCGACTACACTTTTACCGGCGTCTCCCGAATGGGTGGCCAAGAGCACTTCTACCTTGAAACGAACGCATGCGTAGTGATTCCTAAGGGGGAGGATGGTGAAACGGAAATATGGTCTAGCTGCCAAAATCCCACAGAAAGGTACATTTTGCTGATATAGTATTCTTTCTATCTCAATACTGACTCCCTTTTAGTCAGGTTTACGCCTCGAAGATCATGGGCATACAAGCGAACAAGGTCGTGTCTCGTGTAAAACGTCTAGGTGGCGGTTTCGGTGGCAAAGAAACCAGATGCGTCCAACTGAGCACCATAATGGCGTTGGCTGCGCAGAAAACCAAGCGACCGGTTAGATGTATGCTTAATCGCGACGAAGACATGGCCGTATCAGGTCAAAGACATCCTTTCCTGGCCAAGTGGAAGGTCGGTGTCAATAAAGATGGCAAACTTCAGGCTCTCGATATGGACATCTTCAGCAATGCCGGTTGGAGTTTCGACTTGAGCGCAGCTGTATGCGAGCGTGCCTTAAGCCATAGCGACAATTGCTACAAGATTCCCAATGTTTATGTCCGCGGCCGTTTATGCAAGACCAATACCATGTCGAACACGGCTTTCCGTGGCTTTGGTGGACCACAGGGCCTGTTCTTCGCTGAGACGTACATAACTGAAGTCGCTGATCGCCTTGGTATACCAGCTGAGAAGTTCCGCGAGATTAACTTCTATAAGTCTAACGATGAGACTCATTTCAACCAACCCCTCCAAGACTGGTATGTCCCTCTGATGTACAAGCAAGTCCAGGAGGAATCGGACTACGCCAATCGCCGGAAAGCAGTAGACAAGTTCAACACATCACACAAGTGGCGCAAGCGAGGACTCGCGCTTATTCCCACCAAGTTTGGTATATCATTTACCGCCCTGTGGCTCAACCAAGCTGGCGCGTTGGTGCATATCTACCATGACGGCTCGGTTCTTGTAGCACACGGCGGTACCGAAATGGGCCAGGGCTTACATACCAAGATGATCACCCTTGCAGCACAGGCGCTTCAGGTACCAATGGAAGACGTTCATATCACGGAAACAGCTACCAATACTGTGGCGAATACATCGCCTACTGCTGCCTCGGCGTCGTCCGATCTGAACGGCTATGCGATCTGGAACGCCTGCGAACAGATCAACGCCCGTCTAGCACCGTACAGGAAGAAGCTCGGTCCCAAGGCAACGATGAAGGAGCTCGCCCACGCAGCTTACTTCGATCGTGTGAACCTAAGCGCCAATGGTTTCTACAAGACCCCAGAGATCGGTTACACCTGGGGCGAGAACACCGGCAAGATGTTCTTCTATTTCACCCAGGGCGTCGCAGCGGCCGAAGTCGAACTGGACTGTCTTACCGGTACCTGGACATGCTTACGTGCGGACATCAAGATGGACGTCGGGCGCTCGATCAACCCCTCCATCGACTACGGCCAAATCGAAGGCGCCTTCACCCAGGGCCTGGGCCTCTTCACCATGGAAGAAAGTCTATGGCTGCGCAACGGCCCCATGGCCGGAAACCTGTTCACCAAGGGGCCCGGCGCGTACAAGATCCCGGGCTTCCGCGACATCCCGCAGGTCTTCAACGTCAGTCTCCTGAAGGACGTGACGTGGGAGAACCTGCGCACCATCCAGCGCAGCAGGGGCGTCGGCGAGCCGCCGCTGTTCATGGGCAGCGCTGTGTTCTTCGCTATTCGTGATGCGCTGAAGGCCGCGCGTGCGGATTATGGAGTGAAGGCTAAGCTTCGCGGAGAAGGCGGCGAGGACGACGGCTTGTTGAGATTGGAGAGCCCGGCTACGCCGGAGAGGATCAGACTCTCCTGCGTTGACCCCATTATGGAACGAGCCAGAGTCCACCCTAGGGACGGCGAGAAGAGTTTCTTCGTTGCTATTTAGGGGTGTTATGGGTGTTATGGGACTACCGATAGAGTTCGATGGATTACTTTTGTGTATGATTACATGAGAATGAATTGTTATAGCACTGGTCAATCTCGGCATGGTATTAGGCGATTCAGTATACCATATCATAGTTCGGATATAGGTGCCAGTGGCATTGAATATACGAATCAATTTGACTACCTTTACATTGAACCTTTCTTGGATTACTTTGATATCTAAGTGACTCGAAGGACTTGGAATAAGTGACTAGTTTTTAACTAACCGAACGGTATATAATTCTCGAAATATACTACTATAGAAAACTGGGGAAGATTACCCAAATATGAAATAGAGTTTCTCATGGGAAAGTAAGAATTCTTGATTTCTAATAACCATGTACTATACGCATGATATTTCCTACTTCAGACATCTTGCATCCCGGCATTATGAGTGACCCACCTCTGAAAAGAAATCCCGAAGATTAGAAATCTATTGATAGGAGGCAAGATGGTTGAATACTGTGTTATATCTGTCTCCCGGGATGAGTTTAATAGACTCCGTCGAAACCCCGAGCAGGTGGATGAAGATATGAACAACATTACATAACAACGTAGTATTAACTACTTAACTAAATACTTCTTCTCCTCCCACGCCAAAGCCCATACACCTACTCCCTTCCCAAGTTATCAACTTATCCCTCCACAATGCCCACCATCGCAATCACCGGCGCCTCCGGCAAACTGGGCGGGGCCACGCTCTCCGCACTCCTGGCGCACAACCTCGCGCCCCCGCACTCCATCATCGCGCTCACATCCTCGGCCCCCGGCTCCGCGACCTGGACCGCGCTCGCGGCTAAGGGCGTGCAAGTGCGGCACGCCTCGTTCGAGGACGGCTCCTCCTTTGAAGCCGCCCTGCGCGGCGTGGACCGCTTCTTCCTCGTCTCCACGCCGCGCATCGACCTCGACTTCCACGACGCGCCGCCCGGGCGCGGCCGCGAGGCGCACCACAAGACCGCGCTGGACGCCGCGGTGCGCGCGGGCGTGTCGCACGTGTATTATTCGAGTCTGGCGTTCGGGAGCCCGAGCAAGGCGGGCGTGATGCGCGCGCACCTGCGGACGGAGGCGTACCTGGCGGAGCTGAGCGAGCGGGCCGCGGTAAGCGTCACGGTGGTGAGGGAGGGGCTGTACAATGAGTCCTGGCCGTTGTATCTGGGATACTTTGATCCCAGGGGCGAGGATGAGCGCACCGAGGTCCCGCTTGCGGGGGATGGGAAGGTCTGCTGGACTGCGATTAAGGATCTGGGCGTCGCGAATGCGGTGGTGCTAACGAGTCCGAGTGAGGAGTATGCTGGTAAGACGTTTTATCTGTCAACGAGACCGGCGGGGGCGAAGAGCTTAAGTGAGGTTGCGGTGCTAGTTGGGCGGGCGAGGGGGAAGGAGGTCCGGGTAAAGACTGTGGGAAGAGCTGAGCATGAGAGGTATTATGTCGAGGAGAGGTCAAGGGAGAAGCCGGCCGTGGAGTGGTGGGCTAGCACTTACGCTGCGTTGGAAGATGGCGAGTGCTTGATCGATGATCCGAACTTGGAGAGGCTGTTGGGCAGTGTTGGGGTTCAAGTGACACCGATAGAGGAGACGATCGTTTCTATGGTGAAGGGATAGAAGATATATAGAAGCATGTTGGATCAGTGAACGGCAATGATAAAGTTAGTTGAGTCACTTGGTGTGAGCTCTGTAGTAGGTATTGGAGCCCTCCTTTACAGCGATGCAGCGTGCAGGACTTCGTCCAGGTTCAGAGGAACTAACTGAACGACATGGTGTAGAAGAAAATCACATTTGTTCGCCGCCTAAGTCCACGTATTATAGTATGCCCCGCCGCTTCTAAAGTCGAAACACATTAGACATGCTAATATATCGAAATTCCTGGGTTGACATGTATTTAAATCTCGTAGTTCGAAATTTCGGATACCAAACTTGATCTCCTGATACTTGAATAATTTCCAGGGGGGGGGGGGGGGGCGGGGGGGGGGGGCGGGGGGGGGGGGGGGGGGGGGGGGGGGGGGGGGGGGGGGGGGG
>MU385714.1:990606-1038428 GCA_022497155.1 Whalleya microplaca | reverse complement strand
TAAATGCTTATTTTTCTAAATTACTGGGTTTTCTTTTTTTTTAATATTGTTTTTTTTAATTTTGGTTACAAAACTTTCTATCCTGTTAATTTTATAATTTCCATTCCCCCCCCCCCCCCCCCCCCGTTCTGAGATCATCCAAGCGCTGATATTCCAAAAACGACCACAGCTACAAGCCTAGATCCCACTCCCAAACCTTCCAGCAACTAAGCTTTACTCGGATCATGCCCCCAATTCTTCAAGCTCCTCGCGCTCTTGCTATCAGGATCCCGCTTCGCCTTCTCCTCCTGCGCGAGATGGCGCTTGCAATACGCGACGACGCGCCGCATATGGTCTACGTCGTCCTGCTCGTATTTCTCCGGGTCCTTGCGCGGGTTCTTCTTGAGGATTTCGATAATTTTACGTCCACTGTGGGAGCGCAAAGTGTTCTCCGTTAGCAGCGAGCTCTGAAGCAGAAATCAAGGGTGAAAACGATGAGGGGAGGAAACACATATGTATGTTGTAAGTTACCTCTCGTGCCCAATCGTCTCTGCCGAGCCGTCGTCCTTGCTCCAGCCCGCAGACTCAGAGCTCTCCCCCTTGAGCCAACTCTCGAGGTCGGAGGCCGACATGTTGACGATCTCGTTAAACTCCCTGTTGGTTCATATATGGTGATTAGCTGGACATTAGACATATTTCTGTGTTCCTTATCTTCTAGGACTTACTCGATGACAGTTTGCTTGTCTTTTACCATTCCAAGAGTTTAGATGTTGTGGTACCTAAATAGCCATATAATTACCAAAAATAAATTAAGCTGGTAAGGGTTCTCCTATTCGTAGGGATGCAACATCGTTCAGAATGCCTTTGTTCTATTCTTAACTCTTAGGCTATGATGTGAAACCTTCCATATCGAATACGTCATGACTACCCTCTTGAAAAATCAGTGTTAAACGCCAGCAGTCAATCTGAATGTAAGGCTTGTGCAATTGAAAATGATCTATTACATCACAATATATCAAAGAGGGAGGGGGGCAGTTATAATATAGGATTTGAAAGTTAGGGATGATTGTCCTCTAGTATACCGTTTGTCCATGTATGGAGTGAAATATCACACAGTCACTGTGCCACGGTTGAGTCTAGTGTCCAGTGAGACATAACTTTAACCCTATCAAGACGTCACCTCGACTTTCATCTCGATGGTATATCAATTTAGCCCTTACAATTCGAGCAATAAACATTGGAATTTGTGCTGCTACTCTCAATAGACTCGATTGATCAGCATACTTCGACGTCTGAGAGCATATAGGGTGTTGTCAATATGTAGAAAAGATTGAGTATTGACATTCCCAAGCTGAATGTTGACCACGAGACTCAAACAAAGCGCAATTGCCAAGCCATTACACTCGGGAAATAGCTACTGCATCATATCATGAATCCCACTTGAGATTTGTATGCCTCTTTTGGAGCTCTCGTTCTAAATCGCCGCCATCCTGGTGGTAATGCGCCAACGTAAACGCATGTGCAATCCACCTCTTGCTGAGTTCATCCTCATTAGCCCCAAACAGCTCAACACCGTGATTGAATGCGGTCGTTATAAACCATTCCAGCTCTAGAGGCGGAAATAGCTCCTTCTTCTACATAGTTATTAGTCATAGAACGTTTTTTCTTCAGTAGGATAGACTTACCCCTATTTGTTGCTTCACCAGTGTGGAAGTTTCCTCGATAATCTTCAGGGGATATTCGGGTTCCGAAGAAAGTGTGGCCTTCAGTAGGCATCGCATATACTTCGCAAGTTTTTCCAGATCAAAATGGTCAAGGGAGTGTATCTCGTTAATAATCTTGCGTAAGGTAGTGTAAAGGACTATAGCCAGGTCAGCCAACTCATGGATTACATCGCGACTAGGATCGTACCTTGTCCAGGCACACATTGTGATCGGAGGATACAATCCGCCATCGCCTGGTAGGTTGTTATGTTTCTGCAAATCTTGGCCCTAAGTACGGTCTCGATCAAGTCATCCTATGACTTGAGACAGACTGCCCCTTCGAAGTCGAAGATCATGAGGGTCGCAAGTTTGTCTTGGAGGTCGTACTTGGACATTTCATCTAAAGTTCCCAGCCGCGATTCCAATTCGGCATCAAAGCTTTTGATGTTGTTACGCATCAATAAGTAGTGTTGCAGTTGATTTTCGACATTATCTTCAGACCGGGCCAAAGCAATACGCGCCGTGGCGACTAGAAAATTGCAAAACATCCCTCGCAACGATAAATCTTTAAAGGCACCATCTGGAATGTCTTGGGGGTAGTAGGCGATAATCGTAAGGCAACATTGGAAAAGTCGAATAATCTGCTCAAGACGCCAATTCTGGACATTCTTCAAGCCTATATTGTAGGCGTTCTTGGAAAACCAATCCAGTTCTTCTAGTGTAAATAATTTATTTCCTTGGTCGTTGCGCGGATCTCTTTGCACCGTGGTGACAACTAAACGACTTAGTACGCCCTTGACGTCTTGAATGATTGCCAACTCTGGGAAAACTTACCACCTTCAAATACCTGGCAGAGATCCTCTACCAACGCATGGTGATCAACGTCAGGCCGCCCTTCCTCGTCTAAAAGTGATACCTCTAGGCGTATGATAACACGAAGCAAGGCGGGCAAATGGATAGGTCCAGGGGAATTGAATTCGTACTTCTTGAATAAATGACGCAATGCTTCAATCGCACACCTCTTGTCTTCTGCTTGTTGTGCATCTATGCAACATGCATATAGGTATCTGAAGTCGTTGGAAGGGGCCTCGGTGATATGCCTCAAGCACTCGGAAGCCATATCTCGATCTCGACTCCTGAGTGCCAGTTTGTAGGCTAGATACAGCGTCTTGGGCTCACGTTTAGCTTGTTCGTTCATCGCTCGGAAAATTTCTGTTGCACTTTCCAGGTTATTCCTTTCAAGAGTACATTGAAGGAGTTTTCTAGTTGGGTCAGCACTTTGTGACCTAATACATAGGGGCAAACCTACCTGGCAATCTTGGCTGTGTTCGCTGGACTGGAATGTTGGAGGGCTGGATGCATGGCCAGATAACACCATTCCTCTGCGACATCCAGCTGTCTTTGGTTGAAGGAAGCATCGATTCTCTTCCATATTAACTAGACCAGGTCAGTCTTGTGCTCGTAAGGATCGTCTGGCTGACTTACTGTTTGCACGGCAAGGACAGCAGCAGCTGGTAATGGCTTTGGCAGGCTGCTCTCGACTTTGTCGAACATCAGTACAAGCCCCTGAATTGTTTCTTGTGTATCCCTATGTGTCATCGCCATATGAGTTCGAAGAACAACGGCTCGCTCGACCCATTCTTCATGTTGCGCCGGCAACACTCTTGATATTATATAATCGTCGAGAACTGAGGACGCGATAGTAGGACTCTTATCGTTTAGCTTGCGTATATGATGTATTGTGAGGTTGAAGTTGGACTCCGAGATATCTACGCTCCTAATCATCCGTCGGAGGATGTCAGCATACGCGCTGCTATCAAACACTTCGGCCGCAGAGCTCTGAAGGATCTCCAACCGGAGTAGAAGGACGAGGAGTTTATCCCCAAGTCCAGACTCAATGTAACCGACATGGTTTTCGGCTTTCTCGTAACCTTCCGTGGTGCCGATGCCCAGATACGCCCGGACAAGCGCCTGGGAGATTGCCAGTCTCAATTCGAGAGCCTCCCTTGACAGTTGCTCAAGGCTTTGATTATTGATAGTCTCGTAAGCCCTCTCCAGCCATTTCACCGCCAATGTGTAATCTTTCTTCTCTATCAAGCCTTTCCCGATCTCGAATAGCGTATCTGCTAGAGCCTCTGCTGATATTGAATCTATGCTCTGTTTGGAACTTTGCACCTTTTCGTAGAGATGATCGGCGACGTCAAGACGGTCTTCCTTCCAGGCCTTCATGCGTTGTTAGCAAGGCGTGGGGGAATGGTAATAATATGCGACTTGCCAGTGCGAGACGAAGGGTGAGATACTCGGCTTCGAGTCTTTTACGGGCATCTGACTCCTCTTTTGGGAGCTTCTCTTGCAGGTTCTGCAGAAGTCCGTTGTACTCGGCGGCTTTCTGCATAACCAGAGGCGCAAACTCCAGCTCGCCGTCTCCTATGCGGGCGTTAATAAGTTCTGCATTGCTACAAGACTAGTGAATCGAGATGCAACATGCCAATACAAGATCTGCCGGCTTTGATAGCCAGTTTTTCCAGCCGTATCAGATCTCCTGGCGTATTATGATCGCCCCATTGCGCTAACGCAAGAATTAGAAACGCATATACCCGAACAAAGGTCAGGAATTTGGGCTTCGTGGGCGATACGCCAATGTCATCTTGACGCTTGATACGGGTACACCAATTCCAAAGATCAGTGCCGGCGGCATCGAGCTGCTTATGACGGTAGGAGCCCGGGGACTTAAGAAAGTAGGCCTTGATAGCATGTATCCGGTTCTCTAATTCGTCCGTCAGATTTTGCAGCTCTACTCTGCCGTCCTTTCTAGGCAACTGTTTCTGCAGGTCATGGCAGAAAGCTTTGTAGGGTTAGCATATGCCTCGGAAGGGCTGTCAAGGCTGTCAGGGCACCAACAGATGATAGCCTTTACGCTTTTGTCTCCCGCAGGATAAGACGGATTCAAGGGTGGTTCCATGGCAGCGGGTATTACGTTTTATTGTGGCTCCTCTCCATCCAGATCAAGCTGTATGAATGTGAGGGATGCTGCTGACGCTACCCAGATAGGAGGGTTGACTTGCAGGACAATAAATATGCGTACCAAGTTCCAATGTTCCTGATGACTGACAGGTTTCATGGGGCGACAGTGGGAGGGTTTCATTCCGATTTGTCAGAAGTATGATTCTTGCACGAAGTCTATGGCCTCCAGGGTCTTAGCCTACCAACGTAGGTTCCCTCTGGGGAAGGTGGAGCGAACAGATCGATAACACCCTCACACCTTCTAACCTAGTGGATATCCTCTCTCTCCCTGTCTCCTTCCCTGCCTGCCTCCCTGCTTACTTCCTTCCACTCCGTGTCTGTATTTCCTGTTTCCTGTCTTTGCTGTGGGCAATGGATGTGCCCCCCGTCCCATCCCTTCTGTCTTACATAATAGGTAGGTAGCAATATCATTAGACGCGCGAACTCTAGCAAGCCCTAACCTGTATCTATCCAAGTACCTACTCGGGTACTGTGTTCCAATGATGGCCATCCTACCTATAAAGATGCAGCACTTATTACCCAAATGTTTCGTTATTGTCATGTGCATCATATAAATACACGACACGGGAAAGGAAAAGACAGCGAAGCAGAAACTGTGTATGAAGCGGATTGCTATGCTGGTGAAAAACAAAAAACCTAAGAATGCGAAGGGTCATGCGGAAGAAAGTTGCCAACGATGAGGCTGGGTCTGTAGATTTAAAGCCGTCAGTCAGCATGCGCCGTGTACATAAATAATAATGAATAATAGTCTGGGTTGGGGGCCGCATATTCAGCTCGTCAATACTCACATATTATGGTCATCCCTACGAATCATAAACGAGAAACAGCAATTAACAATCGGGTCGTTGGATCGATCGTCTGGGTTTTTCAATGCACAAGCCGTTAGAAGGGTGTCGTGTGCTGGGTCGAATGCGATAGTGCCGAATTCTTCCCAGTACCGCACGAGTGACTCTTCCGTTAGGATCTCGTGTAGAGCTATCTTGCCCTGGACATTCCGAGTTAGCGCCGTCTACTGACAAGAGATATGCGATTTGAACACACGTCTCGTAGCCTCTCCACGGGAACATGTATAAGTTCCGCCATCTCCTTGTTACCCCTGAAAATCTCCCCGGTTCTTCTCCAGCAACAGGCCGGGACGGCCATGGCAGCGAAGACCCGATCGTATTCCATCAAGGTCTTCTCAAACCACATTTCTACGTAGACGAGCTCCATATCCGTAAGGCCCTGTACCTTCTCTCGAAATTTTGGTCGGAAGCGGTCTAGCTGTCGCAAGATCTTCTGTTTCGAGGCGGGCGTGATATGCCCGTCCATGTATGTCGAGAGTCGTGCGTACCCCTTAACGTAGTTAAACGGCCTCAACAAGCCGGCATCGTACTTGGCCTTCATCACACGCTGCATGCGGGCCTCGGGCGTATCATTGCCTGATGGGTCTGCGGCTTGGAGGTAAAATTCACGCGTCTTGTCCACCGGCATGACGGCGGCCAGCTCTGCGCTTGGCGGTGGCATCGAGCCTGCCTGCATGGCGCCGGCGGGGAGGTTGTTGCCGCCCAGATAGCCCGCCATGTCGGACTGGTTAGACTGGTTACGGTTGTGTCTGTAGAGAAGATTATGGTCGTCCGGCAGATTCCCGCCGTCATCGAGGAGGCTGGTGTTTAAAAAGTCATTGAGCAGGCTGAATTCGTGCGAGACTTCGGGGGCAAGCATATATTGAGGATTATAGTGGTGCATATCGTGAAATTGATTTTGGGCGGTTAGCCAAGCATCAGAAAAGCCGCCGACTACGAGATCAACTTAGTTTTCTTTTTGGTCCAGCGAAGAACTCGACAGTCATAAGGGTTCTACAAAACCTACATTGGTTCATATTGCTGCCAGAAGCATTGGCCTGCATACTAGAGACCTGATTCGGTGACACAAGGTGTAGGGAATTTGCCTGGCCTAGCGCAGCTGCACCAAAACCTTGCTTAGTACTTTGACCGGTTCCAGAATCGTTAAATGACGGTGGTGCCATCGCAGCGGCACTCTGATCTATTGAATTGCGCGAAGGCTCGGGCTGGATCTCTGATTCGTCATGCCCAGTTGCGCCATGAGAGCCCTTGGGCTTCTTTGTATCCGCTTCCCGCGGCTCATCGTGACAGAGATGGCCAATATTGCGTTTAATGCATCTCGTACACGGTCTCTCCTATTCAATGGGCGGTTGGTCCCGGGTTAATCTTGGTTCATGCAAACGAGGGCAATAATAATAATCCTAAGCCATTGACGCAAGCAGTAGAAACAGATCTTACATACGAGATCGCAGGTCATATGCTAGAAACCCGCCAGGGACACGATAGCATTAGCCAAGTCATTGAAGTGCAACATACACACACACACACACCACACACAAGCCCACACCCACACGCCCACACCCACTTTCAGGCGCATGGCCCGTGATGGTGGAAACGAGGGCCGCCGCAGCAGGAGAGCCCATCGGCAGACAGGGGGGGCTGCATTCTTGCGCATTCTTACGCATGCGCAAACACGCAGACGTGGAGCCAATGAGTGCCAAGTGTGCGATGAATTGGAACGAGCGTGCTGAATGAAGGAAGACTTACAGATCGGCGGCAGTATACACAAGCTGTAGGAACGCGCGACCAAAATTAGCCCATGCAGGCGACAGCAGCTGGATACGATGATGGGATGGGGGCGGTAGCCAAGGATATAGGAGAATTTTGGAAGAATGGTACAGCATACCGTGGTTTACCTTGCGCCTCTTCCTGGGGCTCTTATTGGTATCAGTGGGCGTGCTCGTGGTGGTAGTCGTAGGGGTGTTATCCTTGGACTTTGCGTCGCCGTCGGGCCTCTTGTCCTTGGCGTGGCTGCCATTGCTTTCCATGTCTACGTCCTACTTGAGAAGATTCGGGGTTTGGAGTGTATAGGACGCTCATTGGGCCCTGAGGTTACGCAATGGGCCCGTAGCTCGTGGGCAATCGAGTAAGGTGCTGACGGCTCTGTGCAGGACCAAGAGATGATTTGCTCCAGGGCGTTCCGAGGGAAGGCGGCTGGTCGGCGACGGTGTTGCTCAAGGCTCTTCGCTTCTCTTGGAAGACGAGGTCAGGCGTTTGGTGATCGACAGATAGATAGATTTAATGTTCCGGGGCGCGACCAAGGGACACAGCGCCGTTCCACGTGTTTTTCCTCATCCAGACCGCGGACAGCAGCGGGCAACGGACAACAACAAACAACAACTAACAAGACAGGTCTCGGGTTGCGGGCTGCGATCGCGGCAAGAGAGATATGTATGGAAGCTCAATGGTAGGTTAGGTTTAGGTTAGATAGGGTCAAGTTGGGTTTGGAAGAAAGTGGATAAATGCCAGATGCAAAAGGTTTCTACTATGTAATAATAAAATAAATCTCCCAGACCTGGACTGCCAGGCCCAACTAATAACTGCTCCCCTCCCTCTCGCGCTCACTCTCTAGGTTGTTCGCTCGCTCGCTCGCTCGCTCAGTCAGTCAAGTCACTTTTTAATTTTTTTTTAAACTTTGTTGGAGAGTTTGCTAGAAGAGGAAGATGATGAGCTTTGGGATCGGGGAAACACGCCAGACCCAAGACCAATTGCCAGGATCAGATGAGCCTTGGTTCAGATTAGCCCAGTAAGATGAAGCCATTGGCAGCCGAGGGGTAAAGTCTTACAGGGGGCGCTTCGGCATAGTGGGGTTCTGGCCGAAGCCATCGTCAGCCTGTGTGCAAGCCTGTGCATATTCCCCCGGACCCCTGGACTGCCCTAAAAGGTCCCCAAGTCCCCCCCCCCCCCTCCCTGCCTCCTGAAGCCCTTTCCTGCCTCCCTGCCTTCTAAGCGCAAAGGGGGGTGTGTGGCTACTGTAGGGCGCAACCGTTGGCGAGGAACGTCGCAACGAACACCCTTCCGCCATCGTTCTCTCACCAACTTCCCATGTGAAAGGTGTGAGATTGATGCGGTGACGTCGCGAATCGCAAATGCGGTCAGCGTCACTTGACTTTTAGCGTTTCTTTTAATAACCACTTCCAGATACCCGACGACACCTCCTAATCAACCTCTCGTGACATTGCACATGTGCCAAGCTGCCTTTCGGGCACAAGCGTTCATGAGCCAAGGCCTTATGCGACACCATATTAGCTTGGCTCGCATCAACTGGCAGGGCGACGAGCGTTGTTTGGCAGTGATAGATGAGCGCGAACTTGGTAGTGCCATTGCCAAGTCTCCTTCCAGACGGCTGGGTTATTTCAATCTGCAAAGCGCATGCAGACAGCAGGACAGGCAAACCCTTCAACCAGGTCAATGAGGGGGGGCATCACGACAGCGCGGGACGGTTGACATCTACTACGAGGGCGTGGCGCGGATGTCCTAACTTAGCATTTCCGGTTTCTGGTCAACTCTCACAATTTTCCAGGTGAGATACTGTAGATAATCGACGCTGGGATTAAACCATGTCGACGATCCTTTTTTTTCACCCGCCCAATCCTGCCAATGTAGTATCGAATCGCGCGCTGCTTACGATATCACGACCGCTGTAATAGGCAAAGTAGCAAAAAATGGCAGCGCTGATTACAATATATCAAGGACTGCGGATAGGGTGTTGGTAAGTCAATTCATAATCCTCATTGGAGAGATATTCAAGCGTTCTTCGTAGTCTAGCAGCATGTCGCAACTAGGTTACGCATACTCCAGCCTTTTTCATTTTCCACATCGCTCAACTATCATATTTCAGAACGGAGTAGATTCACAATGTAACACTGGCAGGGCTCAGTGACGCAATATTACGAGGTTCTATACTCTTGTACCCCCGCGCTACTGTCAAATTCCTCCTGTCAGGGCTGACCACGAGATTCAGGTTACACCATATTATCATGATATATTTCCTCCGCAGGTACCGACCCAATGATAAGCCCATCCGCTTCGATTGTGGCTTTATGTTGCGAAAGTTATTTGTCATCCAGGTATGCATCTTCTATTCCTAGCTCTGCTGAACAAGACGGCAGTTTCTCTCGTGTGTATTGTTGCTGTTAGGCATGGCATGCTTGCACATACACCAAGCGCAGCTTCACAGCCTCTTTGAGATCTCGTATGAAAGAATCCTCGCCAACGAGTATCAACCTTCCGTCATTGTTTGTTACGAGTGTGCAAAGGTAGTTCGCTCATCGATAGATGTTATCAATTCGAGTATACCCCTTAAACATCCCGCTACGCTATTTCTGTACCGACATTGTTGACGATGCGCTGTGTAGGTCTGATCATATTGTCTCCCAAAATATGCGTGTACTTGCGTTGTATTGATACCTTTGGATAAGTGTGCCTTATGATTACGCCAGCCCTTTCTTCGATCATCTTCAACTACTCGGTATACTAGAACTAAACGTTCTAAACCTGTGGTCTCGTGGTAAGATGCTGTAGTGAAATGCTGTCCTTTAGGGCTATCGGATGCAGGATCTCGATGAAATCGGCAACCCATTTCCCGTTCACCAACATAGATGCAGAATGGGTCATGCATGTATTCAACCCAGTCTTGATACGCATCTGTGCCTATCACGGCATTTCTGCAACAGAGAAACGCGAGACTAACTCGAGGTTAGGCTCATTCACGAGGCTTGGATGCGTGACATCGAATTCTTCCTTTGCATATAGTTGTACGTCTTCGACCAGGTAGCCGGCATCCTCTGTTCCCAATCGCCAATCCTGCAGTATCTCCTGTTGTACGGCATAAATCAAGCCCCTCGGCGTCGTTGCTATTCGTCTTCATAAAACCAAGTGCTGACCAAGCGTCATCATAAAAACTCTGAACGCCATATTTTATTCATCATTCGATCGAAATTAGTCACGCTGAGGTCCCTTCAGCTCTCAAGACCTCTGTTGCTAATACCCATCGGGTTCTGCTAACCGACTTCTGAGATACCCACGACCGTCCCGAATTTCTAGCCATACTGTTAGTAAGTTGGGAGGCTACCAGGCGAACTCGTATTCTTGGGCAAGATCATGCTCATCCAGTCTATGTTACTCCTAGAACTGCTACCGATGCTTTGTGGACTATAGTGAAACCAGTCCCAATCGTCGTATTGAGCGAGTTTCAGGGCCTTTGTGGGTTCCGGTTTTCAGCTTACTTCCGTTCAGGAGGGGAGGTTAGGCAGGGTCATGAAATTGCCAACCGAGGTTCGTCATACGATTATAAGTGCCATAGACTCGCACTCGCTAGAAGCTTCGGAGATCCCGAGCTGGTTAATAACTTGCTATCCTCGGCCCAGGTCGACTATGATTTGGCAACCGATCTGATGAGCTGGGATGGCACCAGTTCGTAACAGGCAGGCAACACTGCAGCGGCGATGAATACGAACAGCTGCATGGTGGTATAGGCAGCTTACTCTTGCGCCTTTCTCACGTAGCGAGCCAAACACCTATGGAAACGACTTGTAAGCTGCCTGAATCAGCAGACGACCTTCATCACGGACTTATAGAGTCCAAGCCGCAACCGGGGTATCCTCGACTGTGTTGGGAGCTCCCAATTTCTCCGAATGGAGGGTCAAGTCAGGCACGCACGCACGTAACCAAAAGGATACTGAGATCTCTTCGTAATTAGTACAGCACAAACAATTTCAGAAACTCCTAACATTGGGTAGATAATTCAAGAATGACATAATTTATACCTGGTTTTTTGTTCATTCTAAACCAAGTTTCAGAACTCCTCTCATGAGATAACCGGCAAAACTTGAATTCTGCGTTTGCAGCAACATCCTTTTACCCATGCGCGCGGAGGCGCCTTATCTGCCGGGATTGCAAGACTTGGAGAAGCAGATCCCACCTTTCAGCCTAAAAAGAACTCTTACCCGCACCTCCACGATGACCATGGCTGTGTTACATGTAAGGTACCTAATGTATGTGATTGGTCAGGTCAGCTGCTTCGCAAAGGGTAGGTCCAGGTAAGCGCATTACGAGAGCCGCAAGACCAAGACATGCGTATTGGCACTCCCAGACCGCCAAATTCAGTTTTGGCAAAAGATATCAAAAAATTGAGAGCTTCCTGAAGTCGATTGAAACAGACGAAGTAGCCGTACGTCTTGGGAAAAGTTAGTAATTAAGCACGGTTCATTCATTCATTGGACTATTAATACAGCGTTTTTGCTTCATTTGACCTTGCCCATGATGGTTTCCGGACCCCTGATAACGTCCATCTGCGCCGCCCTAGCCTTAACAGAATTCAGCATACTCCTCTCAAAGTCATCGCGTGACCGTAGCACCGCCTCGACCCAGGTGATCTGTAGGTCCCAATATCTAGACTTGAAGTCCTGAAACACGTCCGGCACGCCCTCCTTTGCCGTCGTGAGCAGCTGCAAAAAGTACTCCGTGACGCGCCAGGTCTGCGTAATGGAGGTTCCAACGTCCGGGTTGGGCAGGCTCCGGAAGAACTCGAAGGCCGTCGAGATGTCGTTGAAGATCTTGTCCTGGAACGGCTCGGTGCGCCGGAACTTGACGGTCTTATTGCGCACGCTCATCAGGTACTGCACGAGCAGCTCGTCGGCGAAGATCTCGATGAATATGTCTACTAGTGAATGATGAAGCACCTGCTGATAATCGCTCACGTACTCCTCAAATGTGACAATGATCTGCTTCATTGCTGTGGATTCATACCACCTAGGTGTAAAGAAGGTTGGCATGACGGTCTTGAAGTCGACCGCAATGACAAGCTTGACGAACTTGTTAAGGCACCAGGTGCTGCAGTCGACGTAGCCATCGCGGAGCAGGTCGATCTCTGTCTCGGCACGCTCTATATATTGCGGCGTGACTAGAGGCTCAAATTTCTGCTTGAAACTAGAGAGGTAGGCAAAACGACCCTCCTCCTCACTGTCGTCTATGCAGGCCATTTGGTCATTGGCAGTAGCAATGAGCCAGTCTTGCAATGCTTGAAACCCCTCCAGCTCGGGGAACTTGCCCGATTCGTATTTCACTGCTTCTTCCTCGAGCATCTTCTGGAAAGTTTGCTGCCGATTACGCAACCTCATAAACATAGCATCGATGACACCCTCTGCGACATCTGTTCTCTGCGAATTGGCAGCAACATCCACTTGCTCTCGAAGCATGCGCCACATGTCAATCAAATTCTTCGTACGGAAGTAGCCATACTCGTCCGTATCCAGATTCGAGCCCTCCACGTTTCGATCTGCGAATTCGCGCCTCTCTTGCGCGAAGATTCTGTCGATCCATTCATCAAGGAACTTGATGATGAGTTGGCGGAATTCCTTGACTAATTCCTGCTCTCGGTTGTCGATGACATGCGGTTTGAGGTCAGCTTCGGCGAAACCGAGTTTTCTCATCTTCTTGTAGTATTTCTCAGGCCAGTTGATGATCTCTAGAGTGTTTGCCTGGCTCGAGTCGGGGTCGTCTATCATGCCAACCAGGAAGTCGTGCATAAGTTGGTGATATATCTCGCCGTATGTCTTGAGAATCTTCCACTTTTTGGGCATCAGGGACACCATGCCCTGTCTAACGGCATTGAGATCGTTGAAAAACCACTTCATCATCTTATCTAATTGGGTCGGATCATCCAGGAACTCCCCCCTGACCTCTGCAAGTTGCCCTTCGCAATTGACTGTAATCGCTTTCAGGAACTTTTCCTTGTATCCTCTCACCTTCTTTGCACCATCTGTGATGCTCTGGAATCGTGTGGCCATTTCCTTATGATCCTTCAACGCATCCTGTAGAGCCTCCACCCTCTGGTCACTCTTTTCTTCAGCTTCAACTATGATAGCTAGCCTGACCACAAGACTATTGTTATCGGCAATCAGCAGGTTTATCATGTTGAGCGCAATGAGACCGATATGCTCATCAAACCAGTCTATTGCCTCGTCCAACCTCGAGAAATAATCCTCCAGTGTAGATTGTAGACTCGGATCGTCGGCTCGCTGTATCTGCTCTATCGCATCGTCTCGGATGTTTCGTAGTTGTGTCAACTCGTAATGCACCCCGAGGAGATTCGGCATGTTCTCCTTGTCCTCGTCGTCCTCTCTCAGCATGTTCTCCACCCCATTAAGACGGTCATTAAACGTCTGGAGATTCTCGACCATGGCCTCCACCGCGCCGAAATTCCTGTGTGCTTGCGATACAAGATTGATGCTGGCGAAATCCTTAATCATGTTTTGCGATTCGGAGCATAGCGTGTCGATCTTCATCATCTCGTCCCTGATCGCTTGTACTGTCTTTTGGCCATCGGTAAGACCGCTCATGCCCGCCTGCGTCGTCTCCAACTGCTCACGAAGAGCGCCCCGTAGCTGCGAGTCGACAGCCCCCTTCTTGCGCGTGAATTCCAGCTTCAGCGCCGGGATCTTGTCGAGGTCATCTGGGTGTCGGAGCAGCTCCGAGAGCTTAACTGGCGGTGCGTCCATAGTGAAGTTGGTGGGGCGCCGATGCAGCCGACTGGGACTTTGCACTTCAGACCATCACGCAAAAAGCGCAGGGTACTGTCCTGTTCGTTATGTGCTGCTTCTGTATAACGTGGAATGTCGAGGGATGTATTGTGAGAATTGAATGGTTACGAATGAGGCTCCAGTGGTACTTGCGCCACGTTCGGTTTCTAAGGTAATATCGCTTAGATGCATATACCGAGGTAAATACATGCAATGACCGAGTCCCTATAAAGTTCCTGTTCGAACCCCTTACCCCCTTTAATCCAACTTCAACTAGAATCTGCGCAAACCTTGTGCCGTCATGGAATTCACAGTACCTATCAAACAATGGAAACTTTGAGATGTCTTGCACGAATCGGTGATGTCAATATTCACCCTTGTAATAGCACCGACACCCACCACTCTTCTTAGAAACAGTGTCAGTTATGACAAGTACAATCATCTGACTCTAGCTCTACCTATCTGACTTGGAGAATGACAAGGAGCTCTCCAACCTATCAAGCCTCCCTCAATTTTCATGCTAGATTCATAAAGTATACTTCTTCGAATAACTCGCCGCAAACATCCTGAGCTGCATTAACATTTCAAGCTTGCCTCTAGCCATAACTGCTACCTAGAAGGTAATAGATTGTTGAAGACTTGGTATAACTCAATTACTAGGTTACTAACTCTTGATAATATATCGTCATTTATGATTCAGTGTTATATTTAGCTTTTATAGTTCTTAACAATACAGAATAGTCACGAGGCATGCTACTTGGACAGCCGGGGCCACTTCGAGTCACCACCAGACTTAGATACGTGTGCACGGCTCGATCCATCATAACTATTCGTTGCGTGTCCTTCCATACCTTCATGGTGCTGCGATGATGCATCGGTAGAAGCCCTCTCACTCTCATTATTTGATTCGATATCATGTCTGACCTCGGTTGTAACCATGATGCCACCATTATGATCAGTCTTATGCGGAAATATCTCTTCCTGGCTATCATTGTCACTGAATTGACCCGCACCAATTGCTGTGGCGTGAGCTGTCATCCCATATGGAGCTGATCGTTGTTGACTCCTGGCTGCCGGCTTTGGAGACTGTATGTATTCCTTACGCGCATGGCTCTGCAGTGGTATCGAGAGAGTTTGCTTTCCGGAGTGGGCATTGTAAATCCTCGATTCTCCGCCAGATGACAGGCCAAGGGCACTGTTTAGGCCAGGTATCTTCGCTGCGACTTGCCTGAGTGACGGAATGCACGAGCATATGATAAGGGCGCAACTCTCGACTTCAGACCACAGAAGGGCGTCTGCAAGCTCGTCTGTTCAACGTGAGATATAGTTGAATTAATAACGGCATTAGGTCACTTACATGTATCATCCAAGCCTATTTTAGTAACAAATATAATACGTATGATGGAAATAGAAGTTACCCTGAGATAATGTTTAGTAGTCATTCGTGTATATCCTCGACTGTTGACATACAATAGTCCCAACGAGAGCATAGCAATAAGTCCGATTCTCTTAACTATAGGCAATTGTAGCTTCCACATCGAAGGGATCGGCTCGGTAAATAGAGTCAGATCAGTTATCATGTTGAAAGCGAACTATACGGTATATTTCTTAGTACTTGATAGATAGTTAGACAACGATACCTACAGTTGTATACCATAGGGGTGACAGAGTGACTACAGTATAAAGAGTCAGCATTCTGTCTTTATCAACTGATTGGAAGGCAATGAGAAACTTCTAGCTCCCGAATATGCTTAGATATAAATCATTTCCTTCCTTGACAAGATGAAAGGGATATATGTGACTTTGGAAGCTACTCACTGCACCTGCCCTCCAATTGAGGATACCATGACTTTTGCACTGGGGAGCACTTGAACAGGACAACAAACGTTTCCTCTATAGCTTGACAAAGGAGGAAGCCAACCAGAAGCTTATTCAGTATCCTCAAGGGGCGCTCTGGGAGAATCCTTAAGAAGAGGACTGCAAAAGACGCCTTTGCCGAAGTAACACCCCAGCTATAGGAGACTGAGCTAGCTATCTGGAGCTAAGCGGAAATTAGCGAGGGAAGGTATTTTGGAAAGCGATTGTTTCGTACTTGCAGATATTTAGTATAGTTTTCCTCGCTGACTTCGACACGATCCCTTCCGAGTCCGTAATGAGTAGCTTTGTTTCCGTCAGTTCGAAGCCTTTCTGAGGGAGCGTTCTTATACATACCAACCATGATACACGAGCCGAGTGACAACGACATGATCTATATAATATTAGCTGATAGTATCTAAGGAGGCACAAATATCGAAGCATAGAAACCATTGGTCCATACCCAACTAAAGAGGATCAAGACTGCGAATTATTAGTAATCATATTGACCTCACTGGAAGAATCGTGATTAAACGAACCATCGTCTAAGCCCAACGTCCTGAGAATCCCAAAACGAGCCCAGGCTCTGACCATTACAGCAAATGTTGTAATCGATATCAGCACCGAGCTGCCAGTAAGCATAGACTGCACTTTCGCGGACCCCATGTTGTTGATCACCAGGTGGGTCATCAAGGGAAGTAGAGCTTCCACTCCATTGCTTTGAGTCGAGGATCAGAAAACTCTTTATAAGCTAAAGGGTGGGAACGACCATTGTTAAGGCATAATTGATGCGCTATCCAAACAACATCTGAGATACATTGGTACTCAGTCATATTGCTTTACTATGTACGTGTATGTATCCTTTGCGATACAGGGCGGCAAAGGCCGAAGAAACATCTTCTATCAAGGCATAAGTTGCGGAAAGCTAGTATAATCTAGAATCCCGATCTGTCCCCATATATTAGCCTACTTCTACTCATAGTTCCAGGTTGCCCTGCGTTAGCGAAAGAAAGCACGTATAGGGTTGTATTATGCAAGCATTGCATCTGGCTAATGGGAATTCCCCGGTACTAGCACGTCAATGTCAGTTTCAGCAACCCGTAGTGGCAAAGTAGTGTCGTCTCATTTGAGCATTGACATGATATCTGAGCCATTCTTTAATCACTTCCCGGGCGTCTCTATAGGGTCATGTTAAGGCCTAGTTAGGGTCGCTAGTAAAACCCCTACTTGTATCAAGCTAACTTGGTGATGTTCAAAGCATGACAAATCCGTTGTTTACAGAGGCTCAAGAGAATAATGGCGAATTATTCTCCGTATCACCTGTGTAGCCCTATAAGATCAACTACTGATGCAGAGAGTCGACTAATGATCAGAAGTCCTTGGCATGGGTCCCTGCATCATCACTTCATAAATGTTCCGGGGTTTCCGCATGAGCAATGTAGTATATATATTTTAATATGTAACCTTGGGATCCGGGGAAGTGGCTTTACTGCACTAGTCAAGACGCTAGGGGACCTAGCTCATAGCCCAGGGTACGACGACTGTGGGGATGTTTATCTACTATACAGCTACCCCGTCAGTAGGGAACTTGGCCTCAAAGACAGGATTCAAGGAAAGTGCACTGACAGTAACTCGCCAGCGAACAGATTTTTCCAGGCCAGCTATCACGTATGATCATGATGGGCTGTTGCTACATAGGAGAACATGCTGACTTAGTGACCTGCCCACTACGTATATGAACGAGCTGGAGCTGCCATTGCGAATAGATAGTTTCATAGTCTTCCATTGAAAAGTACCAAGATTACTTTAATCTACGAATGGCCCTTTCAAGGGGTCTCTCAACCCAATACCATGGCATTTGCCTACAGCTTCAAATAAACCCGTATAATTCAACATTGAACGAGTATTTAAAAGAATAGTTGCAATGCTCCTAGTATACAGCTACTAGTACATATAATAATGCTATACATATATTTCTACTGATATTCACACACTAGGTCTGTAGTTATAATGAGGGTCGTATGATCTTTTCCTTCGGCGGCTGTACATAAATGGCACCACCTTCCGTAACAGTCAGGTGTCTTCCAGGCGATCTTGTTCATTTAGTGTCTGAGCGTTTATCCAAAGCCATCTCTTTAAGGTATAGAGCTTCGGCTCTCATCTGGGGATCCTTGATATCATAGGTCTACATCGAAAAAAAGAGCCAAAAAATTGATCCATTGAAAAAATGTCGCAATAAGCAATTAACTTGGCTCAGTAGAGCCATGTAGCGAAGTCCGAGAATACTGGATTTTGAGGTTGCAGGGTCGATCAAGAAGTAGATGGGAAGATAAGCTTCTTAGTAGCTCAGTTGCTCAGAGTTGTTTTAGGATGACGGCACTAGAAGCTTCACGTATCCCAATGCCTATTTGTCTAGCTTTTGTAGTAAAATTCATTCATAGAGTAACATTCATATCTCGTAGATGAGATTTCTAAGCCTCTCGGTATCAGACCTGGGGAAGGCCCTTTCGATACACCGCCGTGAATAAAGGGAACATGTATTCTATAGACGAGGAACACATCAACTCCCTTTTATGCCCCATTTTCGCTTCAAATCACGATTTAACTCCGTTTAATCGGCTTCGAGCCTAGCCACAGGTGGCGTATCATCTACTTGGATTCCTCCTCGTTTCTTCTCGTCAGAATCCCAGAAAGGCAGCCTCCAGCCTCCCTCATCCTGCGGCGCAGCTAACCACAGTCTCATCAGGTGACGCCTCGGCTTGCCGCTGTCTGGGCTCCAATCACGGTATGCAGTTCTCGCGTGTAGTGTGTGCGAATTGGAAACGAACTGGATGTCTCCAACATCCAGGATCATGTGCAGCTTCACTCTTTCGCAGGTAGCTTCGAGCAACTGAGTTGCTTCCTCTTGCTCTGGCGACAGCGGCGGGATAATGCCTTTGTCTGAAAACCGCTTGAGACTGCGGACGTAGTACGGGTCCCATTTGCAGTATACTCGCTGCTCACGCTGCGGGTTCGCTGGATCTGGTGTCTCTAAGTAGAACACCGATGTTCTGATATAAGGCTCCTCTCCTTTTGAAACTTCCCCTTTACGGTCAAAGTACCAGATAGGTTTAGTAAGCAGTTCAGCTACATCTGGGCGTTCTGCTTGCAAAATATTCCAGACGTGGTGGATCGATGCCACATCCGATTCACCACCAAACTCAGACTTCGCAATGCACAGAAGGCCGACAATATCGCAATCATCAGCATGGAAGAACTGGCGGGCGTTTGTTCTGTAAATCCGAACTTTGTCGATTTGTGTACTGTCCTCGCCGAGATCTTGAACATGTCCTAGAATGTGCCCCCTTCCGTTTTGAGACACAGGGTAGCCGAGATAGGATCCAAGACCCATATAGGCGACGGCTGACTTATGGTTGCCCCATTCATTTACGGGGAACCCTTTGTACAGAATAAACCCTTTTCCGTCATACATCTCCCGGCGCATAGCAGCCAACGACGGCTCTAGGCCTGGGAGCCGAAAGTTCTCCTTGTTGATGCCAGTCAGGGGCAGGCCTAGCGCCATGAACTCGTCGGCGGTCTTGGATAGTTCCTTGAGTTCTTCCTCAGAGAACTGATGGACCCATCGTTCTGGCGAGTTGGCGTATTCCTCTGCTTTCCATACTGTTGGTCCTTCTATATGCTTAGGAAAGGCACTGTATGGGTAGAGCTGGTCATAAAGCGGGGGGTGTTGACCTATTCAGTCGTGAGTATGTAATGCACTAGTTACCTCGACATCATCCTCACCTGTCGTCTTGAGCCCATCTGGGAAGATAGAACGATCGACCTGTTTGACAGCGGCTTTCAAGCTTTGAATGGCATCGGCCGGGGTCTGTACGTCAAGAGCAGGAGCCATTTTTTTCTATGTGTCCGAAAAAGCTATCATGAATAGAGATAGGAAGAAATCTAGACCGGAGGCGCATACGGAGCAGGACTCATCAAGGGCTCTCGATGTGGCCGATCTACAACTTATATACCTGAGTTTAAATTTCCCGCTAATCTTATCTGATCCAATGGCGTCAGAATGCTACCTTCCCTTTTTCCCGGCTTGTTCGTAGGGCAGGCCTCTTTGTGAGGCATTGGGGTAGCCTTCAAATCTCCTATCGCGGGGCTCAATCACGCAATAGTGAGCACGCAATCCTGCGAAGAGTTGCATCACCACCAATCATTTACGCTTTCCCGTAGTATTCCATGCCCAGATCTGTGGTTCGATGTATATTTATCGATTAGTCTGATCTAGCCCACTGCCGACACTGGAGTTTCCTCTACACACGTATATCGCTGACGTCGAATCGTGTACAGGTACGGGCCTTAGCATGATCACGTCAATCGTCAAAACAGAGTTATCGCCAACGGTGAACTCTGAAGTTGCCGTTCAGTCCCGGAGCGGCCCGAAAATAATCACTCATATTATTCAATGGTCCGATTCCGATAGTCGGCTTCCTATATTTGACTTCCCTAACATCTCATTATGGGCTGAGGCAATAGCGAAATAACGGAGTAGATGACCATGATGAACTGAAAGAATGTCAAAAGAAGTAAGACGATATAAGTGTTGACTGGATGATACCCACCGGGAAGTTATTATCTCAAAGCTGTGGATTCCCTTTAGGTAATAACATCGACTGTTGTGGACATATTTGAAGGTCTACGAGGATGACGATATGAAACAATATAGTTGCGTTGCTCCGCAAGCACAACATCCCCAACCTTATGGACAACGGCTTACAATACATGTATCCAAATAACGTGCGCCAAAGCCGCTATCTCATTCTAAATTGTGCCAACAGACGGTGTATCGGACTTGTATCTTAGCTAACCAATTGTGCCTCGTTTCATAGCTTGTACCACCCAACTTGAAACATCGTCTTCCATTAGGCTCGTGATGACGAAGGTCACCAACTTTCAGCTTTTGATAGCAAGTGCCTGAGCGACAGGTAAGCAGTACCAATGTCATGGTTCTTGGGTCTAACCATGTAGCATGAGAAAGATTAGACAAGTCTTCACTTATCCACTTAAATGTTATTATAGAAATTCTCCAACGCCATGTCGACTAGACCAGACTTACTTCAATATATCCATCCCTTCGACTTCAAAGATTAAGTTTCCGTCAGTTTCATTTAAGAAATTCCCCCATTTCGTGCTGAATATCTGTCTCTTCGGTCACATTTCAGCTTGATTAATGCAATAAGCACCACCAAGAGGTTGCCTTTTGTATACTGCACCTGACCAATAAATTGATGCAAAACACTCCATTGGCATAAACAATACACTATTGCTTTTTCCTATGGGAAGTCATCTTATAGTTTCAAGATGGATAACGAACAATCACCGGCATTATTCTACAACATTTGTTAATGCGATAAAGTCCCAGCTTGAGGTGCTTGTATAAACATCAACGTCAGCATGCATATCCTTATATTCAAGCCCCCTCTACGTGAATATCTATTCCCATAGGTTGCTATCACAACTTCCCTGTTATCCGATAGACTTCCTCCTCAAAAGCCTTAATTAGGGGCTTGATTCTTTCATCGCAAGCTGGCAGGACCTGGGTTCCGAAGCAGCCGCATACTCCGGCCTTACGGTCGATAAACTGTAGTCAAGTGTTAGTGTTATTCAAAAGAGCAAGTCCTGAGGATGAATACAACATACCCAAAAGAGGTTTGCAGCACCACTCCAAATCAAGGTACCGTTCCTGCGATAGTCGTGCTTGTCGCCGTCAATCAGGATGCCACCAATGCCCCAGTCATACTCATCAGTCAACGGGAAATCGCCCACGGCCCATTCAGGTGTCTTCATCTTCTCCAGCAATGACGCCTTGCTCGCGGGATTCAGTTGTGGCTGGAACATCTTGGCGGTCGTCTCCCTTTTTAGTAGTTTCTCGTCATCTACTAGCAGCGAATATAACACCTTGACATAGTCATCCATGGTGGCAAACAGGCCTTGTCCACCAAAAGGTTCCTTCAACCCGGTGGTCAAAGTTGGCTGGCCGGGTTTCTCGACCACGGGCCCGGTGGCGTCTGACCGCCATGCCATTGGGACACGCCGTTCTTGGATGCCAGGATTCCGTTCGGGAAAGAATGTCGTGCTGTTCAATCCCAGGGGTTTCCAAATGTTCTCTCTCATGTAATCCTCTAACGTCTGACCCGTAAGCTTCTCAACGACCTGGCCGACTCGATCAATGCCACTGCCATATTCATAGGCTTCTCCCGGTTCGAACGACAGCGGCAGATCGAATGCCTCATCAATCGTTCCGGAATTTCTTGGCTTCTTCTTCCAGACTGCTATCTTTTCTAGCCCTTTGGATATGAACGTATAACCAGCGCCAGAACTGTGCGTGAGCAAGTAGCGAAGCGTAATGGGATTCCGACGCTTGTGAGTGATCGGCGCACCCTCGTCCGTGAATCCGTCCAGAACTTCCTGACTGGCGAAAGTGGGGATCAAATGTGATACATCCTCGTCTGGAGTAATAAGCCCTCGCTCAACGAGCTGCAGGACAGCAACGGAAGTGTGTAGCTTTGTCATGGATGCCAGCTCAAACACGGTGTTCTTGTTGTACTGAACCCCAGTATCAGCTGCGAAGGCCTCCGAATAATCGAACTTTCCTTTATGAGAGTTTAGCTTCGAGTTCATGATGCAGGGCTAAAGCAATATACCATTTTTGTCTTTGGCAAACACCACCAGACCTGGCACCACGCCGTTTCGTGTTGCGTTCCGTACTTGATCTCCGAAGGTTGTCATATTGTTGTTAGGTTTGGTGGGATGTGGCTTGCATAGTTTTTCGAGGATAGCAAATCAACGGATCATTTATATGTATACTGTCTATACGTTTTGGAGAAAGGGCACAATATACAAGGGGTTGCTTGATTACGAAGTATAGTACCCTATCAATCCGTTCGGAGGAACTCCGTACTTCCATTTGTCAGCTAACAGACAACATCATACTTAATTACAACATGCGGCCGCATCGTACTCGTATAGTGTAATAAGGATTCAACACATAGCAATTGAACCACAATTTGTCCCGTTAAAGTTATCGTCAATTGCACATGCCTAACATGAAATCGTCACCTACCGTGTCACTGTGAAGCGTCGGCTCTATGCACAGGATAAAATGAGGCAACTTCTGTTGTAAATTGAACTCGCGCAACTTTCTTATCGGCGACTTCGCTGTACGTAGTGCGTGACAATTTAGTCTAGTTACCAATCACATATATTCTCTTGTACATTTTCATATCGCAATTCATTAGTGATGATTACGCTCCGCTAAGACGAAGTGTCCAGTTTGATGTTATTAACTATGAGCTAGATCTTAGCGATCTATGAGATCGGTGGTTCTTCTAGAGAAAATTGAGTCGCCTTTCCCCAGGATATTGACCGAATTCAAAACACGAAGACTTATCATGCTCCCGATACTGAAAACAGTGGGATATGCTATCTCTCTAGAAGGTGATGGAAGCCAAAACAACTATTCAACGATCCTTTTATAGGTATGCCATGAATGTGCATAGATCCAATGGCCCAGACTCGAAAATTCAAGACTCTAGAAAATTCGCAAAAGGGGTATCTTAATTATATAAGTATAAATGAAACGTCGCCTATGTCCCTATCTCATCACCTCTAGCCATCACTTCTTGAACAGATTTGACTGCGACCCCCAGAACGGGTTCGGCTGGAACGAAGACCTCACCTTCGGGTTCTGCTGCAACTCATTCTCGCCACCTGGCAGCACCAAGCGACGTCTATCATCGCCATCATCAAGCAACGCAGAGCTATACCTGATCTCGCCCCTTAGAATCTCAACCGCGGACACAAGCGGCAGAAGCAGCATCCCAATCGACAACAGCTGGCCAAAGCTCCACTCCTGCTCGCCCGGGTCGCTGAGCGGCACGGGCGGCGTGCTGAACGCGTCGGACAGGTAGATGACGCGGATGGCGGCGCCGACGGCGCTGGCGGTCATCAGCGCCAGGCCGGCCACCTGCACGGTGCTGTAGAAGCGCTGCGTGCGCGCGTGCAGGTACCACGTCGCCAGCCCGAAGATCACCACGTTGCCCGCGATCACCGCGATCGTGCCCAGGTACGAGACGCCCAGGTTCGGCGCCGAGCCGCCGGGGGAGGAGGCTGCGTCTGGGTTGTCGCCATTCTGCCAGGCGCAGGTGATGGGGAAGGTCTTGTCGTTGAGGTTTCGCTGCACGGATTTGAGGATGAAGATGCCGTAGACGCAGGATAAGACCACTATAGCATTTGGGATCAGTATGTTTTCTTCTGGTTAGTGTGATGAATTGTCGGGAGCCCTGAGACCTGTCTCAGGCGCCTTTAACTCCCGAAGATTTCCCCGACGGGAATTAGGCCTTTATAACGAGATAGAAGGGGTACTATATGAGACAGCGGATGCCACTCACGATTCACAAACATAAGAAACTGGCGCAGCCACCTCAGCACCCAGTCCCGGCGGTACTCGTGCACGAGCGCCAGCAGCGTCGCGTTGTGCACGGCCATGGACAGCAGCGACAGCATCCAGACGGTGAAGAAGTGGTACGGCACCATGGCGGACATCTTGGCGAGCCCGACGCACTGGATCCCGATCCCCGTCAGGATCTGCTGGTCCGAGTAGGCGTTCAGGAGCTTGCGCCGCAGCACCGACGGCCTGACCCGGCCGCGCACCTCCTGGAAGATCATCGTCGCGCTTAGGACGAGCGAGATCACGGCTGTTACGACGAAGGAGAGGAGGACCTGGATGTAGGTGATGAGGTTAGTTTGGCGTTTTCGGAATGGGAGTACCGGCATCAGCTGGAGGCAAGCTGGGTTGAGTGAGCGAAAGGGGACTTACACCGATGCCCGCGACGCCGGCGTCGCTGGGAACAGCGTCTGGCGCAACCGTACAATTCGGTTCCATATCGAAAAAGCGGTTCGGAAATCAAGTAAACGAAACAAACGAAACAAGACTGGGGTTTTCCCCACGCTCACAGGTAAAAAATACCCCGGAAATATAAAACAGCTGAAAGAAAATCAAAGATGACGCAGAAGAGAGACACAGACAGAGAGGCCTTCTTTAGGAATTTAATTTATTAGCCAGCCAGCGCTGCCTCGCTGGCGCGGGGACCCTTGTTTTTAATGAATGACGTTGCCCCCTGCTATATATTAAGCGCCACGCATGAAACGCAGCATGGGTCTCGATTAATCTACTGGACGGGAGGCCGTCAGATTCGCGACGGCTGTGCTCTTGTTTTTCGGGCTATGCGATCTGATGGCACTGTACCATTGGCATGGGTCAGATCAAAGATCAAAGAGATCCACCTCAGCTGTAAGGCGTTTTTGACAACAAGTAAGTAGCAAAAGGAGAAAGCTCTTGTGGAATAGTGTTTCTGGCTTTGTCTCATAGATGTGATTGATCTCAGTGTTTCTTGGTGTTGCTATGATCAATACTAAGTACTGATAGTAGAGAAATGAGTTTAGACCTGTTCAATACTTGCTACCCCCCATCGCAGTGACGTGTATAGGAGAAACTCCTGCGAGATACTCATGACGTGCCTACATTCAATCATGTAGTCTTCTTGGCTTGTAAGCGCTGGAGTTAGTAAGCCGATATCATCTAATATTGTATTGGAAGACAAACTCAATGGCTCACTACAAAGATTAGTCAGGCAGCAAATAATGACGAGACGAAAGTCTCAACCTAGGCTTAAAATCTCACGAGATCTCGCCGAAAACTTCGCAGTATGATCGAGATCAATAAGAGAACAACACTGCGGGGAGAACATAGAAACTATTAATGGGAAAACTCGTATTAGGTGCCTGCTTGGAATCTTAGATGTCCATTGCAAGTCAATCTAGAACTAAGTTCACCTACGTCGTGTCATCAATTCGTCCTTCCACCTAGAGTCCTCTCATTTTGATTTCCTTTATCATAATAAAATAAATAAAAAACCAGCAAATAGGATATCAGCCAAAGTATGGCAAGTTTTAGGATTTTGACTCCACCCAACTCCAGTGCTGCCAACGCACAAATGCCTGCCCTCTAAATAAACGCTGTATACCTTCGGTGGGCCGAACATGTCTCGGTTACGACGACGAAGTAGTCAGCTTAGCTACCCATGAGATCCTCAGTCAGAGCCGCTAGATCCCTTGCAGATAGCTTCATCGCATCTCCGATCCACTACATCATGCTTTCCGCTGCCTTTTGGCCGCCCGTCCGGGACTATGCTCTAGCTCATCTCGAGCAATTTCTTCCGTACCACTTGGACTCGGTGACTTGTGACTAGGCGTATTCGTCTCAACTATACGACTAGTACCTAGGCTACCGGTGCCACCTGCGCCAGCTGCGAAGTCAATGGCATCATGGTTCCAATCGAAGGTTGTGCCGTCGTTGAAGGTGGAGGTATCGAAGTTGAAGTCATGGCCCACCCCATCAGCGGTGTACGCACTAGGATCGAGGTACTGGTTCAAATCAATATTGTCGTCGAAGTAGGTGTTCGAATCCTCTAGACCGGGTATCCGACCAGATGGGCTGAGTGGGCCAAGTAAGTGGTTAAGGTCTTCTAGCTTTTGGGTTTGCTCATGTTGCAGCCGCTGAAGTTGCTCTAACTCCTCATTCGTTTGTGACATCCGTTGAATAGATGGCGGGAGGGCTGAAGACATGATTGGCGATAAAGAGTTTAGCGTAGTAGGAGGTGGCACGTTGTTCGTGGATGGGATTCCGGTAGTAGCAGGTGGGGTTCTCGCGTCTGTAGGCGCGGGAGGAGACGTAGCTGAGGCAGCGGGTGTGGGGGATGTACTACTCTGGCCTCTGGACATGATACTGAGCATGCGATCTCTTTGGTCACTTGTCAATGTTGCCGACGTATTAGCAGCGACGTTAGGCAGATTAATAGATGTGTTCCCAGCATTGGAATTGGTGTCCTGGATGATTTTCATCATACCCTCTTGGGGATTTGACTCAAGCTCCTGTTTAAAATAGGCTGGCGTGCCGGATGGCTCGGTGGGGGTATCAAAAACCTCGGTCACTTGTCCCATTTGTGGTTGCTGATGATTTGAATAATTGCTGAACGGCGTAGGAGGGGCTGTAGGCGCCGGCGAGGACCTGGCGGTTTGGTTCTGGGGAGGTAGCAAAAGGCGTTGGGCCTTCTTAGGTGTACCCAGTGGTGTTGCATTCTCAGGCATTTGCTGCTGCACCCAATCCCCGAGATGGAAGACACTGCCCTGGCCTTGTTGTGGCATCTGGACGTTCGGAATAATGCTTGCCAATAGATCATTCACATTTTGAACGCCACCTTGCTCCTCAAGTGACTTCCTAAATACGTTGGCGAGGAAATTCAAGATGGCGTTGATTGAATTCTCGTGCCTATCATGCATATTCTGGAACATAAGGGCTTGCTGATACAGCTGGTTATGCTCCTGGCGTAGCCGGGCGATCGCTTCACTTATTTGCTTTTGCCGTACTTGCAACGCCGCCATCTGGTCCCGAACAACGGCTAGCTCCTTTTTCTGTAGTGGCCCTGACTCTGGTGCTGGTAGAGCCCGGGTTGGTACATTCTGTGGGGGGAATGGATGGGTCGCGACATCTTCCGGCGGGAGGATGTCGTCGTCACTTTCACCATCGACCTCGTCGCCCCGCTTCTTACCGGTCTTTTTGCTGTTGCCGCTCTTGGGTTTATTGATCAGCCATAGCAGGTTGGGATGGCCGCGCTTGAAATAGGGATTATAGTATTCGCTTGGGCTTTTGTTCTTGCGCTCGCTAGCCTTCATGGAATTATCAGACAGTCCAACTTTCTTGTGAAATCCATACATATTAAGCTGGCGAACAAAGGACGCGTAGTTGTTGTGCTTGAAGAGCTCGGGGATCAGGGTCTTAGCAAATTCGTCTTCGTCAAGAACAATGAAGGAGTCTCCCTTTTCTGACCATCTGATCAAATCCGTGTTCTTAGACTGTTCCAGGAAGCTACATAAAGTCAGCATAGATACATACACGTAAGAAATGAGGGGCGGCTGCTCACCTATTCAGCTTCTGCACAAATGGCGGAATCTGCTTTCGCTTTGCCTGGGCATCTTTTCTCGCTCTCTGGGCCTTCTCTTCAAGCAACTCTATATTATCATGCTCGTCAATGGCCCCATTAGGCTGGCTTGCGATCAGGGCTTCGTCGAAGTTCGGCCACGGATCGTTCTGTTGTGGGGTGAAGGTGCGGTTGTTGGCGACCAGGGCATTGTTCATGCCCCGCCTAGCAAGCGCGTTTGAAGGTGAAGGTGCAGGACTCGGCTGCCCATACTGTGCTTGTGTTGTCGGCGGCATCACGCCGTAGGGAGCCGCTCCATTTGAGGAGTTATCGACAAAATTCCCTGCGTTGGCCCCATTCCACCTTAACAGCTGGTCCGGCGTATTGTAAGGCTGCGACATCTGTGGCGGTATGGGCACGCTTCCTGGTGCTGGGCGTTTTCGGGGATTCGGCGATGGCATAGGGTAATAAGTGTACATGGGTAGAGATTATGAGGAAGGTATGTCGAAAGCTCTTCTTCTCCGGTTGGCTAGCGCCGCACGTGTACCGCGGCGGGGGTGATTGGAAAGGCTGTGCGGACCAGAGAATGAGTGATGGCTTCTGTGAATTGAGTTCGTTATCTGCTATGCGGTGGCGCGGGTGGCGCGAGTTCGATGCGGATGCGGACACGCGAAGTCCTGGGGTCGTTGATGACAACTGGCCAAATCGATGAGGGCAGACTCGAGACGAGTTGAGTTTGGTTCGAAGGGTCGGATGACGAGAGAGCTGGTAGGAGATGGGACGGCGTGCTCTCAAGCTACACGCGAGGCTGTCGAATAACTAGGCGACTGCAGGCGACGGTAGGCGACCCGACTAGGCTGCTGCTGGCAATGTGTAAGGGTAAGTAACTTTCGCAAGCGCTTATCGGTGCGCAAGGCTGCGAGTGTTTAATATTGATATTGCTTCTCCAATCTTGATCCGATGCAGGCGATGCATGTAAAGGCGAAAAGCTTATGCGCGCAAATGGCAAATGGCAAATGGCAAATGGCAAATGCTGAGGTCGACTCGGAGCGGGATACGACGCGGGATAGGATGCAACTTAATTCGATGGAGCGAGGTGGTGCATTCCAGCCTTTCCTCAGCTTTGCCTATATACCCGTCCAAGCCTCAAAGGGCTTGAGGGATGAGAAGGGAACTGAATCAGCTCTAGAAGCTGGAAAGAAGCTTCTAACAAGGCTTCCCAAGACAAGATTGTCTCTGGCGATGCGACCAGATATAGAAGCACCCGTTGTTCTCGAAGTCGCAAAAAGTTCGATGTCGCAGTTTGGTCAAGGGATCTTGGAAATCTCTAACACAGCAGGCTCTCTGGGAGGGAGAGTCTACGGGCATAGAGTTGTTGGTCCTGTTGGTCCTGGTCTGGCCGCTGTTTCGGGAGGGCTGACGAAAGGCTTTTTTTGACCCAATAACATAGGAGGGAAAATATACTGTTGGATGTTTCTTTGCTTCCAAACTCTGACTCTGACTTTAGACTTTGACTTTGACTTTGACCGGTCTTCCGGCTCACAGGCCGTGAAACTAGGATGAAGAGGGAATCGTTCGCCCGCTGTCTTGGCTCAGTCCTTTCACTGTGCGGGCCCCGAACCGAGAACTTGTATGTGGAGGATGATGTCGAACTGGCAGACAATGAGGGGAGAGAGGAGGAAACAATCTCTGGCTCTGGGCTGAAGAAACGAATTATGATTATGATCTCAATGTTGACTGTGGAGCTGATGGATGTCAGGTATTTATCTACCGGAGCAGCACTTTTAGGTACCTTTACCTGTATGTGGCATGCCTGAGGTAGGAAGCCCATGCATGTGTATGTACAGTACTTGAGAGGAAGTGGGTGGCCCGCCCATTAGGTACCGCCCATTAGGTACCTTCCTTAGGTACTCAGTAGGTAGTTACCTACCTTAGCTGTGAACATACAGTGAGTACTAACAGCTCTCGGCTACTAATAAGCAACCTGATCAATGGACAGTAAAATATCAGATGTCCTGCCGGAGCTCCCATTATTAATAGTAAGCTAATAAGAGGGGCTCTCTACAACTGTACAAGGCGCGCATCTACATATACTCAGAACCTTAGACTTCATCTTCCTCTATTGGCTCTGGAAGGTATAATTGTGAAGGTACGCTGCTACCATCTCTAAACAATCGGAGTTTTTTCCGGGGGTTGTCAACTGTGGTCAGGTATAGTCATGACCTCACGAGTCTTCGTCGTGGGCTGATTTCTCTATCTAGATTCTGGTCTATCCGTGGGTCTGCCGGTCAAAAAGGTCCGCGCCTTATTACTTAGCATCGAAAAATAGGATGGGCAAAAAGCTGGCAAGGTGGGATTATTCAGAAACCTTGTCCTATATGCAGGCTCGGACCAACACGTCTCCATCTGATGTAACGGTAATTCAATGTCGACAGCTGCAACTTATACAAAACTGACATAGTAGACACATTGACTACCCAACGTCAGCCAATGACCAGCTGCATCTATATTTTGACCCTATGTTCCAATCCGTATAAGGAATATTAACTGGGACTACTTATACAGGAAATATCATGAGTGAAAATGACTACTTGTCCTGAAGTATCATATTGCTTCAATACATAGTACTAGCAGGTGACAGATGATGTGATATGTTGACCATTCTCACCTAGCTCCTCTGCCAGCTAAAGCTGAGGCTTTGGCTAGCTTGGCATTCCGTGCCTGGTCCCATTCTCGCCCCGAGTTACCGGATTGTGCCTCTCTTTGTGCCCTCTTCTCCTCCCTCAGCGTCCTAGCCTTTTCCCTTGGATCAATAACAATCAACTCGTCTTCAGCCTTCTTTCGGTAAGATAGATCCTTGCCCAGCTTGTCCGCTACAAAGCTTAGAGAGTGTGACATCCATCCCTCGTCGTCGCTTTCCTCCTTCTCTGCCTTATCCCATGTGTTGCAGCTCTGGCAGTTGGCAATAAAGTGTAGATCGCAAAGTGCAGCTTCATCATCTTGCTCTCCTGACGGCTCCTCGTCGCCATTCTCTTTAGCAGAAACGGCTGGAAGCTCTTTCTCCGGCGCCGATTGAGCGAGCTTGGAACGGAAGGCTTGGAACATGGATAAGTCCTCACTCACCATTGTCCCATCGCCACCTCTCCGTCTCTTCCGGCCGCGCGTGGAAGTTTCCGGTATCAACTGCTCCAACGCCGATTTCTTGACCTCCTTGACCGGCTCAGAATGGATTGTCCTTTTCATAGATGCTTTCAAAGCAGCAATCTCTTCGTTTGCTTGATCCAGGGCAGATTTCTTCGTTGGTAACTCTGGCTCTGGAGACGGTTCATCGTAGACAGGCTTAGCTGCTTTCTTCGTTGGCGGGGGCGATGGCCTCGTTTCTAACTTCGTCTCCCTTGGAGGTTCGCGGACCGGTATAGATTTTTCGACTGCCTTATTCTTCTTCTGGAAACTAGTCTTTGGTGGGTGAACTGTAGGGGTTCGTTCTTCATCAACATCCATAACAATCCGTGAGTCAAACTTGGCCTTTTTAAGAACGGGCACATCGTCATCACCCTCCTCGTCCCCAAAACTCAAGAGTTTCTTGCCGGCTTTAGGCTTTTTCTTCTTCTTTTCGGTTGTAGGGGCCTTTTCCGTTTGTTTAGCTATCCTTTCCCGCTTCTTCATGTCATCGAAAGGATTGACCAGTATCTCGATACTCGTGATCTTTATCGGGTAGAGCGGTCGCTCGCTTCCCTCCGCAACCTCCGCCTCGCCCATGCGTGATAGATTGTAGATTGTGTCGCCTACTATCCTCCCAAACACGGTGTTCTTTTGGTTCAGCTCTTCAGCCTTGTCCAAGGTAAAGAAGAATTGGCTGCTATTTGTATCCGGTTTGCTCTCGTTCGCCATACCCAGCAATCCCCTCCGGTTGAACTTCAAGCGCGAATGGAACTCGTCCTTAAAATTTACGCCGGTAGGTCCCGCATTAGCTCCATGGCGCTGGTCCATGGGCCATGGATCCAGGTCGCCGCTGTATGCGCCGCCATCATAGATCGATTCTCCCCCATTCCCTGTTCCTGTAGGGTCGCCGCCCTGTATGATGAAGCCTGGAACAAGGCGATGAAATATTGTGTTATCGTAATATCCGTCGAGGCATAGCTGGAGAAAATTTCGCGACGTGAGAGGGGTTTGCTTCGCAAAGAGCTCGACTGACAGGTCGCCGAGGGTCGTATGGAGGATCAGAGAAGCAGTAGGCTGTGGCTCGAGGTTGTAGATGGACGACATGGTGATGCGATCCGAAACAGAAACCTGTCAATGGGACAGATGGATCGCAAGTCAACAAGGAACCAAGAGGAATCGAGTAGGCTACACAAAGTAGAAGAATTGTGTGGTATTCGGCTTTGAGCCGTTCAACCAAGATTGAAATGATACAACGCAAGCTTTATTAGCTGTACTACGCTGCTACGTACGGTAGTAGTAACATAAGCAGCTGTCAGTTGTAGCTACCGCCTGCCTAGGCGCTAGGGCGCTTATCTTATCGCGCACATGGTGGTATCCACTCTACTGCCAACCCACCGACCTAGACCCACCTTTACATATGATCACCACCATGCGGCACCTGTCAAGCATTTCGATTCGCCTGTGTGACCCTTCAGAAGGTTTTTAGATGCCAAGCACGAGATGCGCTCCACAGAGAATTCAGACAGAGTCGTAAGGTTTTGTGTCTTTAAAAAGGAAAATTTGCTCTGTCCCGTCTTCTAAATGGTACTCTAGCCTTCATTCCAAACCGTTATATGTACCATTAAAAAGAACGGCTCAACTTGTCACGTGGGCTCTGACTTACAACTCTGCAACTCAAAGTTGTCTGGACTTTGACGGCTTACATCTTTTAGGTGGGGAAATCACCAGAATTCCAATATCAGAGGGCTTTTCTATAATTATACAAATTTCCCAAGATAAAATCTGCCATTATGACTCCCTCCGAGTCTGATTCCCATTTGCCACCTTCAGAGGCAACAAATGCTGTCCTGGTTCCCTCCGATGAGCTGCCCGAAGGATCACAGAAGGTTGAGGAGATCGACTTCAATGCATTCAAGGGAAAACCTATTACTGTGGATGACATATTCGATGGCATGAAACATATGGGATTCCAGGCATCTTCTCTCGCTGAAGCAGTACGAATCATCAATGACATGGTTAGCAAATGAAAGAATCTGGTCCAAGGTACCGAGTGAGTACTAACAACCCTCCGAAAAGCGAGCATGGAGGGATCCCGAAACAGGAGAGAAGACAACAATCTTTCTCGGATATACCTCTAACATGATTTCATCCGGCCTACGAGGCATCTTTCGATACTTAGTAGAGCATAAGCATATCTCGTGTATTGTCACGTCCGCAGGGGGCATCGAGGAAGACTTTATTAAGTGCCTTGGTGATACTTACATGTCTTCATTTAGTGCCAAGGGAGCCGACCTCAGAGCTAAGGGCCTCAATCGCATAGGGAACCTCATGGTCCCTAATGCGAATTACTGCGCTTTTGAAGACTGGGTTGTGCCGATCCTGGACAAGATGCTTGAAGAGCAAGAGGCAAGTAAAGGCACCGAGGAGGAAATCAACTGGACGCCATCGAAGGTCATCCATCGACTAGGCAAGGAGATAAACGATGAGAGGTCGGTGTATTACTGGGCATACAAGAACAACATTCCGGTGTTCTGTCCAGCTTTGACAGACGGCAGCTTGGGCGACATGTTATACTTCCACACTTTCAAAGCATCACCGCGGCAGTTAAAGATTGATATAGTCGAAGACATTCGACGAGTCAACACTATTTCTGTGCGCGCGAAACGAGCTGGCATGATCATCCTAGGTGGCGGAGTTATCAAACATCATATTGCCAACGCATGTTTAATGAGAAATGGCGCCGAGTCTGCTGTCTATATCAACACCGCCCAAGAATTTGACGGCAGTGATGCGGGAGCTCGGCCAGATGAAGCAGTATCCTGGGGCAAGATTAAAGTAGGAGCTGACCATGTCAAGGTAGGACAATTTTCATCTTATACGTGACTCGTTTTTCATCTAATGTGTGGCACAGGTCTACCTCGAGGCTTCTGCATGCTTCCCCTTTATAGTAGCTAGCACTTTTGCCAAAGATGCATAACAACAATACGCAATACAGCAATTTAAGGTTGAGATCGATATAGGGCGTGGCCTCTATTATCAGCTTCGCATTCACTGCATGCCCATGCCTCCCCTCAATACATAGAAAAATCGATACCCAATAAAATAGTTTCATCAGAGAAGATCGTGATGCATATCTAGTCTAGCAGCAAATGCAAGATTACAGTACGCAGTTGTATATCATCAAGGATCGAAGCCCTACCCCTGATTATATGGTATAGACAGAGCACTTCATATGTTCCATGATTTGGCTAAGTAGACCTGAAGCATAAAATTGACTTCACCTTCTGCGACCAATGATATTCTAATACCTAAGACTTAGATTATCTGGAGGGTAGGCTTGTGAAATGACACTGATTGTAGAGAGACCTCGAAACTGAATTCAACGGCTTGCTCTAACCAACTCTTTGAACTGTGTTTGTAGTCTATCAAATATACTCAGGTCAAATATATATATATACATATGATTCTTTGTATAGGAACAAGTCACAGAAGTGACGAAGCTTTATCTGTCGAAAGGTAAATATACTGCTTGAAATAGCCTTGATACCTTGATACCTCCCCAAGCAAACATTCTATGCCACATTAGGAGGTATTGCACCAATGCTGGTGAATATTTTCACCAATGTATTTGTATCCTTTCCCTCCTGCCCTGATTGCCTTCCAGAGCTCCCCGCATAATTACTCTCCTCTAGCAGGAATACATGGTACCTGTCTCCAGAGCGACGATGAATTCACCACAAATTCACTACAATGGTAATCTACAATAGCTCGGGCCATGCCCATCTTGCACCCTGATTTTCTTTGCACCCAGCATGGACAAAATTTCTCAGCACTACGCCGACGTGAGTCCATACAAAAGCAGTCAGGCCGCCACAATCTTTTCATCCTAGATTTGCTTTGCCACATCCCCATCTAGCAGTAGACCCTACTCGCCTCAACCATCAACCGATACAAACTGGTCGGTCGGCGCATGCAACATGTCTCGCAGATCATCGGCGACCTCATCGTGGGCACCCTCTTTGTCGGCGCCCTCTTTGTCGGCGCCCTCTTTGTCGGCGACCTCGTCGTCGAAGTATGAAAGACATTATAAAGAGCTCGGTTTTACTGCAGAAGACATTAAGGGCGCGGAAAACCTTTACGCTCTTGTCCTTCGGGGAGTTGAATCCAGCAAGAAGCACCAGCATGCAATCCGTCCGGGCGCTTCCAAGGAAAGCGTGGCCGGCGCCAGCCAAAAGACCGTCGACGCTTCCAATCAATTGCTTCCCATCAGATGGACGAGAAACAACGGGCTGTATGTTTTCCCTTTTTGTCAAACTTATCGTCTCGTGTTGTTTTCACCCCCAGAACCATCTCCCACTCACCATCATCTCACTGCCACTATCAGTTACCCTTAAAAACCTTGCTGTTTCTAATTCAGTTACCCACCCCCCGTAGTCCCAGGTCTAATCTCTTGTCTAGTCAAACAGCAGACCGTGCCGGCTTGTCCAATCTAGGAGGATACGCCAATACGCCTCACAGTCAGTGGGACCCCCAAACCTATAGCCGGAATCCTGTAGAACAGTATATGCCATCTTTCGGACCAGTCCCTTCTAACTGGGCGAGCCCTTCTTACGGACCATTCCCTTCCTACTGGGAAAGCCGTTCTTACCAGTCAATCCCTTCATACGGGACAACCCCTTCTAACTGGGCGAGCCCTTCTTACGGGCCAACTCCCTCTTACGGACCAGCTCCCTCTTACGGGCCAGCTCCCTCTTACGGGCCAACCCCTTCTTACGGACCAGCTCCCTACGGGCCAACTCCTTCTTACGGACCAACCCCTTCATGCCGGTCAACCCCTTCTTCCCTACCAAATCCGTCAGCACAGGACCCAACTTCACAAGGAACTAGAGACCCAGAATCCTCGACCATCACTAGAAGCATGGATATTAAGGCAGAGCCAAAGGCAACCCAGCACGCAGTTTTCAAGAGATACTAGAAGCAACTCAAAGACGCAGTTGGGGGTGAGCCCTTCCCTAAGGCGCCGAGGGAGGTTTGGAATCGATACCTGGACGCAGTCATGGGAGAAGTAGGACGACGGGATCACGAAAAGGCGAACAATTGGCCTACACTTCAAGAAGGCTTGAAGTTCCAGGAAGATATGCGCCGACAACTAGCTAGCCAGGTCACAAGCAACGGACTCGAGGATTTTGGCTTCGTTGATAGACGCAGTCGACTGAGAGCCCGGCCACCGCAGCAGCAGCAGACCTTCCCACAAGCCGCTGGCGCCGCCAAGATGCCAACCAACGGAGCATCGACTAACGGAGCACGGACTAACGGAGCAGCGGCTAACGGAGCTTCAACTAACGGAGCACGGGCTAATGGTGCCTCAACTAACGGAGCACGGGCTAACGGAGCCTCAACTAACGGAGCATCGGCCAAGAAAAAAAATCCAACGAATCCGGTTCCCGTCAACAATCTTCAGTCAGAACCGGGTAAGGTCCCGGGAAGCCTGAGCGGTCCGCCACCGAAGAAGAAGAGGCGAACGGATACGGAAATCCTTCAAACTGACTTCGGACCAGTGAGTAGCTCCCAGAAACAATTGTTGCCCCCATCCACCCTGCAGCGAAGACTAGAGAGAAAACTAACAAGAGGTGTTGTAGTCTTGGGATGTTCTGGTCGACGAGCACGGCCGCCGGCCAGCTCGGAGTACTACTAAGAAACCTTGATCGTTGTTCAAGGGTGTACGAATGGGCAAGAAAGGAGTTCGGCGTTATGGAAAAATAAAAATGTCATGACAGTGATAAGTATGAGGTGTCTGTGTCTTAACTACTGTTGAGCACATCTCATGATGGTACTGCAGAATATCTGAAGGCATCGTTCGGATCACTGGTCTTACACAGGAATTGTTATAGGTACATATATGTATAGTAGTAAATGCATTCAGCTTGCCGTTGCATGTTACACCTAAGGTTCGCTTTACGAAGGGCCCCCTGTGCATGACAGCTTTAAGCGAGACAGGATGTCGTCGGACCCCACATTTATTAGAGAAAAGCCGTGACTTCAATGTTCCAACGAATCCAGAGTTTACCTAGTGCATGAGCCAGATGTACCGCACCATTGAATCACGAAATACTCGGTAACTCGGAGTCATACACACGTACGTCCATAGGTATTGGGTAATCATAACCTTGATTAGATAGTTTAGCAAGCTGTTCAGGCGCCTACTTTGACGTATGCATCCCGCGGGCTAAGTGTATTAACTAGTAAAGTATTCGGAATCATTCTTCTATCGGGCCTCCGGGGAAGGCCAGCGGGCAGCCAGTCAATCCATTGGAACCTTGGAACCTTCGATGTTCAACGTGCGGATGTACATGTACCTAGGTAACGTATGTACTACGTACCTAGGTACCGATTCGGTGCAACCCGGGGAGATCTCTGCGCAGATAACCTGATCATGCAAGTTTGTCAAAATTAAACTGTCAAGACAGGGGTCCCTCGGGTTAGCTGACTAGGCGCCAAGCGTTAAAGATGCCTAGCGGCTAGTGGTGTTTAATCCCTGTTTGGCCTAGTCCAGCTGGCCTAATCTTAGTCTAGACGCCACGCGAAAGGGTGTTTTCAAGATCTCCAATTTCAGCCTCTTCAACTTCTGCCCACTCAACCCTTCTCATCACCTAGGTAGCAGGCCTTCAATCTTTTCACTGCGCGAACTCGCCTGGAGCGCCTCAGGATCACTACCTAAAATAGCAGAAACAAAAAAGCCACTAATTAGGATACATATCATCACCTTACGTTTCAACTAGTGGGGAGGGCTGTTGAACCTTCATCCACTTCGAACATTGTCACTCTGGTCGTGCGTACGCCGTTCAAAACTCACCTTGTCTGACCTCATCATCAAGATCAAACTTGTAGTTATTATCTACAACAACCTTTGGCTCTATGAGACTTTAATACTCCGGCTTGATCACGAGCGGTCCGTGCTGCCCAACCTGCGATGTAAGCTGAAGTCATTGTTTCCGATATGCATAAGTACCATTCCTGCGCAGATGTCATCCGTTTTATCTTTTTTCCTTTTTTCTCTTTTCGTTCATCTCTCCTATCCTAGGCGTTCATATTATTCTCATGTAATGGGATCAAGCGGTTCATGCGACCGCAAGACTCTCGCGACCGTGCCGAGTACGATCATTACTCAGGTGACGTCCGCTTTTGTTATACTAGACCCCGTCGTCACTCTCGTACTTATCAATCTGGTTCTTCTAGGGCTTCACGCTACACTGGGTCGCGGTATGATGGCGACTCCCGCCGCTCGAGGTCCCGGGACCGCTCACCGGACCGAAGGTCGCTGTATAGTGATGGCGGCCCTCGACGTTCCTCAGCGGAGTCTCGATCGAACAGCTCAGCCTTCCAACCGAATCGGGATTCTTTTCGCGACACCCTGCCGCGGGACACCCCGCGTGGGCCTAAAGCCCTGTTAGAGGCTGCTCCCGGCCTCCCTCGAGGCGGCGGATATACTGGGGAGTATCGAGGCAGAGGTCGCGGAAGGGGCCGAGTGTGGCGGGACGATAGCCGAGACCGTGGAAGAGATCGGGACATTGATTTTAGAGATAGAAGAGATACTTCTTACCGCGATGAGCGCAGCAGAGAGCGCGATCGCGGAGATTGGAGGGATCGAGACAGAGATAGCTTCAGGGGTCGGCGAGCATCGCCTCGGGGTCGATCGCCCCCGGGAAGGGATTTTCGGGATTCGAGAGACCTTAGGGATGCCCCATTAGGAGTTGATGCTGATCGAGCCCGCCGCGGATCGAGGGACGGTCCTCTCTCTGCTGGATCCTCGTCGTCTGACCCTCCCTTCGGGCCTTCGTATCGTGGTGGGTACAATGCGCGAGGTCGTGGGAGAGGCCGCGGCGACTGGGATCGAGGCCGCGGACGGGGTTATTACGACGACCGCGAGAGATTTGGACCAAGCTTCCGAGCCCGTTCTCAAGATGGACGGTACCGGGACCGAGATGACCGAGATCGGGAAAGTAGATACCCTGACGCCGACCTACGCCCTCGAGACCCGCGAGACCCTCGAGACGACCGTGATAATCGCGATCGCGAAGTCCGAACGAAACTCGACAGGAACTCGCACGAGCCGCCGGCGTCGCCGCCTCCCGTGGCGCCGGCTGCGCCCTCTTTTGGTTCAGTACCAAATAGAACAGCCTCGACGGCAGATATTGGCTCAGCCACAGGTAAGGCGCCGCCAACCGGGCCACGGGCACTCAAGGAGGACCGACCGGCGCCTTTGGCGGCTGTCCCAAACTCTGAGGCAAGATTACCACCAACTGGGCCGGCTAAGACGTTCCTGGAGAGGAGCCCGCCTATTCCATCTGGTCCGCGTGCCCAAGCCCGTCCAGGCCCTTCAAGCAAACAATGGATCAATCCCAATATTAAAAACCGTATTCCTGAATCCCCGAAGCTAAACAGATCCCAGAGCCTTGCTCAGCCGCGCCCTGCTGGGGGCCGTTCGGATGGTGCTCACTCGGATCAGCAGGTGGACAACAATCAGAGACCGAGTAGCAGCGACGCAAAAGCTGACTCTCAGGTGACCTCTGCAGATGGACAACTACGTGAATTGCATATTACAGATCCTAGCCAAGAGATTATCAAGTCGGACCAGAGGCCGCAATCTGCAGGTTCTTCCCTGGACAGGGAGCCTACGCTCAAAGATGTACCTGATATTGTGAAGGTTGAAGATGCTGCAGGACAATCGACTGATCGCACTATCATAGATGACTCTGTCGTTGACAAGAAGACTCCATCGGTAAGTGACGAGGTGAAAGCAGGGCCAGGTCGACGAGCCATGCTTAATGCTTCATCAATACATATGTCTCTACCTCAAATCCAACCGAAGCAGCCAATCCTAGATCAGTCGGAATCCGATGACGAAGAGATGGGAGATGTCATTGAATCGGGAATGGCTGAGGTCGAGGCACAGTTGAACAAGTTTGAAGGAATCGAAGATGTACCGATGAACGCCATCGTACGCCACGCGATAATTTCACTGGAAGCCGTTGCGAGGATCGTCAATGAACCGGAGGGCTTAAAGGATATGGTTGGCCCTATCCCAGACACCACCGCGGCTTTGCCTGACGAAATACCTGCGCAAGTAACCCAACCAGTCCAACCCACGGAAGAAGCGGCTGGTGCTGAGGACAACAAGGATCTTGGTGATCACGCTGTACCCATCAAAGACAAGACTCCTTCTCCAACGGTAGAAAATCCGCCTTTGGAGACTGTAGCTTCGAGGGCAGAGTTGCCTCAGCCGTCAATCGAGCAAGAAGACATTGATGTAACAGCAGCTCACGAGGCCCAAGTGGTCGAAAAGAAGCCAAGGAGTGACGAAAGGGATGTGACCATGGAAGACGCCCTAGAGATCAGCCAGCCGGACTCTGAAGTCCGACCTACAGCAGCACGGTTGCCGACATCGCGGAGGGCGTCTCTGTATCCACCATTCGAAGAAGCTCGGATTCGGTCACGAGAAAGAAGCAAGCGAGGTACTAGTACACCGTCTCCTCCGGAAGAGGATGAGGATGAAACAGACATTGAGGATGTCGATTCTCAGACCATCGAAATTGTCCGTGAACATATGGCGACTCCTCCGATTGACACACTGCCGTACTTCGACGAGAAGCCTTGGTTTGAGGATAAGGCCTTCCTGAAATCGATTGACGCAACGCAACCAGGTTTCAATAACTTTTTATTAGAGAGGTTGAAAGATGAAGCGTGGAGTCGAAGGGCCAAAGAGACTCAGATGCAGGCAGCATACGACGAGAACTATGACCGCTATCTGCGCTTTACTATGTCAGATGATCCGGTCGCTGTCAAGAGTCGCGAGAAGTTTACTTTAATTGGAGCTGCCGAGACTAATGGTCATAAGCCTGGTTTTAACGTCGAACCAAAACCCGAGTCCACGAGGCGTAGCAGATACGCATCAGAACGTGATTTAGAGAGGATCCTAGAAGAGTCGCGCCGTGTCGAAGATGAGAAGAGGGAACGTCAACTACAGGCAGAGAGGGAAAGGTACAGAACTGAGAAAGAGGCCGTGTTACCTTGCCAGTATCAAACACCAGAAGAGCGGGAAACAAATTTCTACCTGGACACAACCGGCTTTCTCCAGCCAGAGAAGACCGTGGCGGCTTGGCAATTGTTACCTCCCGTGGATAATTTCACCGAAGAAGAATCTGGGATTTTCGAGAAGGCGTATCTTGAGTTCCCCAAGCAGTGGGGCAAAGTATCCGACCCGTTACCCAACAGAGACTTCGGAACCACTATCCAGTTCTATTATCTCAAGAAGGAGAAAGAAGAGCTCAACCTCAAGGAGAAGCTTAAGAAACGGCCCAGACAACGTAAAAAGGGAGGCCGGGGTAAGCACCGCTCCAGTGCTCTTGTCTCGGAGCTCGGGAATGGAGATAATGAGAACGAAGAAACCCCAGATACGGGTGAAAACGGCGAGAGGCGTCGGCCTCGCCGTGCTGCTGCTCCTACTTTTAATTCCGAAGCTACTCCTGCTACTGACGGAGAAGGTGGAACACCCGCTGGCACTCCTGGTCGTAGAGGGGCTGCGAAGGGTGATGGAACGAGCGATAGGCCAGAGCGTAAACCAAGGGGACGTCGTGCTGCCAAGGATAATAAGGAACCAAAGCAACCACGAGTCAACCAGACCCTTGCCGCAGCTCCGCCTACCGGAAGCAAAAGCAACCGCTCCCGGTCTAGCTCACAGGTTCAGGGTCAGGAATGGTCGGCGCCGCAGACGCCAAATGAAGCTACCCGAGTACCAGCTCAATATGAATTGCCTCCGAATACTGCCCCGGTTCAACCCGTGGCTATACCGGCTCCGTTTCCCCCGCCGCAACCCGTAGTTAGTCCTGAAAGGGGTGTTCCTGCTCCCCCGAGCTCGATCCCTGAGGCGATGGCTCCCCCGCCACTACGCCCAGAGCCGCCACCACCACCACCTGTGGCCATGCTCGATCTTGGTCAAACGACGATATCGGACCGCAAATCTGGCACGCAAACATCTAGTTACTGGAGCGTACCTGAAGCGAACGATTTTCCTCAGCTACTTCGATCTTTTGGTACTGACTGGGCAGCTATCGCGTCGCACATGCGGACAAAGACAGCCGTCATGGTGAATATCTCCAGAATAACCTCTTCCCCGTATATGACACGATCCGCTAACTTATTCAGGTAAAAAACTTTTATGCCCGCAAGAAGGACAGCAACGACTGGGAGGAAATCGTGGAAGAGGCGGATGCCCGGAGACAGCGAGGAGAGAAGAGGCCGGCGCCGCCGATTCCTAGCTCAGGTGTCAAGAAACGTTATGACACGTCAAGCAATCGGCCACTCGCGGCTGCAGACACGATCATGGAGGATGCCCCTCCGGCAAAACTTGAGCAACCTCCAACCTCCCAGGCGATGACAGGTCGTTTCAATGTGCCAATCGCAGCCCAACCGCAACCATCCGTCATACAATCTCCATTCGTGTCAGCACCTCAGCAGCCTCTGGTTCAGGGTCATGCCGCCACTCCACCTAGATCACAGCCTCTGGCTCAGCAGACAACACAAGCAATGTCTCCTAGCACCCGCCCCGTAAGGGCACCTTTCCCCTTCTCTGAGAGGGAACGCGAGCCGCTTGGTCAACAACGTGGCCGCACTCCACTGGGGCAAAAGACTAGTCATCAAGGGCCCCCTCCATCTACGTCCGAACCGCCCATGAGACACCCTCTGCCCGGATCCTTGATGGAGCCTCAACCCGAACGGCCGAAAGCTGAGCCCAAGGCGCCAAAGGAACAACCGCGTGTCCAAGATCGGCCGCCGTTGCGTGTGAAGCAGGAGCCAGATACCGCCCACCAATATGACCTGTTTACTGCTCAAGCACCGCCAGGTCGCATGCCATCCTCTCGCGCAGAAACCTTAGCGCCTTCGCGGCCTCCTGACCCCCCTCGTGCAGTAGCACCAGCTCCGCAAGCTCCTTTTGCGTCTGTTCTACAACAGCCGCCTGGGCGAGGTTTGTTAGGCGAGAGTGTTCCATCGCCACCAGTTTCGCGTCCGATCTCAAACCTCTCTCGTCCAATGTCTGGTGCTAGTAACCCAGCGGAGCCGTTCAGCACGCCACCGGCACAACCCACACCACCTGTTGTAGCTCCCACTCCACCTCGTCCCAAAGTCTCAAATGTGTTGGCACTTTTGAACGATGACCCACCGCCGGCTCCCAAGCGAGTTGCCGAAGTACCTGCGGCAACTAAGCCGTCGTCAACGCCCCCGCCTCAACCTAATCTCTCACGCCCCCCACCCCCTCCGCCTCCGCCGTCCCAGGTTCGCCGCGAGGCAGAAATGCAGGGCTACGGATACGGCCGCAATCCACCAGCAGCACCATCTCCGATGCAGCCGATGCAGCCAATGCAACCAATGCAGCCACTCAAACCATATTCGGCGTCACCTCAGGCTCAGGCACAGTCATTGAATGTATCTAGACACATGCCGCTGGAAACCCCCGGAGAACGAGGAGAACGAGTCGAGCGAGAATACTATGGTGGCCGACCACGTCCATTTTCTTCCGCTCACCAACCTCCAACAATCGGCTCGCCTCAGAGCACCCATCACTATCCGCCTCCGGGTCAGCCTTCTCCCATGACTTATCAACCCCAAGCGTCATACCCATATGGTGCACCAATCCAGCCGCCTCATGCTGCGTCTCCTCCACCCCAGTATGGAGGTCATCCTGCTCCCAGAGGACATGAAGCTCAACCCAGTCGAGAGTCCGTTTGGCCTGGTACACACCAGGGCCATCCACTCCAACAGCAACATCCGGCCCCGCAACAACAATGGTCATCACATGTACCTCAACCACCGAAGTCTACACAACCGCCACCAACCCAGTCGGCTTGGGCTGCCCAGCATGCACCGACACCAAAGCCTCCTCCGCCGAGCAGTTCTGTTCCACCACAACCTTCATGGGCCACTGCACCACCACCACCTCGAGGCCACGATCCTATGGCTCTTCGCGACGTCGTCTACACGTCGCACAGGATGCAACCTCCTTTGCAACCACAATACGCTCCTGTTTCACGAGCTGCCGAGCCACCGCCTCCGCAAGCTCCGGCTGGATATCCTCGCTATGCGACTACCCCCGGACCTGGGCGAGACCCTCGCGATCCTGGTCCACCCAGGAGCTATACGCCTGTGAGCGCATACGATAACAGGGGCTATCCACCCCCTGCTCAGGATATCCGCGAGGCACATATACGAGAGCAGCAACAGCAGTCACTCTTGCAACAACAGTTGCGGCCTCAGGACGCCAGACATATGTATGATCAACGCCCACCACAGCCCCCTGATAATAATAGGTATAGTAGGGGATAGGCTCATCCCTACACCAGCAATCAACGTCATTCCCAGGCTGGCAGGAGATATTGAAATGGCGCGTCAAGAATGGCCGCCTTGAAAGACACAGCATGTAATCATCCTGAGAGCTCTGCCATCACTGAGGCTAATGTGATCTGAGTCGAGACTTAGATCATGCGCAGTCTAAGTGCATCATGTTCACTTATGTTCGATTCACTATTGTTTTGTACTGCTATTATGATTTTAAAAAACATGAGAGGCGGAGACCAGCCTAGCTTTTGTTGCATTATTTTTCCCCTGACAGAGGGGGCTGATTCCTGTTAAACAGAGGAAGAGGGCGGCTTACTTGGCCAGAGAGACATGGGAGTCGAATGGTAGACCTGGTTGTGTTGTGACGCATGTGAGGTACACTTGTCAGAGTTTTTGTACATGGTATTTTAACGGCATGTCTGTATGGTTGTAGAAGTATATACAGAATTCGAAGAGAGCAGCTAAAGATCCGAAAACGTTTCTGTCTCAGATCAGTGCGCCTAAGTATCTCTGTTCTGGAGACAAAGGATTGTATTGCTAGGCAAGCTAGGTTTTTATTAATGACATCCGCATGCGTCGATGTTACACCAATGAGCGAAATGCAGGTAATGAGCTTTTCATATTTGATTGATTGCTAACTTGTGTATATTTCTATTTATGACTCCATAGTCCATGAGCAACAGACCGCAGGAGAGAGCACAAGTTCTCGATGGCTGGAACGGAATATGCGCCCCAATGTAGACTAGATATGCTTCACTTTTGTGTTTAATTGAACACACGCAACTACCCAGGTTGGTTCTTCTTTCTTGTTACTCTTGAGTTAACAAGTCTTTCATTGGACTTGGAGATGCTAATGTTGAGCATGGCTTGCCTCCGAGTTTCATATCCCTGTTGGGCTTCCTACTATATACTTAGTAATGGTAGATGTATATTTCAAGGACTATAATGGAGGTATAAAGCACTACGCTCCTATGGTTAGAATAGAACTATATAGTATCGTGGGGAAGGGTGATAGTCTATACAATATAAAGGGAGCTTATACGTGTGACAAGGGCTGTAATCAGGGCTTGGAATATATCAATTCAGCTAATAATTCTCTAGAGCCTCTGAAGGTGCTTATGGTTCTAAGTTGCAATCTGAGTCTAAGGGTCGGCGACAGGTCTTTATAGACCTTCTGCCGCGGTACATATTCCTGGTACGTATCTAGTCTGTTGCCGACGTAGCCGCCGTCTGGTGATCATACCTTTTGTTAGGCAGTCATACATTCCAACAGTATCGAATAACATCCAACAGTATCATAACATCCAACAGTATCGAATAACATCCAACAGTATCATAACATCCAACAGTATCATAACATCCAACAGTATCATAACATCCAACAGCACCCAATATATGTACTCGTACAGCATTCCTGCATCTCGTATAGCTTCCAACAGGTCTTGGCTCCAATAGCCGGGTGACAATACGTATCAATAAAGTAGAAATAACCTTAATATCACATATAATAACTCTTCATCAAAGGGAAGGGAATTGGATTTCGTAATAGCTATTCATCTAAAGCTACGCAATTGAAAGGAAGGTAGGCACCTTATATGCCACTTGGTGCCAGGTATGGTATACTAGCCCCATAGCAATGGTCTTTAACCTATGTTAGCAGCTGACCAACCCCATTGCCCGGTTTGGTTACATCCTAGTCATCGTCCAAACGTAAGATATGACACAAGAGTTTAAGATTGGCCACTTTGTTGGAAATGTAAACTTGAAATACTACTATAATTTAGAAAAGTTTGCTTCCGTGACTGTCAACCTTACTTGGCGATAATGAATAGATACACGTACCCCTAGGTCTGTAGGACAGTTGAATAATATGATATACATCATTCTCCTCCAACACAGCAACACTTGACTCGGTTCTTTCCTAGATGTGCAAAAATATGGTTATGAGTCACTATAAAAAGCTCTATGAAGCAAATGGAGATGCGATGATAGAACAGTCATACCAATGACTATGAAATTGGGTGAACGAGGTCCTCGTCATGGGGCGGGAATGTCGATTGCCAATGCTCATCCAACAACTCAGAACAGTTTCAAAAGATAGCGTGGATATGAAGGTTATAAAGATCTCTACCCTATCTTATACTAACTTTCCACTCGACTTCAATTTGACTTAAAATAACAGAACCGCCAGCATCCCAAACCTCACCTCAGCCAACAATACCATATACACAGAGCTAGATACAGCTTCATCTTGATCGGGCAGCATGTGTGTTTGGAAACACTATAAATGGTATTGCCGAGAGTGTGGTGCTTGGTACCACTCCAACTACATTCTGGTCCAGCAATGCAACACTTATCGGGCAGAGAGACGGAACAATCCAAATTACGAATGTCCTAACATAACCTGGCAACCGGATGAATCAAGGGATGGTCTGTGTGGGGATCATGCGCCTGCCGTTGTGAATGGCGTCCATTAGACGTAGGAGGCGAAGGAGAATTCGCCAGAAGCGATTAATTCTCTGAAGCTAGGAGGAAGGAATACCTGAATATCAATGTAGAGGGAAATAATTCCCGTTTGAGAGAGAGGAGAGATCCGAATGCCAGTCTAGTATAGTCGTTCATTCATAAATATTAGTTATCGAAGATTGCGATAGTGGGTTACCACATTACAGCATCTCCTGCGTTTTGGCCTTGCCATCCTTGTGAAATTCGATAGAATTCTGGGTAGATAGTAAAGCGCACGATTTAGGAGGCCCGAATATATTTAATAGACATTTCAAAACTGCCGTGTACGCACGCACATATCGTGTAAGTGCGTCACCGTCCGTGTGTGTAAGGAATCGCCGAGGGGATGCTTCGTACCTATGTCGCATCAAGCGAGTATAAATCTAGTTTCAGGAGGCTACGATAAAGCTAGTATAGTGCTTATGTTCCACATCTGAGAATCCAATGGCTAGAACCCGCGAAGTATGGAGGGGAAGATTACCTGTGAATGCACCGAATTATATATGTTAGACGTTATCGAGTACAAGTATGAGCTAGACTGTAGAAGTGCTTAGACGGTACTAGAAACGGTATGGGACTCGATACAATTTCTTTACATAGATGATACACCCTTGTTTAGCACCATCCTAACCTCTGCCTTTTCAAAAAAAAAAAAAAAAAAAAAAAAAAAAAAAAAAATAATAAAAAATAAAAAAAAAAACGATTTAAAGAAATTACAAAATATAAAGAAAATTCAAAAACGGCACAAAAGTATGAGTATATACGTTAGCAAGC